>JBAMMX010000026.1:3634628-3949628 GCA_037126225.1 Dillenia turbinata
TATGAATGACAACATTGATATTTTATAACGAGGGAATGCTTTTATAAGGTAGAGGCCTAGTAAAAGCATGTTTTTGATATTTTATAATTTTTTAGAAGGAAGAGATGGGGAAGGTGCAAAGCTGACCGATGACCAACTATTTTCCTGCAAAAGACAGAAAACCATAGACGAAGAGCTTCAAACTTATCGTCCATTTATGATTGTGTTGAATAGCACTCCAAAATTTGAACACGCAACTTAGATCTTAGAAGGCCTTGGAGGCTGCAATTTGCCACTGTAATCTCAACCATTTTGTCTACCCGAAGCTTCGGGGTTTCCACAGTCTGGCCCTACACTGATTTCTTTTTTTTTTTTATTATTGGTTATATAAAGATTTCAACGTGAGAATTCAATTTGGGAGAAAGAGATGATTATTAAATTATCCCCTTAAAAACTAGCCCCACACTAAATAATATAATTGAATTATGACAACTAATGTTCAATCGGTTCAATATACTATATTTTTTTAATTAAAATTTTAAATGAGTTAAAAAAAAAAAATAGACATCACCTAAATTGGATAGTATAATATTTGAATCGAATCAGTACAATTACTTGGATCCCGGTGGTCAAGTAAAAAAATTAATTTAAAACTATAATTTAAAAGTATGCGTCAATGAGTGATATTCCCTAATAAAAAATCTTATGTTATAAAAAAATTAAATTAATTAATCATCAATTCAGAATGCTGATATCAGTATAAAATTAGTCAACTAAAGAAATGCCCCAGTGCTATCCTTCTTCCCTCCATTTCCCCCAACGCCATTGTTGGTGGCGCAGAAGAGTTCGACCGTAGCAGCGGAAGAACTGAAGAACTCAACATGAAGTGAGGTGAGTGGTAGGTTGAACGTCGTTTAGTGATGGTTGATACCCACCAAGGATTTTTTGTTTTGTTTTTGTTTTTGTTTTTTTTTAAGTTTGATATCGATGGTGGTTAGATATCTCAAGACTGATGTTTGGTGCCTCTAATCTGGTGCACCATTTTTGTTCCATTTGCATGAAATCTAAAGGTAGTTCTTAGTTTCTAAACTTTTTTTTTTTTGGTTCCTGCATTGCACTTCAAGATGGCTCTTGATCTCACCGTATGACCTTTCGTGTCGAAACCCAAGTGCCGCCCTCGCCCTCTTCACTTGCGTGACTTTCGCATCATTAATCTATTTTATTGAATTGAATTGATCCACGATTAAGTCTTAAGTGACCAACAAAACACAATGAAAACTCCACGTAAATTGAGAGAGAGAGAGAGAGAGACAGTTGAGGTAGGGTCCCGTAATAGGCTAACCGTGCGCAGGAAGTGCAGACAGTACTGTTACAAAAATAACAACCAGAAAATCTGGGAGAGGGTTCCACACAACCCTAAAATTAACACTTTGCTCGCAGAAGAGAGAGAGAGAGAGAGAGAGAGAGAGGGAGGGAGGGAGGGAGGGAGGGTATGAATGTGAAATTCCGCGAAAAGCGATGCCCAGAGGAAGAAGGCAACCTCTGAACCGGTACTACATATATTTATGTCGCGGGGTGTGATGTTTGCATACGGTCTAGTGTAGGGTGTTAAATATAGCTAAATCTAGCCCCCTCAGTTTTTTTCAATATTGCAGGCTGAGGGCCCCTCTTCCGCTTTTATTTCAATGTCCTCCGACCCCACTTCTTTTTCTTTGTGTTGGGTCCTCTACCTTTTCTCTCAGCCCCGACGTAGACTTCGGTGCTCTAGGGCCCAACACGTCACGGCAACAAGACCTGGTTCGGCTCGTGACCCTTTTAGATTTTTTTTTTTTTTGATAATAAATCGATATTTAAAATTATATTTCGATTAATCCGAAGCAAATTAAGAATCGGCTTTGTCGAATTAGCCTTCCCCCGAATCATGAAAAGCAACCCTACCCATTCAGGCCCCCACAGAAGTGGAATAGTTCAAGGGTTGGTGAAGGAGCCGAATGACTGTTGGTGACCCAAGGGCCAGCAATTCCTCTGTTTTGTATCGAGAGGGACTAGTTGTGAGAAAATTCATGGAACCTTCGCAAATATCCTTAAAATGATGGGAAGTTTATTTTAAAATTTGATTCTAAATAAATAATACCAATAAAATATTAAATATTCAACTGTGTTTGTGCAGATCAAAGTTTTCAAACAATGTTCGTTTTAAATATTCTTTTGCCGTACTGCATTAAAAAATATATATTTCACACGACAGTGTACTTCATATTTTATTCCCGGCTTCATAAACTAGTCGATTATTCTTTTATGGCTTTGGACACTTCACATGCGCACCTCTCTCACTCTCTTTCTCTTTCTCCCTCCCTCCCTCCCTCTCTATTCACCGATCCGATTCGAGTATTATAGAGCCATTAAAAAAATTGATTCTTTCAAATCCTTTCTATTCATTCCTAAAACTCAAACTCAAACACTCTAATTAAGAGAAATACTTCTCTCTCTCTCTCCCCTTCTCTCCCCCTATTTCATTAAATTAGTCATCTTTCTTTTAATTAAATTCCCCAAAAATGGAATATTAAAATTTGAATTAAGGATCCAAATTGTTGTTTAAAATAGAATGAATCATGCAACAACAAATCAAGCTGTACCAAATAAATGAATCACAGAATCTACTCAAACATAACAAATTTTCAATTAATTAAGATAATTAAATATGTTTAAATAAAAAAAATAAAGGGGTATACAGTGTCAAACTTAAAATCAAATGAATTTGAGTTCTATTCAAGCAATCCCACCAATGAGAAAAATCAAAATAATTGGTAGTCAATTAATCTATGATGTTTCTCTTTTTCTAACCAAAATAGGATTATATTAAAGACATTTTCACAATTTAGGGAAAAATAAAACAAATTCCTTCTAAAAATGTGTTCAAATTTGACTAAGATTTTAGTGAGTTTTTAAATTTTTTTTTTAATTTTAAGATTAAAATAATGCTTAAAAATAATAATATTTTTATTAGCCCAAGAGTACCTGCCATTGCCAATGCAACTTGAACATCTAAATCAGTTCGGCAGTTGGAAATCTAATAATTTTTTAAATCATTTAAAATATTTCTTTCACCTCTTCAAAGCGCAGTATGTTTATTTTTTGCTTATAAAAATCAGAATCCGCCAAGACAGCCCATTGGGTAACCAAACCATGACTGGTTTTATCTTTTATGTTATATTCACTCTCACTCTCGCCCAGGATTTCATCCACCCTATTTAAAATTTTATTTTAATTAATTTACATTGAATTATTATCAGATCTCAATTAAGAGGGACTCTTTTAATACGATTTTGTTCATTCTTAAAAAGATTCAAACTCAAATACTTAATTAAAGAATAACAGCACCATTCTCACAACACTAGTCTCTCTCTCTCTCACACACATCATACAACATGTTCCATTATCTTAGGTCTCCGTTTAAAGGAAACAACAAATATTTAATAGATTCTTGGGGGCCAATACCCCTTCCCCAGAATAATTTTTAATGGAGGGACCAAACCCAACAACAGACACGTGGACAAACTATTGGGTTCTACGAAGAAGTTACTTAAATCTTATCATAACATCAAAAAATTAAAGAAAGAGGGTATTGTTTAATTGGCATATAATTGAAGTAATAAACAATTAGGTTATTGATGCATCATCATTTCCTATTCTATTGGTAATAATGATCTCCTCTCCAATATAAGAAAAAGCATTAAGCCTTAAAATGCTTGTGAGCACATTTAGCTCATTTCAAGGTGCCTCCATCATGTGTTGATCCACTAATCACTTTGTTCAGTGGGGGATTTATCCCTTATCCTCAAAAACATTTTTGAGAGAAACAATTTTGCAATAAAAAGGAAGAAGAAAGTTCGAGTCTAGATGAAGTTCTGAACTGACCATCTGCAAGGGAACTGACCATCTTTAACCGTGGCAAAATCCAATCCTATGTTTATAAAAAAAGGATAAATATTAACCCCAGCAAAATGCTTTTAGTAACCTCATTAAGATATCGCCGCTCACCTTTGTTCGAATTAAATTAATTAAATTTTTAGATAATAATATTTAAGTAGTATTTTGAAACCCGAATCGAAATATAAATCGATCGCATCAAAGGGTTAATGAGTCACCTGGTCAAACTGAGATCAGATGAAAAAACTTGATGATGTCGTAAATAAATTAAAATTATAATATATTAATAATCTGAAGGACTTGAAGAGGAAGGAGTGAAATAGAAAAAAAAGGGTAAAAAACAAGGTTGGCTGATTTAATTCGACTCCCAATTCAACCTGAGTTTTGATTGATTTTAATTGGTTTTTTTCAAAATTTGATTATATTAAGAAACTCAGACCGACTGTTCCTAGTCAGGCCAGTCAATCCGATTTGGGTTTCAAAACACTTGGCTCAAGTTTTTTTTTTTTCTTTTTTTTTTTAAAAAAAAAAACCTGAAGTATTGGCGGTGCAGTGGATAATAAAAAGCCATGCAACCCAAAAAAATGGTAAACTTGCTCGGATTTCCTTGACAGAAATAAGAGCGGTCAGCTCAATAGCAAAAATAAAGACTGTCTTCTTCTTTCATTGCCAAAGAATAGAAAAGTTCACTATTCAATTTTTAGAATCTTTTTTCCCCTAAAATACGACCCACAATAATTTTTTTCCCCAACTTTCTTTTCGTCATCATCTTTCCTCTATACATGTTATTCATCTACTGCAGAGGGAGTTCTGGGGTGGCTTCAATGGTGGTGACTTGTATAAGCGCTGTTACTAAAATTTCAGTTCTACTTGAAACAGTATAAAATGTCGAAAGGCATGGTTGGGTGAACTTGTGATTTCACTGAGCAGAAGTCGCTGAACCATTGGTGACTGAAGCTAGTTCCTTTTCTTGCTCTTTCTTGAGGTACCCCTGAGCAGTTGCAGTTACAATCTTAGAAAAGAAGTGCATCAGCATGAGCGTCACGATAGTGTTCCATATTGAAGCAAAAGAGAAATCCCAATTCTTCATCTGGATAAATAGTTTGGTGGGAAAAAAAAAATACATGATAAGCTAGCAGGTTTATTGACCTAAATAGAATTCTCATATAAGATGAAGGAAGATGCTCGGCAAGTACCTTTATACTTGAGGGAACAGGAGGGCCTGCCATATATTTGTCCTTGGCAGCATGTAATTTGGCTATTAGATCGGGAAGGACAGTAGCAAAACCAGGTACAAGGCTAAGCACCCAGATTAATTCATTCTCTATCCAGTGGAGAAGTTGATTATTACATACTGCAATGATGAAAAAAGTCTGTAGCAGAGGAAGCAAAAGAACATACATTCAGATACCAATACATGTAAATGCAATAGAACCAGGTTTAAACTTCCATTATCAAGAAACAATTTTAGTCCAATTTATAGTCCCTTTCACTGCATATGATGTCATTTTTCCAATGCGGACTATGTAAAATCTTTACAAACCTGGATGTGGGTCTTAATGAGTGCCTTCCCAACCAATGTAGCTAGGAAAAACTCCCAAAAGGGAACACCAAATTGCCCACACATGATGCCAGCAAGGTCAAAGAGAGGATTTGGAACCTGAAAAAGAATTAATCCAAATGAGCTATTTCAGATTAAGGAGAGTACCTACAGAATAATAATTTCTGCTAATGCTTCCACACATGAAAAAGCAGTAGTACTTCAATTCACATTTTAAGAGACTGGCACGCTCACTTTAAACAAAATGTACCCACTACTAGAGCGAAGAAATGCATCCCATATTTGTCTTACATTGTCAATATTCTTACATAAGACATCACTATGGACACAGATGTATTGCCTGTGAGCTCAGGTATTGAGCATAAATAAAACTAGTTTTGTTAACTCTGCAATAGGATTTGTCTGTCAGGGATTAGTTAGCTCCCATTCTAACCCACTTGACAATAAGCTGATAAATTAATTTTGTTTCCCTATTCTATGTTCCAGCAAGTTCTCATTTGTTACAGATGCAACTCAACTAAGATTTTATACAATGCAAATGGCTTCTTCCACATTTTGGTCCATGGTTTGATATTCTGGTATCCTAGGCAAAGGGGAACAATATCTGTCCAATCCAAACCAGGTGAAAAAACTCCACTGCCATGACTACAACATGGGAAGTCCTGCAGAAAAGTAGTTCAACACTAGGATGATAAGATCCCAATGCTTGTGATGATCTTACAGATGAAAGACTACCCAGAAAGAACCCCAAAAAGAATGCCCACCTCAGCCTACAATATCAACTAACTATGAAGCAACCTTTCTTGGCCTAGGTTTGACCATATACTACTTTGGTTATCAAGTCCAGTTCCCCATCAGCAGCATCACTTAAAAAAGTTCTGTCAAGCCCTTGCTTTCCATTTTTCCCGGCCCATAATGAACCATAAGGCCTCAACTCAACTATATTGCCCTTATTGCTGCTAGAACCTAGAAAAGCATTTTCAGCATCATCTAGTGGATAGAGACATATACACACAATAACAACAACAACAATAACAACAACCTAGACCTTCTGTCTCAAGAATTTGGGGTCGGCCATATGAGAGACAAATAATAAAATCGTAAAAAATAAAAAAATAAAAATAAAAATAAGTGAAAAGAAAAGATAGATTTAGTTTGTGCGGATTCTCCTATGCCACTCATTCCTATCTAAAACCATCTCCTCAACTAAATCCATCACTATCATATCCTTATGAATGCATTGCATCCATATTTTCAATAGCCTACCTCTACGTTTTATTGCTTCTCCTATATTTAAGATCTCTACCTTCCTAACAAGTGCGTCCATAGACCTCCGCTGTACATGACCAAACCATCTCAGACGGTATTCTCGCATCCTGTCTACAATTGGACTAACTCCTAGGTTATTACGTATCTCGTCGTTTCTAATTCTATCATTTCTAGTTTTGTCACACATCCACCAAGTATTCTCATTTCAGCTACAACCATTTGTTACTCTTATTGCTGTTTAATGGCCCAGCATTCAGTGTTATATAATAGAGCAGGTCTTATTGCGATCCTATAGAATTTTTTCTTTAACTGTAATAGCATCGTGAGATCACAGAACACTCCGGATGTCTTTCTTCATTTCATCCAACCCGCTTGAATTCTATTATTGACATCTCCATCTATATTGTCATCATTATGGATGATGGAACCAAGATATCTAAACCTTTCGCTCTTTGGGACTTCTCTTCCTTCCAAACTAATCGTTTCTTCATTATCCTGATGGTTGTCACTAAACTTACACCTTATATACTTAGTTTTAGATCTACTCAATCTAAATCCTTTATATTCTAACGTATCCCTTCATAACTCTAATTTAATACTAATACCTTCTCTAATTTCATCAATCAAAATTATATCATCTGCGAATAGCATTCACCATAGTATTTCATCTTGAATATTTTTTGTGATTTCATCTATCATTATTGCAAATAGTAAGGGACTCAATGCCGAACCTTGATGCAACTCAATGTTAATAGGAAAGCTATCACTCAGTCCCCTGCAAGTCCTTACATTGGTCACAACTCCTTTATACATATCCCTAATAAAATTAATATATTTCAAAGAGATCTATTTCCTCATGAACGCCCACCACAACACGTCTCTGGGAACTCTATCATATACTTTCTCAAGGTCAATAAATACCATACGTAGATCTCTTTTTTGCGCTCTAAATGTCTCCATCAACTGTCTAAGCCAGTGAATCGTTTCAGTGGTGGATCGTCCGGGCATAAATCCGAATTGATTCTGAGACATTTATCTCTCGTCTCAATCTATGCTCTATCACTCTCTCCCATAACTTCATCGTATAACTCATTAGTTTAATTCCTCTATAATTGGAACAATCTTGAATGTCCTATTTATTCTTATAAAGCGGAACAATTGTACTCTCTCCATAGGTGGGACATTTTCTTTGTTTGTCAAATTTTGTTAAAAAGATCCGTTAACATTATTACTCCGAATTCTCTCAAACATTTCTACACCTCGATAGGAATGCCATCAGGTCCTATGGCTTTGTTATTTCCCATTCTCTTTATAGCATCCTTTACTTCATGGGGGCGGATCTTACGTTTAAAATCTCTATTAATCTCTTCTATAGATATCTCTAAATTTTCTTTATTTGTTGTACTCTCAACATTAAATAAATTATTAAAATATTCCCTCCACCTCTTTCTTATATCATCGTTTCTTACAAGTGTACTATTTGTTGCACTCTTAATATATCTAATCTCATTTAGATCTTATCCATTACTCTCCCTTAGTTTGACAATTCTATAGATCTCTCTCCCCGTCTCGAGTCTCTAGTCTCTTGTACAATTCGTTATACACTCTACTCTTTGATTCATGTATAATCTTTTTTACGTCTTTTTTTGCCTTTTTGTATTTTTTATAAATCTCGCTACTACTATTATTTTTAAGGTTCCCATAGCACTTTCTTTTGATTCGGATCGCAGTTTCTATTTCTTCGTTTCACCACCATGACTCTTTGCCTCTTGGAGCCCCGCCCTTAGATACTCCAAAAACCTCTCTACCTATACTTTTAATATTATTAGACATATCATTCCACATTGTTTCTGTATTATCATCAACAAACCAATTTGTTACTCCAATTACTTTATCCCTAAAACGCGTCACATTTTTCCCTTTCAGTTTCCACCACTTAATTCTTGGCTCCATATATGATTGACATTGCTTTTGTCGTTTCGGCACTTGTACGTCTAAAACTAAGAGTCTGTGTTGAGTCGTTACACTCTCCCCTGGTATGACCTTACAGTCTTTACAAATCATTTTATCACCTCTTCTAGTGAGAAAGAAATCTATTTGACTAACATTTGACCCACTTCTATACGTAACTGTGTCTTTTTTTTTTAAATAACGTATTTACTAGTGCCAAATCAAATGCTACTGCAAACTCTAGAATTGTATTTCTCGTCTCATTCCTACTACCGAATCTAAAGTTTCCGTGTACGGTTTCGAATCCCTCGTTTTTCTCTCCTACATGTCCATTTAGATCTCCTCCAATAAATAACTTCTCATTACTTGGTATGATTTGTATAAATTCATTTAGGTCATCCCAAAATTGTTTCTTACTAATTACATCTGCACCTATTTGGGACGCATACACGCTAACTATATTAATTATGTTTTCTTCATTTACTAACTTGACAAGCATCATTCTATCTCCCTTTCTTCTTATCTCTACTACCTCTCCTAATAGATTTCTATGTACAATTATTCCTACCACATTTTTAATCCTATCTCTACCTGTCTACCAAAACTTATGACCATAAGACTCTATTACTCTAACCTTCTCTCCCACTCATTTGTTTTCTTGAAGACACATGATCATAATTTTTCTTCTATTCATTACTTCACCTATTTTTCCTAACTTTCCGGTTAGAGATCCTATGTTCCAAGTGATTAAGCGAATCCTATCCTTATGGACTATTTTATTTGTCCGCACCCTAACATCCCTTGGTAATTTATCACTACACCCGGGATCCGATGTAACGCGTCGCTGAGGAGAAAACGCCCTATATATTTTCCTATATTTGTCTCCCATTTGTAATTTGACAAAAGATTTTTACGCTGGCTGTCAACCAACCGCAACCCTACTCCTTTATTCGGGTTTGGGACCGACCGTGACGGAATTCTACAAATAATAATATATAAAAATAAATAAATAAATAAATAAATAAATAAATAAAAACTATATATATATATATCTATGGTGATAATAAAGTACTACACTTTATATTGCAACTATACCGCTGTGAGTTTGAAAAATTTTATATTTTAATAGTTTTAAATTCATAACAATATATTTATAGTAATAATAATAATATTAATACTAATATAGTCATAATACTATTGAAAATACAATTACTAAATGAATAATGTAAACAAATAATAAATACGATCAAATGAATAACTAACTAACAATGACAATAATAAACAAACAACCAGATAATGTACCAAACATGAAGCAACAACAATATTAAAGTCAATACCAATGCTGATAATTAATAGTATTAATAATATTATTATTACTAATAATAGATAGAAAGCAAACAGGGGGAAAGGAGGGGGGAGATGGGAATTTTAAAATAATATTAATAATATTAATAATAATAGTAAAAATGCTATTATTGAACCTATTACTTTATAATAATTCATATTGACCAACAATAGTATTAAAAGTTCCATAACTTCAAAAATTATCATTAGGCATAAGTTTTCCTCTTTAAGAACACTAGAGAAGATGTGTCTGCTTATGTGCAACTAAAATGAATTATCTTCTTAGTCCAATTTATAACAGTATCAACTAGTACAATCTTCAAATAGACAGATTGAAGTGCTACGGCAATTACCGTGGACAAATATTCCAAACCAAACAATCAGTTAATTTACCTTATGTATAACAATAGGTGAAAATAAAACAACTAATCACCCACTTAAACAACCATGCTTTTTATGCCATAACAGCTCCCTACGAAACAAGGACACTTCAAAACATAAGCTGTGTCTGTGTACAATACATGTCGGACACCTACACACCTCGGATACTTAAGGGACACATGTCAGGCACTCCATGTTGCATGTCCAATTTTTATTATGTTTTTAAATATGAGGCCCGATTGGGCCACCTCTCAGACACTTTACATATACTTCAACATTTAGCATAGAAGTCATTGCTAAAAAAATAGACCACTTATATAATTTAACTTAGAAAAATCTCTTATTCAAAATTAAATATTAATAATCATACTGTTTGACATAAATAAATGAATCAATTGTTAGCTTTGCAACAACTATATATATATATATATATATATATTAGTAATATCTTCTATATTATATGTACATAAGCTTCTTTTATGACATGTCCTATTCGTGTCCATGTCCTATTTTTGAAAATTTGGCATGTCGTGTATCTGTGTCCATGCTTCATAGACAACCCTTTTTTTTTTCCTCTCTCTCTCTCTAAAGGAGCAAGTTCAAGGTTAATGGCAAATCCTAACCATTGAATTGCACTTGGTCAATTAAGAACGATTGCTTCAGTAGAATCTATTGATTTCTATTTTAACTGGTGGCACATCTTCAGTTAAATTATTTGTGCCTCTGCAAAATGGATTCACCATGTTCCAAGTAAGAGATTGCAATGAAATCTTTACTCAATCACCCTACTCAAGGATAAGAGGCAATGGCGTGCAAGAAGGAAAAGTAGGGAACACTAACCGAAGCAAGCACAAAGACAGTGAAGAAGTTCAAACGTTGTGCATGTGAAAGAAGCCATCGTTTCATTCGTCCAAGGAACCGGGCCATGAACCCATTACCATCAGTAGAGGAATCATCCAACTCTTCCACAGTGCTTGTACCAGCAAGGCTTGCTGCAAATTCAACAAGTTAACGTAACCTCAGATTTTCAACAACGGATGGTTCAGACAGATTGTTAATAACTAATTTTGAAACTTCCATCACCAAGAACATGTAGTCTGAAAAACTGGCAGAAACCACAACTCAAATTTCCTAGAAAGTTCAAGCTCTCTGCCTTCCGCTGCCTCCACAAATAATAAATCAAATGTAGAAGCATGCTTTCCTAGACCAAGCATTATTGATCATGATGAAGCAGATCTCCTAATAAAACAGCTAACAATACAATGCTTTGAGACCAAAGTAGAGTATTTTTACAGTACAAAATCATGTGCAAAAAATCTTTTCTTTAATAGAGAAGATGTTACCACAACATGTTTAATGATGAAATGCTTCCCAACCTAACAATTGTCCAAATATTGGTATCTGCCCCACCAAGCATTCTTAAGCTAAAGACTCCAAAAATACAATAAAACGATTCATAGCAGCAGTTCTCAGTTGTTTAACAAAAGATATGGATAAGCAATGTATTTAAAATGTTCCCCCGAATTCACAATCGATGGGCCCAAAAGATACAATTTGGACAATCCATGATATCCATTTCCAATTCATCTTCTTCCGCCATCGGATTCATGATTTCTTAAAAACCCCTTTCAAACAAATCAACATGTCAAACTGAATTCTAACCTGCTCTTGAGATAAAATAGGGTGGAAGCTCTCCAAGTGCAGTCCCAATGCCCCATAGAATAGCCTCCATTTGAACTTGTGGCAAAATGCTCATAAGTGGGACCCTTACATCATGAGATGATGGAAAAACAGGTGGCCCAAATTCTGAGCAATCTTTATCAAGCCATGAAGGGCCTCTTTCTAGTTGTATAGTATCATATGGAGCACTCTTTAAATCAACTCGTCCGCATTGTGTTGCTTTAATTGTGAAAAATGCAATGTGGGGACCTAGATAAAGGACAAACGTGTGCAAACCAGAACCTGTCCAAAAGAAGGAGAAGTCAGAATTATTACAAAAATTACATAAGATCAGACATACACTATGAGGAACATGATGTAATAAATAACACATATTCCAGGTGATTGCTTACAAAACAATAGCACACAGAATGATTAGAAAAATTATTTAAAATGAGATAGAATTTTTTCAGCAACCAATAAATAATACATAATACTGCCAATAACTTCGTTGAAATCGTTTGAAGAAATGGGAGACCACCAAGAATATATATATATATATATATGTGCCAATTTCTCTACTAATATTATGGCAGACAATAATATACATATCCCTATTGATAGATTCCATAAAGCAATTCTTTACCATCACCAAGAAAACTGTGACTGTTGAGTCATTTTATGCTCAATAAATGAGTGTCTTAATCAGTTTCTTTCACAAGCCACAAATGATTATCCTTATAACTTTGTATATCCAGCCACAATTAGTAGCATGCAAGGTCATCCAAGGATGGAATCTTTGTTCAAGTCAGAGTCAAGCTTTATAGCAAGTTGCAAACCTTAAGAACTACGTCGCATTTTTCATCCTAATATCCCTATTATCAGACAAAATGAGTTACAGCCTCCGAAGAATTTTGGTTCTTAAATCATAATCAGAAACAAAGTAAGACATAATTATGTCTGCCGTAGTATCCTTGTCCGTGAGGGCTGCAACTAAGTCAGGTTGGTTCAGGAATCAGATCAATGGAATTTAACCTGAGTGTGATGACTCTCTGCTTGAAGCCCAACTAGTCAGGGACCACATATCCAACCCACCAAAGATATCTTCCCAAATTAATCTAGATTTCCATTTGCCCAAGTTTCCAATGCCTAAACAATCAAACGAAAGCAATAACAGGCCATGCTTCCACCGGTCACTAGAAACTAATTAGTGGAAAAACCAGTGAAAACTAATTGCAAACAAACAAAGCAATCAAGTATGACCAACACAGCCATTCAATGTTTCCATCAGTGAATTTAGCAGATCACTTCTCAACCTCTAGAATCATCTTAACTCAATCAAGTGTGCAGTGGTATTTACAAGCATGCAGGCATAGTTCAAATGCAGAACAAAAAAGGTTTCACACAGATTTTTAACCACAAGTTCAAATAACCAATAGCCCCAAAAACAACATTCAGCATTTACATTCTTATCTCTTTCTTCTATAAATATTTTGCTTACCAAGACCAATAGAAGAGGCAACACCAAGAGCCACCCACCATAGAACGTAGCGAAAATAACGAAGAAATTCATCAACATGCTGCAAAGACATTTCAGGAATATATCAATATCCAAAGGTGATTACTAGTATTCTAATAACTATATAAACAAATAAGAAATGCATCAAGTAAAAAGTTTATCTTATCAAACAACACTTTAAATTTCATCCCAATTCAATTTGTTAAATATCATTTTCATACTTAAGCCTAGGTCATTTTAAAGAGGGACCTTTTGCCACAGGCTTATAACAAAGCTTGTAATGTCCACTTAAAATCAACTTCTACAATGTGCATCTCCTCAGAAGCTAGAAAGCCTTCAGAAAGAGTTCTCTTCTGACACAAGATAACTTTGCAATTATCCATCATGAGATATTAAAGACTCTTCAAACTCTCTAAGATCCAAAAGCATGGGTAGAGTTATAAACCACAAATCATAGAATAATTCTCTTATCATTTTTGAGTGCCACAAAACATCTTTAGCAACGGAAAGCCTACACAACTATTCTTCTTTCTTTCTTTTCCATGATCTGACTCAGCAAAACTATATATTCTAGGTTCTAGACTTCAAAAACTTTGTAAAAACCTTCATGTATCTACTCTCCCAAGGTAAATAGCAGCGAGTAATTGACATCAGGTGGTTAGGAACATGGTTTAGCTAAGTTTAGCAGTTGAAATATCTCACCATACAAAAAGAACATCCAAAGCCAACCTATAAGTTTGAGTACCTTTTCATGATGGCCATCAAAGGTCGCAAGAAGAATACAACTTGACGCAATTACAATACTCAAAAACAGAAGCCAGCCACCTTTTGCCAGAAGAAAAGATACACTTTTCTTAACATATTGGGTAACGGCTAAAAGGAAGTACTTAAATGTTTGAAAGGGCTGTGATGTGAGCGTCAAGTTCTCCAACTCTTGCTGATGCCTTTTGTGAACTTCTGACCAAAAAAACAAAAAAAGAAATTCATCAGAATTGAAGCAAAAAATAAAAATCTTGAGCAGCATATAAGCTTGAATTCAGGTACCACATACTTCTTGCTATTCCTACTGTTTATTCAAAACAGAAAAGGAACGAAGAAGAAAAGAGACAATTGCTGTTGAGCAACTATTCCCCTGCACTAGCACCATAGAATAATAACCAATCAAAAATCAATATTTCCCCTTTTATCTATTTTGTCACCCCATGAGTTACATGCATAAGTGAAAAGTCCTCCATTTAAATGACAATAGGAGAGCAAATTATATAAAGGCAATCAATGTCCCAAGAGCCTCCATGCTTGTAAGGACAAGAGAATGCACTTTTGACCCTTTCTGAACCCCAGAATGGCGGCCTCATGCACGGGGCAGCTCTTTCATGTCGCAAGCAAACTTAAGTGCTTAAGCTTTTAGGTTCTATGATTCCAAATATGTATATCCTTATCTCTCCCAACCTCTATTTTGAACACATTGAAAATGGCACAAATCATAAAAATGCCCCATAACTTACCAAAATGTGCACCTCAATTCGTATTAGGTTTATACTTCAGGCTTTCACCCTTTCATATTCAACAAGCTCCCAATAGGATTTCATAATTTCCATTCTCATTTCCATTCACCAAAGAGAGTATTAATCTTACCCACCTTTTTTTAACACATATAGGGGATAATGCTGTCAGACATGACATAATTCTTAACCAAAAAAATAATAATAATAAAATATCAAAAGTAATAAAGCACATTCGTTTCTAGGAAATCCCTATGAAACATAGCTCCAAAAAACAGGGAAAAAAAATATTAGGGAACTGTGGAACCAATGCAATTGCAATCGTCAGATTCCCAAGAACTCTCAGAAAATTTATTAAGAAAAATTAGCCCTTTTATCTTCATTTCCCAAATCTAAATCAGCTATTTTTCTTGCATTTTTCATTTTCCATTCCTTATGAAGTATGATGACCTCCTTCCAAAAAAAAAAAAAAAATGAAAAACCCAGGCATCAAAATCAGCTCCTTATTACTGATCATGGTAATTCATTATGCATATATTAAAAAAAAAAAAAAAGAAACCCATTTATAAAATTGAAGTTGCAGAAAACACCAATATGGATTTAACAATAACAAATCAAAAAAATAAAGAAATAATGGAGATTTTGGAAGAACTTATACCCGTGATACTCATGTTGTCTGGAGAAGAAGACGACGTTGAAGAATCCCCTTTCGTTCTCGACCCCATTTTCCCTCTCACATGCTCTATTTATATACTATCCCGATCTCTCTCAGTCTCTCTTTCTCTCTTTCTCTCTTTCTCTCTCTCGACCTCGAGTGTGATAATTGTGGAATAATGGGTTCGGATTAACGATGAAGAAGACGATTTGAATCCCACAAATCTGAACAGGCAGATCTAAATTCTACAAATACAGATTGAGAGAATAAAAAATATCTCAACGTTCCTTTTTTTTCTTTCTTTCTTTCGTCTTCTCAAGATCCTTATCGGCCCCTCTCAGCAATTTTTCTCTCGTTCCTCCCTCCTGCAGCTTTTATCGGCGCCTCCCCCCCCCCTTCTCTCTCTGCTAATTTATTTTTCAGGTTTGTATTTGATTCCTATGTTGAAATATAAGACTCCATCTTTTTTTTTTTTGTTTTGCTTATGTTATGTTAGGTCATATTAAATCTAATTTTAATCCGATTAAAAGATAAAATTTCCTTTACATCTATAATAAATAATTAAATAAATAAAATTTTAGGTACAGACCATAACAATTTATATTAAAAATATTTTAAATTTTAAATAATTTTAATTTAATAAAAATACTTTTAAATTTAAAATTAAAATATATTAAAATGAATATTATATAAAATTCAATCAATTTAAGTTTTAATTTATTTAATCTTTTTAATATTTTTCTATCAATAATTAATTTTTCTTTTATAAGAACAATAATTAATCTTTAATCTAAGTGAACATAAAAATTATGAGATATTGATCACCGTTTTGTTAGAATTTGATTCGTTTGTCTTTTCTAATAAGGATTATAGAGTTATAAGAATTATATGGAAATCCAAAAAATTTAAATTGAGTAGATTAAAAACTGAATATATAAGATATAAATTTAATGACAATTATCGGGGTGATAAAGAAATAATTAGGTTAGAAGGAAAAAATGTATCAAAAAGTGAATATTTTAGATATTTTGATTATAGTATTCAAAATGATAGTAATATAGATGGCGATGTGAACCATAGGATTCAAATTGATTAGATAAAATGGAGAATGACATTCGAATCTCTTTATAATTGTATAATACCATTACATTTGAAAGAAAAATCCTGTAAAACTGTAACAAGACCGACACTATTGTATAACAATGAATGTTAGGTCAGTAAACAAAAATGAGAACAGAAAATGACTGTAGTAGAGATGAGAATATTTAGATGGATGTGTGACAAAACTAGAAAAAATAGAATTAGAAATAAAGAAATACAGAAATTAGTTTAATTATGAATAAGATACGAGAGTATCACATAAGATGGTTTGAATATGTACAACAAAAATTTAAAAACGTACTAATAAGGAGGAACGAGAACTTAAATATAGAAAATTTAATAAAACGTAAATATAAACCATAAAAAACTTGGAGATAATTTATTCTTAAGAACATGATAGTTAAAGATTTAGTTCAGGATATGGTTTTTAATAAGAATGAGTCACATAAAAAAATTTGAACAAATTAAACCAACACTTTTTTTATTATTATTATTTTTATCTTCCTAATATCTATTTTTTAAAATGACTAATTTTAAAATTTAGAATTAAAATTTAAGTAATTATTGTTATTTTTCACACCGTTTTTTCTAATATTATTTACTACGTTTTTATTTTCCTTATTTATTTCGAGTTCACTTTGATCTCTATTTTATTTGAGTCCACCTATAATATTTATTAATTAAAATAAAAATTCACAACTAAAATCTATATAATTTTACATATAAAAATTAAATTTCTCCGTTATACATTATTTAAAATTCTTCATTAGAAAACTTACCTAATTTCTCCTTCCTACAACCTCTATTTTCCCCCAAACCACCGTTAATGCCCAATTGCTTTATATATTCTTAATTTATGATTGGAACATTGAGTGCTTTCTCTAACTTTTTGAGCCCCTAATTGCACCTTGGATTTCCAAGTGCATGCTTTGGTTTAGGAAGAATATTAAATTTTTTAGTAAAATTTCATATTCAAATTTTAATTATGAAAATAATTATATTAGAAGAACTTTCTTTGAAAAGAGATTTAACTATGAATCGAATCAGATTAGTTAAATTATGAATCTGAATATCAATCAGTGAAAAAATATTCTATGAGAGAGAGAGAGAGAGAGAGAGAGAGAGGGTATGGCTGTCTTATAAGGTCCATGACCCACTAGTAGAAAGACATCTTTTGAGATCCATATCATCACATGCTCAAAAATCGGCTCCCAAGTGAGCATGTTTTGAGATCAAACTTTTAGTTAAAAAACGAAGATAAGGTTTTGGATTTTTCATCTATAATAAAAATTTAAAATTGGAATTTTCTTTTTTCTTTTAACTAAGTTTTTTTTTTAAAAAAAAAACATAAACAATATTTGCACCCACGAAACAGAAAATGTGTTGCCTAAAATGTATGTAGGTAGTAAATTAGGCCTTAAATGTATAATATAAGATTTGAATAATTTAATAAAAATGAAAAAGAAAATAATTATATGGATCAAATTTGATATCACATAATTTCATTGATATATAAAAATAAAATATATTCTACTTTTGGGATAGATCACAAGTTTTCGATAACACGTTAAATTTGACTAAATTTGATTCGAATCGAGTTGAACACTTAAGGAGGGTCAAATTCTCCCTATACTTTTTTTTTTTCATATATAAAATTCAAGTCTAAAATTTTATTTAAGAAATATCTATATCTAATCACTATACATTAATATAAAATATATTCAATAATGAATAATGAATTTACATTTTTCTTAAATTTTCATCATGTTACCTTTTCCGAAAAGCATATGCCTCATTTTATTCCCCTTTTTAATTTTGTCTCTTTTTGAAGTAATAAGAATATAGATAGCAAATGATTTCTTTCCTTTTTTTTTTCAATTTGGTAAATGTTTTTAATAGAAATATAGTAATATTTTTCATGGGTTTAGGTGCAATTTGGTCTCTCACGAATATTCATTTGGTGGGTATCAAGTTAATATACCTTTTTTTTTGGGTGCCATTTTGTGAATCCCACTTTAATATTTCTCATTGGTGGACCATCTAATATCTAACTTCATGAGAATATTCAAACGAAGATGCCATAATTTTAGGTACGTACAGAAAATACCCAAAAGTCCCTAAAAGACAGTCTAATGATCGTAAATCTCTTCTCCTAATTCGATGATCTCGAATTCAAATCCCAATATAATCCAAAAAAAAAAAGGAGAAAACACCCAAAAATCAACTTTCATTATTAAATTAAAAGGAGGAAAAATAAAATAAAATCAAGTCCTTAGTCAAGTATTTCTCATAGTTTATAAAGTTTCAAAATTATTTTAAGTTTTATTTTCATCACACCGGGCAGTGAATTAGTGACATGAAATCAAAAATCTATATTAGTGTGTCTTAAAATACAACATGAGCGTGATGTAATTTTTATAAAATAATAATATTAAGAATTATAATTTTTAAAATTATATATATTGTTTTTTCTTAAAATTTTGACTCAATTAACCTAGCTTACACGTAAATGAAAATGAAAAAAATTAAAACGGATATAAAACGATGCAAGAAAACGA
Source organism: Dillenia turbinata (assembly GCA_037126225.1). NCBI lineage: Eukaryota > Viridiplantae > Streptophyta > Magnoliopsida > Dilleniales > Dilleniaceae > Dillenia > Dillenia turbinata. The sequence continues at coordinate 3,654,037 of JBAMMX010000026.1, forward strand.
TGTTTTGTAATAATAAAGGAAATGAAAATACGAAAAAATATGTAAATATAAAAATATAATGATTTTTATATAAATATTAACTATTTTATGGAAATAATAAAATAGTCATAATTTATAATAAAAATCTAAAATTATCAAATATTGTAATTATTAATTATAAGTAAAATAATATAAAAAATAAAAATTATAATTAAATAAATAATTTATTAAATATAGAAAATATATAAATATAAAAAATATAAAAATTTTTATATAAATATTAATTAATCTAATATGTAAACCAGTGTTTTAGGTTATTTTCGTACGTGGTTGAATCATTGCAGAGTTTGCATTTGAGTGAAATTTTGTCCAACCATCATTTTCGAGTACGTAATTGCACCACAAGAAAAACTTTGGAAAAAATAATGAAATGAAAGCAACGTAGAGTAAAATGAACGTCACTTGTTTGCTTACCACACAAGATTATTTGTTGGAACATAAACCAAAATTTTAATGGCAAATCATAGACCAGCTTAAAGGGTCAGCGTGCAAGTCAAGTCCCCGAACAGGGAAAAAGTCTTCCAAATCAAAAATGTGAAGGGTCTTCTCCCAAAATTTTAAAACAAAAATGTGAAGGGTTTTTTTTTTTTTTATATTTTAAGAAATAAAACTCTCTCGGTAACTGTATTTTCATATATAAAACTTGAATTCAAGAGTTATCACTGCTCAATTGATCACTGAATCAATTAAATATCGATATAAATGATTTTTATTCAATCGTTTGTTGACATCTGCACGCAATGACATTAGGTTGCTCCAATTTTCTTGGGGGGGTCCATGTATCATATGTATGCAAAAAATATTTCTATGTAGTCTATAAATAATGGAAAATATTATACAAATTACGGGAAAAAAAATAATCTCAAAAAGAATGGTTCAAGAAATTTATCCGTAAATAAAACAAGTGGAGTATACAATCACAATTAAATATTCTCCTTATTAAAATTGCTTAAATTGTTAATACGATGCTATAAAAATTCTTTGAAAGAAAAAAGAAAATATTATCCAACTATTTTGAGAAATGACTCGTATATTAAAATTTTTGTAAAAGTGAACTAAAATGACTATTATTTTATTTAAATAAATAAAATTTAGAATTTTACTTTGATTAAAAGTTGGATAAATAAAATTGGAAAGAAAAACTAAATATTAGAATTAAAAAAAAAAAGAGTAAGTTCAAAATTTAATAAAACAAGTTATATATCACCCCATCAAATAAATGAATGTTGAACACATGCATTATAGAATTTGAAAATATATATATATATATATATATATATATATATATATATATACACTCAGGAAATACACACACACACACACATACTATCTAAGGAAATAGAAGAATGAGTTTTTCGTTATGAAGTGAGGAGAGATATATAGCATTTATGATGAAATTTTTGGGAATTGATGGGGCAATTTACGCCAAAATCAAACATGTTTTGAAATTTTCTTGGGTCAAAAATTATCTTTTTCTTATTTTTCGTGGGAGCAGGTAATTTATATAGTAGTTACACTTGCCTGCCTAATCATTAGGCAGCTTGATCCGACTTGAATATTGACTCTTTAAATAAAATTTTAAATTTAATTTTTATACATGATGAAAACAAATATCGTGAAAGTTTTATCTTTTAAGGATTCAACGCGAGTCGAACTGAATTTAGTCGGATATAATATATTTACTTTATATTGATTTTTTTGAATATAAAGAAAGATAATCAAACAGAATCGAACTGAGAGAAAAAAAATAAAAGTGAGAAAACTTTATCGCTTTAATTGTTCCCGATTGACATAACGAGATTCGAACTTAAGATCTTTTACAAGAAAAAGAAAAATAGTATTAATTGAATTATAGTTCATTAGTCGGGTGTCACTGTTGTTCTCCATGGGATTCTTACGGAAACACCTTACCTTGTCCGGGATGGGTCCTTTTCCTTGTGCCCTTCATTGACCATACAGCAAAACTGGAAGAAAAAAAATTGTGATGACTTCATGTTGTCTGCTCATCATGGCTAGGAAGGATGCCTTTTCATGTTGATATTTAGGTTTTGTATATGGCTAATCGTGAAGTTTTGGCTTTGAGGGTATAGCCGACGGCGAGATTATCATATGCCTGCCTTCCTATTAATTATTTAATAGTTTATTAATTTAAGATTTTATGCTCTTAAAAAATAACGATTCTTATTATTTTTTTTTTTATGTAAAACTTGTTAAAATCAAGACATTTTTTTTTTTTTTTTAAAGAAAGGGTTTTCAAATGACTGTTAAATGGTGCATTTTAACATAAAAAGAAGATGAATAAGTGAAAAAACAAAATGGTATCTATTTATATATTTATATTAGAAAATAAATTTGAACTAGAATTATTTGATAATTTTATTGTGTTCTTTCTTACTTTACACATTTACATATGGTAAATGTCATACAAAAATAATATTACTTTAGTATAATAATTTCTTCATGTTTTTTTTGACAGTATTGATGAATTTTAACTCCCATAGATGACAGATCATACTTTAAAAGACTAGCTTAAAAAGGCAAAAGCTATAAATAAGACTACGTTGACATGTGTATTTTTTTTTTTAATAAATCATAGAACTTAATATAAATAAGACTAGCTTATTTTTTTTTAATAAGCGAAGATTTAAAGATGCATCTATTAAGAAAACAGAAAACTTAAATATATGAGATTTAATAAAATATAAAGGTAGGTCATTGAAAATTTGGATGCAATGTATTCGTAAAGATATGATAGTTATAGATTTAGTTGAAAAGATAGTCATAGATAAAAATGAATGGCGTATGAGAATCTACATAAACTAAATATTTATTTTAATTGTTGTTGGAGGTGGGTTTGACTTCACAAATAATGACTACTAACTTGAATGGGTTGATCGGTCGTTTGTCGATCTTGATTAATGAGACCTGCAAAAAATCGCTGGAGGTTGTTTCGATGGGAAAAGATTTTGATGCTTGAGCTAGAAATCAATTTTTAAAAAGAGAAATAGACTGAAAGAGAGTTCTGTTATATCTTTGTATGTTATGTGTAAATTCAGAGAATTTATATTACTTGGTTTAGTGATGTATATATAGTCTCTGTGTGTGAGTTTCGTTTGTATCCAAAGCGTTGAAATCTTAATTTCCTTATGAACGTGTCTCGAGATTTTCAGATACTTAAAAAAATTTAAAGAGATTTGGAGTCTTACCAATGGGGAAGTTTCAATTTATCAAGTGATTACTTTCCTTATCATGGTTTTTTTCTTGGTTACGGGAGGTTGTCTCTGCATTCTAAAGGAAAGTGAATATCACCTTTAGTCAAATAATGGCACTAAGCATTGAAGAGATTCGAGAGCTGATCAAGTAATTATCGAGAAGACTTGATCAATATATACTGAGAAGGTAGGTCATAGCTATTCGTTTGGGAGATAAATCCTATATTTATGCCATACTTTTGGCATGCCATGTTGATTGAGCTATGGATTCGAATGATTTAAAGTCTTGTGATAATGGGTCTCTGTGTCACGTCTCTGTGTCACGTTCTATCAACCACATAGAAAGTATAACAATATATGGATAATCATAAGAAATGGCGAATGCAAAAAGAAAAATGAAAGAATAAATACAAATAATTTTGGAGCACAAGACTTCAATATTTGCCCATAAATTACGAAAAAGACAAATTTAATAATAAAACTCTTTGCTGCCAAGATTATCTAACATGATATCATTGTGAGAAACCCTAAACATTTGCTCAGGAAAACACCTGAAACCCTTGAAATCCTACAACAGTCGAGGCTAATCAATAAGAATCGGCAGTAACCACGAGGGGACATTGCTAATAAAACAATGTGCATCGATGAAATTGCAAAAGCAACGAGAACACATCATGCCAAGTCTGGATGAATATGTGATCGACATTTGGTTCTAAATCAATAAATAAGCTTAATCAAAGTGTGATTTTACCTACCGAAACCGGAAGTTCGTAAGAAGGGTCATCCTATCTTCCGTCCGATGACGAAAAATCTCAGACCACGACCTGGGTCTAGAGAGAGAGAGAGAGAGAGAGAGATAAGGGTGGGATGAGTACGTCGGTGGGTAAGAGAGCGGGAAGTTCCCTCCCCTCCCACTAAGATGCAGTTCATGGCTCTTTTACAATGATGTGTGGCCAAAATTATATTGTAAAAGGATACTTTCCCCCTGTCATGAATCGAAAAATTTACAAATGGGCATGAGGGAATCAGGTCCTTCAACTTTTCCTTTAGTAAAAAGAGATTCCCCTTAGATCCCACCAATCAATTTCAGATTTATATACATCTAGAACTATCCATGGTCTTTCACAAGTCGAGGCAATTAACAAATAATAGAACAAAAAAAAAAAAAAAAAACACACACACACACACACAGAACTTCGATCTTGTAAGTTGCAGTCAGCTCTTTCACACTTGTATGAACATTCCACCGGATTTTATACCAACAAGTTTGGTTTTCAAGTCTTGAGTTTTTGTTGCTTTTCTGCCAAGTTTTTTGTACCTTTCATTGTCAGTATTGCGGAATGAAGGTATGTGCTTGGGCTTTTGAGATGCTGGAAAAGATCTTGGAGCTATTTTGTGGGAGAAACAATCCGAAGTGTTTGAAAGATGGGGTTGGTGAGACTAAGAAGATCAAAGGCACTGTTGTCTTGATGAAAAAGAGTATTTTGGACTTGAATGATTTTCATGCTTCTTTTCTTGATAAGGTTCATGAGTTTTTTGGGTAAAGGTGTCTCTCTACAGCTAATCACTGCTTCCCAGGGTGTCCCAGGTCAGCTCGCTCTCTCTCTCTCTCTCTCTCTCTCTCTCTCTCACACACACACACACACACACACATCAACGCTGTAATGTTTAATTCAATTCATATGCAGATATGGGCTCCTTTAAACTCAAACGAGTGCTCTGAGGGATGAAATGAAATCTATAAAAGACCGCTGGAGGGTATTCAAGTAGAGGAGACTCCAATACTCAAGTCAGAAAGAGTGATTTTTAAAAAGAATGAAACAGACTGAGTAAGAGAGAGCGTCAATGATGAGATCCTTGTGGTTTGTATGTCGAGTGTATTGTATCTGAAGAGCGTACCTAGGCAATGACATATTAGATGTCTTTATAGATCAATATCTCATGACTCGTTTGCACTCAGGGTATTGCAACCTTAGTTTCCTTGTAAGAATACTTGAAAATCTCGAAACTCTGTAGTCAAATATTTTCAAAAGATTTAAGATTTTTATCATTTAGGAAATTTAACAAATCAATGAGATTTTTTCCTTATCGATTAAATTTTAAAAATTTTCTTCCTTATCAAAAAGGTATGAGTGTTACCTTTGCTCGAAGAGGGTAAATGATTAGATCCTTACCAAAGCTGTCAATCACAAAACGAAGGGGATCGTGTCATCTTGAGCTCACCGAATGCCTTTGAGGGTCACGGACTGATTAGGTCACTACTGATGAGATTATCCAAAGTTTCAGGCTGTGTCTGCTCTTCAGGGAGATAGATTCCTACTGATTGATACGTTTGGGTATGAGATGCTTGTTGGATCATGAGCTCATAAGACCGAGTGTTACCGTAACGAGATTTTATGTTATGTCTTATCATTTACCCCTGACTCATGGTGTCATTTTGTAGAAAGGGTGCCATGAGTAATGGTTATCGAAAAGGTGTAAAATTTTTAATGTGGCACGTGCCACTTCGAGTTCCACGAATTGTCTCCAGTAAGCTTTATAAAGCCAAATGCTTAAGTATACTTTTCTTTCAATAGTTTTGTCTTCTTGCGAATTAACACTTTATAAAGAAAGTCTTTCTTGAGAAAATGGCTAAGGGGTTCTCCTTCCCAGACTCATCAAAGTATCGACAACATTAGAAACATAATGATGGAGGAGGAACTCCCAGAAGTTAACTGATATATTGTTGGGAAACGATTACACTCTTGTGTCGGCTATAGATGATGATAGAGCTAATAGGGCACAGAAGGGCCGCATTCTGATATACAAACAAGCAGTGATGTATGACCTGAAAATATTGTACACTGGTCTGATTGGGCAGGTATTACTTTGTCGGAACATATTTTCGACGTTGTTTGTCCCTAATACTTAGTGTTTAGTTGTTGCTGTGATCTCTCTATTAGGGTTTTGTCATCTTCGTTTTGATTTTAAGATTCTGACGACCATTTTTTTACTGAAGAGATGTGGGAGTAAGGGTTCCACTCGGGGTTGGTATATGTTGCAAACCCGAGCCGAATCCAACTGGGGGTTTTACTACAAAAAGTCGATCGACAAGAGTTGGATGCATATGTATTTCTTCGTAAAGTTTTCGAATAGAGATCTCATTCCTGTGTTGCCTAGCATCGATGAGAAGCCATCGTTTGGGTCAAAACCTTCGACTCCTTTTCATCACTCCCAGTTTGTATGTTCGATTGGCAATAATTGCATATCTATTCAGAGGAATATCTGGGTTGATTCTCTTGTGGATGACCAAATGCTATCCTTGGCGAGTCTACTGATCAGGGAGAAGAGAAAAATTGATAGGGTCCTCCTAGTCAAGAGGAGGAAGAAAGAGTTTGTCGATGTTCTATCTTCTCTAGAAAATGCCATTTTGAAGGAAGTTACAATTGATAGGCAGGTAAGACTGAACACTAAGAGGCCTTCAAGGGAGACCAATAAGGCACCTGGGGCCTGATCAAAAGCCACACCTTTTTTGTCAAAGAGGAGAAGAGTCTAATTACCTAAGTCTTCTGCGAAAGGAGAGAATGAAGGAATCAGGGAGGTCAGAGTGTATGCGTCTCTTGCTTCGACAAGACCTTCAGAATCAGTGGCTATTGGATCAGAAGGGGCTGACATTTTGACATTTGATGATCGTACATTCCCATCTATTAGTGAGGCTGGTGAAGATGTCCCGGTGAAGGAGGTGCCTGAAGTGGAGAAACTTGGAGATGTCTCCATGCCGACTACTGAGGTAGGGCTGTAGAAGGGACCAAGTGTTCCTGCTGCTGCTGTGGAGGAGATACCTGGACCGTTGTATGCTGTGCCTTTGTGGCCCCCGCACAAGGGGTAACACAAGGTAGTGGATGAGACTGCTCTCCCTCCTTCCATTCCTATTTGGTCTTTCGACGGCAAAAAAGGATCAAGAGAGAGAGGAATGAATGCAATCTGTGTGGGGAATAATTGGTTCAGTTATGTCGATATGACCAGGATGAGCCAAATAACCGATCGATTTGATTTCCATTGCTCAAAGCTGGAGTTAAACAGGATGTTCTTGGAGTAGGTTGATGAAGCCTTTTAATCTCTTCGTTTGGCGGTATTATTTTCCTCTCGTACTTGTTTTGTTTTAGTTCTTGCTTCACTTTGCATTCGATTGATATAGTTCTTTTTTACAGACGATGGCCCTCACAGAATTTCAGAGACAGTGAAGGAAGCAGTGGGAGAGATGTGTCAACCAATTGGGCAACCAAATCTTGGCATTATAGGATGCCCTCGAGTAGAGGGAGAAAGATGCGGAAACAGGAAAGACATCTAGCATCTTGCTTATTGAGAAGGATGGAGAGATTAGGCGTTTACAGTTTGACTTAGCCTTATCTCGGAAATATTGTGAGGAGTTGGAGGCAGAAGCGAAGGTTCACAAAGCAAGTCTGCAAACTATCGAGATGCTAGCTGGAATACGCGAGGAGTTAGTTCAAGCTGCAAAGTGGAGGGTGACAAAGATCAAAGAGTCCTTCACTAAGAATACCGAAATCTTTAGGCCTTCATAGCATAAGCTGACCAAAAAACTAAGATGTGCCATGCACCTTAATGAAGAGGCTTTTGGTCAAGATTGTAGTAGGCCAGGGCCTAGCCCCCGTTGATCCTATCAGTGTTTCGGTTGAGCCGGTTGGGGCCCAAGCAGTTGTAAAGTCTCCTCCTTGGGAGGTTCTGGCACTCCCCCTATTCCTTTTGATTCTGTGTAATCTTCGCATTATCTATCTTCTAATGAAAACTTGTTGTGCTTTTGCATCTTGCGTGTGTTATCTTTAGGGGATATTCCTTTAATTGTTTGAGTAGTGAAGATAGATTTTATCTGTATGCTTTCGGTAAGATCCATTTGAGAAATCTGGCCAAGTCATATGCCACACTCGTTCATTTTGATTGTTTGATTGAAAGAAAAATACATGTCTATTCAGGGGCATATTATTATTGTTAGGTTACCAACCATTAGAATGAGCAGCGCTTTCCCTTCTGGGAGTCACATCCCTTCGGTAGGCCATTTTTATTATGAAATGATCGATAGGATGTGCCATGCCTACCCTTTTAAGAGTCAGGTCCCTTATTGATGACACGTTTCATTCGTTAGGTATCAAATGATAGGCTGAGTCGTCTCTGCCTTTCTGGGAGTCAGTTTCTTATTGACGACACGTTTCGTTCTTTAGGAATCAAACGATAAGATGGCCCGTGTCTACCCTTCTGGAAGTTAGGTCTCTTATTGACAATACGCTTTACTCGTTAGGAATCAAATGATAGGATGGACTATGCTTACCATTCTGAGAGTCAGATCCCTTATTAATAACACACTTCGCTTGTTAGGAACCAAACGATAGGATGGTCCATACCTGCCCTTCTGGGAGTCAGATCTCTTATTGACGACATGTTTCGTTCATTAGGAATCAAATGATAGAATGAGTCATGTCTGCCCTTTTGGGAGTCAAGTTTCTTATTAATGACACCGTTCATTCATTAAGAATCAAACGATAGGATGCCATATATGCTAGTCACGTAATAGAAAATATTATTGCAATAATGAAAATCTAAGGTAAGACAATTGAAGCGTACCTTACAGTCACGAGAAAATCATAGTCACTTGGGAGAAGATACGGGAGGTTCCAAATCGCAAGACAGCGTTCCAATACTGAGTGGAGTTTTGAACTTAACCTTTATGTGCTTGGTGCTGGGCAAAACTTATATGGCGTTTAGGCTTGGCTTGCCTAAGATGACGTTATAGATCGAGGGAAGTTTGATCACATTGAATATAGTGGTAGCTGTTACATGGTTTCGGTGGTGAGTCGAAAGTAACCGAGAGTGATATAATACTTTCGAGATATATCCAGTCAGTAGAGAATCCGTTGACCGATCCTATATAGGGTTGGAGGTGTATCTGACTGAAACTTATTTGTTGGAAAGCGTCCCAATAGAGGAGGTTATATGCTGCTCCTTGATCAATGAAGATCCTTCTGACCTCGTACTGATCGATTTTTTGCCGCAACAACGAGGGGGTCATGACGACTGGGATCAACCCCTACTAATTCCTTATCAATGAAGTCAATAACTGGTCTTTTTCCCTTGGATTGCTTGTCAACATGGGTCGTAAGTATTTCTTGGGGAGCAGAAGGAGTTGTTTCGGCTATGTAGAAAATGGGCGCGATCAAGCGTTCAGTTCGTTCCTCTATAAATAATTTTGGGGGTCTAAACTGTGAGCCAGAAAGACACTAGTGGAGATATAGGGCTCATGAAGAGATCATTCGTCATAGATTTGGAGGATCACTCTATCTGGTTGGTTATGTGCCGATCGGGTGATTGATTGTTCATTCGGTTTGTTTTCCCGTGGTGTGGCGTGCCGATCAGGAAAGGATATAATTCTCCCTTCCATACTGATGAACCTTTGTAATTTTTCATTTTGAACCAAGAATTCCAACTCGTACTTGAGCTTTCTGCACTCGTCCATCATGTGACTATAATCTCGATGGAAGAGACAGTACTTGGTTTTATCTTTTTTAGATTCGTCCTATGTGGAGCGAGGAAGCTAACTAATGTATGGTTTATTTTTGATCTAAAGTAAAACTTGACTGGGGTCTCGTTTAAAAGAGTGTAGGTGTTAAACCTTTGTTGAGACGGGGGTTCCTATCAGTCTTTCTTCAGTAAGGGCTGTTGAGGTAATTGGTCATGTTCTCTTCGCGACGACCTGTTTCTATGTCTATCGAATGCTTCAGCGTCTTCAGTCGCTATGTACTTTTCAGCGTAGGTATAAAACTTCTAAATGGTAGAAGGAGGGTTCTTTGTGATAGATGTTTTTATAACCGAGGGGCGTAGCCTTGTAAGCAAAGTGGCTAATGCAATAGAATGATTTAAAGCTGGAATCTTCATCATCTCAGTTTTGAATTTGTCTAGAAAGTCCCTCAAACGCTCATCACTCTCTGTTGCAGTGACAATAAAGAACTAGATATTTTTTAGCTGCCCGACTGATCATAAAATGAGTTTCAATCTGTTGTCGAAGTTGAGAGAAATTTTTAATATTGAGTGGTAGAAGCGAGTTGAACCATATTAGTACATTGCCTTTGAGGGTAGTAGGAAAGTGTTTGAACATAGTGGCATCTGTCATGTTTCTCGAAATCATCACTGTCACAAAGTGAGCGGCATGATCAGGAGAGTCGATCATACCATTGTACCTCTCCATTGGAGGCAGAAGCACGTCATGGGATACTGGTTCTGAGGAGACTTTCGGATCGAAAGATGACAAGTTGAACGAATAAATGGGGGCTTTGTTCCTCCTTGCATTGGCTTGTTTGAGTTCATCATTGACGAGTTGCTCGACCTGTCTCCTCAAATCATTAGGATCATGACGGAAGGTCACTGAAGATTCATAGTTCAGGCAAGGCGTGAGCCGTCAAGAGCGTACATGCCCTGATCCTCCTAAAGAAAATTGTCCCTTTGGTCTGATGGCATGGCTGAGTCCTTCTAATTGCTTACTCATATTCGGTATTCTAAACTCTAATCTTTCCAGTTGGGGATGATTGACTCTCTCAAAGGATATTGGCGCAGGAGGTACGGCCGATTGTCCCTAAGGTGTAGGCTGTGGGACCTACTCTGAATGAGAGAGTTGGGAATGAGTGGCATGGTTGTCGACTGGGTGAGCGGATGACGTTGGCAATGCGGCGTCTATTGGAGTGGCGGTATGTCCATTCGTAATGATGCAGTCTTTGAGGCGGTTCTGATCCTTCTTTTGGGAAGCATAGTTATTTGACAAAAATTGCGAGGGACAATCGCAGGAGACACAGCATTCTCTGTCACATTTGATTGGCATGAATCCATGGGAGTTCCGGGAGCTTTTATCATCAAAAACCATCACCACAGCCAGTTCTATCTCAAGACCGTGACGCTTGAGGATGTTCGGTCACGGACCGATCCATTTCATCTGCAATTCTTGGGTACAGATACAGTCGGGTGTTCTTCTCTAATGAGGTACTTGTTTGAACCTGAACCACACGTTCAAATTAGCTACCAAACTTGTGTGCGACTCAAGAAAAGGGGGAGAGGGGGGAGTCTCTCCCTTCAATTTATGACCACCCACAGTGTCCTGTGCCTCAAAAATTCCCTTTTAGCGATGGAAAATCTTATCAGCAGTCATGATAAAAAGTGACCAAGTCTGATGCCTAAACTATCATCCACAACTTTATGAGTTGCTCTTTGCATCATGCATGGTCCACACCATTGTCTAATGTGATTGTCCTTTTTAACCTCAACAATATTGATACCCTGCTTTCCACTTGGTAACTCATTAGGCATCTACACTTTAGGATACGAGATTTAGCTATGAAGTTGTACGAGGATGTAGATACGTGAAACGAGACTCGATATAACATTGTTATACTGACAAGTTTTTTTTTTTAAAAAAAATTACGTCAGGTATGTAACAGATTCCAAGATAAAATTTTACAAATATATTGTTAACAATGGCGATAAGATGGATGCATTGTAGAAGTATAGACACAACATAAAATTTAGGACAATAATTGAGAGGATAACTGACAAGTGAATAATTTTTGTGAAGACATACCTACCTTGCAACGCCCCTGAACCACTACGCAAGTATAGGGAAGAAGAGCTGGCCAACCTTAGAGAGAATGGGACCGGTATGCTCAAGGAGTGGGACAGATTATGCTTACTACAATGATTTAGGAAGTCCAGACAAGGGTAAGGATCATGCTCGCCCTGTGCTTGGCGGATCTAACGATTACCCTTATCCTCGTAGAGGAAGAACCAGTAGAGCTCCAAACAAAAAGGGTCAGACAACTAACTTTGTAGCTTTTAGTATTGCATGATGAGCGAGCATTCCAATGACACTACCTGATTTTTTTCTGCATCTAACATGAATTTTGGACAGATCCAAAGACTGAAAACAGATTGCCACTTTTAAGTCTGGACATCTATGTCCCAAGAGACGAAAGATTCGGTCACCTAAAGATGCCTGATTTTCTTGCACATGCCTTAGAATCCCTAGCTAGTACAAGTTATGGTCCCAGAGCTCAAATCTTTATGCGACAAAACTCCTGATGAATTCGACACGTTCCAAGATGTACTGAATATCTATGAAGGTAGGATTAAGCTACCACAAGGAACCACAATCAAAAAAGTTAGAGATTGCATACCGTGGGAAATAATCAAAGAACTGGTCCGAACGGATGGTGAGCGGTTCCTTAAATTCCCATTGCCTGATGTTATCAAAGTTATACATGAATATTTCCTGGAACAAAGTTTTATTTTCACTTGTTTGGTCATAAGTGTAATTATCTGCTGTACAATTGCAGGGATAAGTTTGCAAGGAGGACAGATGAAGAGTTTACACGATAAATGCTTGCAGGACTAAGTCCTGTCATCATCCGTTGTCTGCAAGTAAACTTACAATTAGATAATATAATTTGTCCTTTTTCTTCTCTCAAGAAACTTATCATTGCTTCCCCCTCTAAGAGTTCCCCCCAGTAAGCCAGCTTGACCGAAAAGCCTATGGCTATCAAACAAGTTCAATTTCTAGGGAACATCTGGAGACAAACATGAATGGGACTAACCGTGGATCAAGTATTATATGCTTTCCCCATTCACAAAATGTTGAATGCCTATTCAAGATCAGAATGATGAACTTACAGTCATTTGTCATGGACAATGTTGTAGGCACTAGAGAATAACAAATTATTCATGCTAGACCATCATGATACATTGATGCCTTACCTCAGAAAAATAAACATGACGTCCACAAAGACCTATGCGTCAAGGATGATCCTTTGGGACATTAAAACCATTGGCCATCAAACTGAGCCTGCCGCATCCACAAGGAGACCATCATGGTGCTGTCAAACAAGTATACACTCCAGCGGGAAATGGCATCTAAGGAGCAGTTTGGCAGCTGGCCAAGGCCTATGCCACTGTGAATGATTCTGGCTGCCATCTGCTCATCAGCCATTGGTTCAATTTTCTGACAGAATGCACAGAATTAAAGCATTACTTAGAATTAAGTACATTGCAGGCAATAGAATGATCTTCATTCTTGTTGCAGGTTAAATACCCACGCGGTGATAGAGCCATTTGTGATTGCCACGAATAGACAGCTGAGTGTGCTTCATCCAATAAATAAACTTCTGCATCCCCACTTCCGTGATACAATGAATATAAATGCCCAAGCCAGGCAGATCCTCATCAATGCTGGTGGAGTGCTTGAGAAAACCATTTTCCCAGCTAAATTTGTCATGGAAATGTCTTCCATGGTTTTAAAAGCTGGGTTTTCACCTAGCAGGCACTCCCTGCAGATTTGCTGAAGAGGTAAATAAGTACAGGGCAGAATCCACAAGACAGTTATTCCGCTTGAAATTGCTTCTGACTCTTTCTTCCTTAATTTCTTACAGAGGAATGGCAGTTCCAGATCTAAGTTATCCTCACGGCCTCAGGCTTGTGAAAGAGGATTACCCGTTTGCTGTTGATGGACTTGAAATCTAGTCAGCAATTGAAACTTGGGTCACAGAATATTGCTCCTCCTACTTTCCCACCGATGACTTGGTACAAAGTGACTCTGAGCTCCAATCATGGTGGACAGAACTCCCGAGGGCCATGGTGATTTAAAAGATGAGCCATGGTGGCCTGAATTGCAGAATAGAGCTGATCTTATCCAAACATGTACCATAATTATATGGGTAGCAATTGCTCTCCACGCAGCCATAAACTTTGGACAATACCCTTATGCAGGCTACCTCCCAAACCGCCCCACTATAAGTCGTTGCTTTATGCTGGAGGCAGGCACTCCTGAGTATGCGGATCTTGAAGCAGACCCTGATAGAGTATTCCTGAAGACAATCACAAGCAAGCTTCAGACACAAATAGGAGTATCATTGATAGAGATCTTATCCAGGCATTCAACGGATGAGATTTATCTAGTCCAAACAGACAATCCTCTGTGGACCTCAGATGCAGAACCTCTAGAAGCTTTTGAGTGATTTGGGAAGAAATTGATTGAAATAGAAGATAGAATAACAGAGAGAAACAATGTTGAACGATGGAAGAACTGAAATGGGCCCGTGAAGGTGCCTTACACTTTGCTCTTTCCAAATACCTCAGATAAATCAAGAGCTGGTGGACTCAAGGGTAAAGGAATTCCTAACAGTATCTCAATCTAAAGTTTTGGAGTTTAATCATTTAGCTATTCTTTTTGCGATATTTTCCATCTTATTCTCTTAGTTATACATGGGGTTTATATTCCTTACCTCAATTTCATTAAAGAAGTGGCCTTATGTTTACAGAACAGGAGCTAAAACTCAGGAAAACAGCCTACTATTAGCACCCAAAAAATTACAAATCCTCGTAATTATTGTTAGCAGGTACACCTTTCTAATCAAAAGTACAAGGTTCAATCCTTACAATTGCACTAGTGAGTTTTGAAATCCAAACACAAGGTTTTGTTCATACCTGATGTGCTTCCTTGATAGGCTACCATGCACTCTTGAAACCTAGTGTAATCCAAAACGTAGTAGTTGAGATTTCCATAGCAATTAGAAGTGGGGGGAAAAAGGGTAATTACATATAACCCATTTACTTCTTGTAGAACTCTAAGATATATTGTCAAGAAATGGCTATATGTTCCTCAAAATTTTAATTTTAATGAAGACAAGTGTATAGTGCTAATCTCCCATAGTTTCATCAGAATTGCAATTTATGTAAGAACGGTGTGATGGAAACTCATCACAATACATGGTCCAGAAATCAAAACCTATCATGACTAAGGTTTTACATGAAAATATAAACTTAAAAATATTTGTAGACTTAATCGAAATCCTAGGACCATACATCATTAGTAGCTAAGAAACACAGAATGCTGAGAAACAACAGTCTACATACATTAGTTGATCTATCAACCAAAAAAAAAAAAAATTACCAAGAAACATAAAGCATTAATCTTTAGAGTCCGAGAATCGAAGTTCTTCAGTTAAAATTATGTGGGTCATTGGGATTTTTCAACTGGGATGCACTTTAGAGCTCCAGATGTGACCAATTAGACTCAAAATTTTTGGCGTGGACTCTAAAATGATCACCATTGTGCTGCACCAAGACCTTCCCGTACTTGCTGCCATGGATGATTTGATGAAGTAACGTGGGAAATTTATTTCAAGAGAATGGCTCTGTAATGTTACTCGCAGGAAGATAAATCAATATTTAGTTAACAGTGCACTAATACGAGTAGTGACCCAGGTCCGGTTGTATCGTGTTACAGTAATTTTCATCGACATTAATAATAAGGTTGAATAGAAAGCAACAAGGATGACCCTCTCAAGATGTGTGCCTAGTTTGGTTCGGCATCTGGGTTTTTTAGTGTATTTGCTTTGTTTGGACCTCAAACCCTCTTCTCTTGTCCCAAACATGATGATGATGATGATGATAAGAAAGGTCCGGTGAGAATATCTTAGGATTTTGACCTTTTTGCATCTCAACGACATCGTTTTAAACGGTTCCGGCTCCATCCATTTTCCCCTTTCACTAGAAACAAAAACGCCGGCCTATGATGATGTATTAAAAAAAAAAAAAAAAATGCCTAGTTTCATGTGCATCACCCTTTTAAATGGGTCACTTGAAAATTATTATTATTATTATTATTATTATTATTATTATTATTATTATTATTATTATTATTATTATTTTCAACCACAACAAACTACCTGCAAGTAACAAAATTTTAAGGCTGTTTAGTCCACTATAAAATATAAATAATATATTCTCATTTTAAAATGTTCAAAAAGTTTGAAGCTTTTTAATTAATGTCTAAATTAAATTTGACTTAATAAAATTGTTATTAACAATTCTTGGTAATTATAGCTAAAGAAAGTTTTATTAATGATTAGTTTCACAGGTGAAAAATCAAACTTCTTTATATAAAAATTTTAAATAATCATTATCTCTATATGAAATATTACGTAATAATTCAGTAATCAATACTCTTGCATTGAAAATGAACGGGCTTAAATGATTTTTTGAAATTGTGAAATATAAAATGCATCTATAAGTTTTTATTTGAAAAACTTTATCTAATTTTAATTGAGATTAACCACAAAATTTTTAGAGAGTTGTTATAATGTGAAAAGTATAGGAATAATACGAAAATATCTTATCATATGTTGCTCGACCATCATTTGTTACAAGAGTTTTCTAATACTTATGTTATGATAAAAAGGAAAAAAAAATTCTTAACATTAGTAAACACGAAATAATAATATGTTTATATAAAAAAATAATAATAATATGTCTGATACGTTTTTTCACTATAAGATGCTACATGTCCCTCCCTCTAAGAGGCAAACAAAATGCGATCAAAATGACAACTAGATAACCTTTTTTTTCAAAAAAAAAAAAAAAAAAAAAAAAAAAAGAGAAGTAAGAAATATGTAAGAAACAAAATAAAGGCAGATGGATCATGTACAACAGTAGACCATGATCTAGATATAAAAGAAAAGGAAGAAGAAAACTAGGTGTGGGTAAGACTACGTATCAAAATCACTCATTCTAATTGGTCCATCACATATCCCCTTATCCACAAGCCCTCTATCCACCACCCATCCAAACTCTCACAAACCCTACTTCACCCTACCTTTTCTCATTCATCATATTTGATCCAAGAAACCAACCCCCAAAAACAAAATATTTCTAACACCCCGCCATGGCAACTCAAGCTTCAATTTTCTCTCCAACAATCTCCAACCCAAAATCCACAATTGTACCATGGAAATCATCATCATCACTAGCATCATCTTTTGCAACACCTAAGACCATCAAATTCTCCGGGGGGTCGCGCACGATTAAGGCCATGGCAGAGGAGGCTCCTGCTCCTACCAAGACGGCTGGAGCCCCAGTAGGGTTTACCCCGCCCCAGCTCGACCCAAACACGCCCTCCCCAATCTTCGGCGGCAGCACAGGAGGGTTATTGCGCAAGGCGCAAGTAGAGGAATTTTATGTGATTACATGGGAATCACCTAAGGAGCAAATATTTGAAATGCCCACAGGGGGTGCAGCGATCATGAGGCAAGGGCCTAATTTGCTTAAGTTGGCTAGGAAAGAGCAGTGTTTGGCACTTGGGACTAGACTTAGGTCCAAGTATAAGATTAAGTACCAATTTTATAGGGTATTCCCTAATGGGGAGGTCCAATATTTGCACCCTAAAGATGGGGTCTACCCAGAGAAGGTTAATCCTGGCCGTACGGGTGTTGGTCTGAACATGAGATCGATCGGGAAAAATGTGAATCCCATCGAGGTCAAGTTCACTGGGAAGCAAGCGTATGATTTGTAAGGTGAGAGATGATGTCGAAGGTTTTATATTGTATTTTGTGATTTTGGTCTGTAAGTGTTTGTTTAAATTTACGTTGGGACAATACTTGCTTGCTTGAATGGAATTATGTTTATCTCTATTTCTGTATAAGGGCCTGGTTTTCTCACATCCCCGTCCTTTCATTATACATTCATTGATTCATGTCCGATGTTAATTAATTAATTAATTAAAGATAAATTAGACTTTTTTTATATATATATATATATATAAAGAGATAAATGGAATCGAATCGAAAAAGAAAAAATGAAAGTGAGAATATTTTATCACTTGAATTATTCTTGAAATATATAAATTAGATTCTTTTTTTACCACCCAGTTATAAAACAAAATATTAAGTCGAGTTAATACTATGATACAAAACATTTATAAAAATTATATACAATTTAAATTACAAAATTTTATACAATGTAAATTATTCTTATTTGAGGTGTATTATGACTCTATAGATATCGGTTGCTTGATGACTCGAACAGTTATCGTCGATGGAATGCAACACCTGCAAAAATCACCGGAGGGTGCTCCATCAGGGAGATTCTGACACTCAAATCAGAAAAAACGGTTTTCAAATATAATGAAATTGATTGAGAGATTTAGAGAGGGAGATATTCCCTATAACCAGTGTGTCCAGTATGTAAGGCGAAGTGAGCGTACCTGACTTAGAAGGTTTGAAGGTATCTTCTACCTGATAGAATCGTATGCTTTCGAGACATTACAACCTTACTTTTTTTTTTGAGATGATTCGAAAATTTCGGGAGTTAAATATTTCGAAATGTTCATAATTTTTATCATATGGAAAGTTTTATTATTTAAGAAAATCTTTTTCTTTTCAGTAGGATTCTGGAAACACTACTTTTAAGTAGGGAACCAGAATCGTTGGGGTGTTTTGACCCTTCATTAGGATCAATGAGGCTGTTGGCTTTCGATCGGTCGTTTAGTCAACGTGGAGTTTTTGGGGCTTGTTTGTTCGGTAGACTAGGGGCTAAGTATCTACTTGGGGAGATAAATCCTAATCAACAAATCTCATTTAATAGGCGTGACGACTAATGCCCTGTCGTTTGGGAGACGGGACGACTGAATCCTTTCGATAGATCAGATAGTCATTTTATAATACTGGGCTGTGCTTGCCCATCAGTCGATAGTTATTCCATCGGTTGGAGCGATCCCTTCTGAGTTGTGAGTCTCGTGTGTGAGTCTTTCAAGTGTTGACCCTTCGAAATTGGTACCGGGCGATATCCCATCGGTCCTAATTTTTGAAAATATAAGTAATATTAGTTTATTATTTTAAAAATTCAAAAAATATTAGACAAAATCTTAACCCATATTTTAAAAAAGAAACCCAATAATATATTTTGAAAATATTAAATATTTTTTTGACTCCTATATATAATATACTATTTATTTTGGAATACAATTCTAATTATTTAATTAAATTAAATAAAGTTAAAATAATTTTAATATAGTTACTAGTGCAGCAAAGTGGATTACTTGAGCAAAAATAAATGTGTTAGATCATAACTCTACCCTAAAAAATCTGTTAGTATTAATTATTTATTTGATGTGACATTATTTTTGTATCCAAATAATTTAAGAAAAATAATAATTAAAGGAAAGGGAGATTAACATGGTGAGCACTTAAATGCAAAAATGAAGACTGTCATTGGGGTTGTTTTGTGATTTTTGAAAGTTTTCAAAATTTTTATGAATTTTGAAAATTTCAGAGTGTTATATAAAAATTATAAATTTTAGAATTTGTGTATGACTGGAATTTTCTGCAAAATTTTTCGGTTTCTACCCTTAACAATAACATTGCGATGATTAATTAATTAAAATAAAAGGAAAAAATGAAAAGTCATTGCGATGATTATAGGACACAAGGTAATCAGTGCGTTCGAAGAAATGTTAATGTGAAGGGTTGGAAGGTCAAATTAAAAGACAGAACGCCATATGTTTCAACTTTGTTTATGGGACCGCTACCGTTCCCAATTTCACATATTTATCTTATTTCTTTGGCCTTGGGTTCTGCGAATTTTCTTATAGTATTCCGATGAGGCACGATGCAAACACCGGTGCGGCATCCCTTGCCGCATCCAAATAATGAACATATTGATCCGAACAGCATTATCAATTCGCAAGCACATGATCAAACAATTACCTCCTCTATTTGATTAATGATCACCAAATATTTAAAAAATTGAACGCTTTGACTTTTAAACGATAATATCCAATCGAATTTCACCTTGATTAACCTTCCTATTTTAATACGAAATATATCTTTTAAATAAAAAAAGAAATCTTTGAAAATCTAATCGATAAAGGAAAAAACCTCTTCATATAATCAAACAGAAAAATGATAACGATTTTGAATATCTAACGTTTAAAATCCGAAATTTTTGGATATCCTCGTAAGGAAACTAGAGTTGTAACGTTTCGAATACACAATTCTCCTGCGACGCTTCATATAAAAACCTTTAATACATCGAAATAGATAAGTTCTCTTGACTTTACACATGACACACAAAAATCACATGAAGATCCGTTCTCCCTTCTTTGAGTCTGTTTTCTATTTCATTCGAAACTGTTCTTTCTGATTTAAATGTTAGAGTCTTCCCCGTCAGAGTACTTTCTAGTGGTCTTTTGCAGGTTTCAAACCTTACCATCAAGCATCCATTCGATTCACAAGAAACCGAATTTGTAAAGTCAAGACCCATCTCTAACATATTCATTTCTTTCTTTCTTTCTTTGGTTGAATTGCTTGAGTTTGATTTCTTTATTACCTTTTTTTTTTTTTCCCTTTTCCTTTTCTTTTATTTTTTCAATTGCGTAGGTGAGTTGTGGGCAAGAAATAATGAAGTATGGACACACACATATATACAAATTCCAACAACACACAAGGTGGAAATTTCAAAAGCAGCAGAGCATGATTAGAGTGAATAACAAGAATATGCGGTACGCCAATAAATGTAACGAAATTATTTTTTTCTTTTTTTTTTTGGGGGGGGGGGGGGGTTTACACTGCGAGCAACAGATAAAAGTTTCATGGTAGCTTTTGTGTTACACCACAGCGCAGCAACATGGAGTGAAGGGGGGAAAAGAGAGAGTGCACTCCACAGCCAAAGTACATCATCAAGTCATCCTTCACACATTGCGTGATCCATATTATAAGCTACACTGAGAGAGGTGCGGTTCACATATTTGCTTAGCTCAAAATTGTTGAACGGTCAACTTAGTTCCCAATGAATTAACTCAGTTCCGTCAGAATGGCTCAATCCATAGATAGCAAAGTCCTAACATAGAAAACCACCACATTAGCGTTAGGTTTGGAGAGAGATGGGACAGGTTATATAATAGGGGTGAGCAGATGCAAGCTTTGGCCAAATGACATTTTCTATGCATAAAATTTAAATTTTATTCCCTAAAAACTTATATTTTTGAGTAAAACCTTTTTTTATTTTGATTAAAGATATTATAAATATTAGTAAAATTACAGTTATTAAGACCTTAAGCTGATTGAGTGTCACCATCAGTTGTTTCTTCATATTTCCCACGCGTAGCTAGCAATGTGATTATCATTGCAATTAAAGCAAACCAAACCAATGGTCAGCTGGTACAGTAGGATAGAATGAATATGTACATTGGGGGGGGGGGTTCGTAAATCAATTAATGGTTCTTTAATTACCTAATTATAAGCAACAAGCTTATTAGTCGTCATTACGTTAGTGGTAATGAGAAACAAAACAAGCGGGAATGGGATGAACTGTCGTTGCCCCATCTATATCAAATTCATTCAATTGAAATGAATAGAATAGAATGGAATATAATACAGAATAGGATGTGGTTGTTTTGCCTTCTCTATTAGATTTATTATTTTATGCAAATAAGTCTGATATCTAAATCTAGGCAACGCTGTGTGTGTCCTTTCATTTTTGCATTGGTCACTCCTTAGAATGGATTCAAAAATAGTTGTGTAGAAGGAGAGTTGGTAGTATTTATGAACTCCATTGAAAAGGGTTGTGTTGCCAAGGAAATGTGTGTACTTATTGCATTGTAAGGGCTAAAAACTTCAACCAGCAAATCTCGAAGAGGCCCGCCAAGTCCAATCCAAAGGCCTACACACTAAAACGAACATAGGAAACAAACTTCAAAGATTCGAACACAATGGCTATTTCAACAACCCTAACATCTCAAACTACCCTAACCAACTATTAGGTTGCAAAATTTAGAATTTGTGTATGGTTGCGAGGGGTTGAGTCAACTTGGCTCCCTGTACGAGTGACCCTTTGATCTGAGCCGTCGGATCTGCTGACCCAGATCTCTGGAATAACTTGCCTCAGATTGTTGACCGCCTCCAAAACATAGTCTGCTTCGCTAGTTTTCACTGTTTTTCCAACCTTCAAAAACCAAAATTGAAGAAATGAGACCCCAATATATTTATTTTAAACCTTAACAACTCAACTATAAATAGATAACTAAAATTCAAAAAATGGGGTCTGCGATTGAGTTGTGATGCTAATTTTATGACCTTGACTTTCGTTCGGGTAAGCAAAAGAAGCTTCTTAATTGATGATTATTAATTACGTAGTGCAGGTCATCCAAAACAAAGCAATCTAACAAAATTAGAGTAAAGAGGGAAGAGAGAAAGAGAGAGAGAGAGTGAGAGGGAGGGAGGAAGGGAGAGGGTTTACCAAAACGGTACGAAGTCCTAAAGCTTTGCCAGCAGCAATATTTCGGACGCTGTCATCCAAAAACAGCTGCGCCAGATCGACACCGATACGTGTTAGGTCCGAACCCGAAACAAAAAATAGAAATTAATCAACAATCTTATAAAATCGGGTATACTGAGGCTCACCGTACGAAGAGGATCAACAGCTGAGATATCAACAGCGATCTTCATCGCATCAATCGACGGCTTTAGAAGCACGGGGAATTCATCAGGACGAGCAGATTTGAAAATGTTGGGATTTATTGTCTCGAAACATATGATCTGCTCGAAACAGTCCTTCAGGCCCAATCTGTCCAACACTTTCATCGCATGTGCTCTGTCCGAATTCGTAAAAACCTATGAACATTCAAAATTTAAAATTAATAATTAAAATAAAAATAATTTTGTTATAATATTATTTATTTGATATTTTAATAATGTCAGAGTCTTTTTCTGTTTTAGCCGTAAAGATCGATAATTATTTAAAAAATACTCAATTATCACCATTTTTATTAGCAGATCGAGAATGATCAGAATAATGAAAACAACAATCCTATAGATATCAATATTACGGAGAAAACCTAACCATAGGTTTGTATACGATGCTTACGAGTTTTCTTTGATTAATGCTGCATAAGAGATTTGTAAGCTCAGGGTCTGGTTTGATCTTCTCGTAAGGTAACCTTTCGTGCACGAAACTGAAACGAAAATCCCAAAAGAAAATTCAAATTTGTTCAACCAAAACATTTTTTGAAATTAACGTTAGACAAAATTAAGGTTTGAATTTTTGTAGTTTTTGGTGGAATTTACCCATCATAATCATCTGCTCCAATATCATGACCTGAAGCCTACAAATAAATTAAAAATTAAAAAATTTATTAATCACAGAAAAAGACAAAAGAGGGTTCTGAAATCTGATTAAGTTTTGGAAAGAAAATTAATTAATTAATTACTCGTAATCCAGCAAGGGTGCTTCCATATTTTTGGAAAAGTTGGACGCGGAGACTTGAAGCTTCGGATTCTGGAAATCCGCATTTCTCTACAAGAAAATCTGCAGATGATAACAAATAAAATAGAGGATTATTAATGCATTTTTTAATATTTGTAGAATTAGGAAAATAATTAGTTAAAATCTTTTGTGATGATTAATAGGAAAAGTAGACCTTCGATGCTTTTCTTGCAGGCTTCAGCGATTCCAGTGTTTGAGGGATATACACGTCTCGAAAAATGGGTATCAACAATGAAAAAATCCGTTGTTGATACTCAAATTTTCATCTATGAAAAATCAACGACAAAAAATTAGCGATGAATTTTTCCGTCGCTGAAAGTTACATTGCTAATTTTTACGACGGATCAGCGATGGATTTTTTACTGATAGAATTTTTTCGTCGCTAATCCGTTGATAAAATTCGTGAACTAAATACGCATAGGCCCAGGAGCCTACCCCGGCCATTACCGCTACCATATTATAAATATTGAAAAAATTGCTATCACCCAGATTCAAACTGGGTGTGAGCGATAGATTCGGAGAGTCGTAACCACTATGTCACCACCATATTTGTATTATTAATTTATTTTTTTTCTATTTTTATACTTTATTTAGAATTCTTAATATTAAAAATACAATACCCTATATTAAAATTATATTTAATAAAAACACAAAATTATATATTAATGAAAACAAAAAATTATATTTAATAAAAATAAAAAGTTATATTTAATAAGAGAATAAAATTATATTTAAAAAAACACAAAATAATATTTAATAAAAACAAAAAATTATATTTAATAAAAATACAAAATTATATTTAATAAAAACACAAAATTATATTTAATAAAAATAAAAAATTATATTTAATAAAAGAATAAAATTATATTTAATAAAAACACAAAATTATATTTAGAAAAACAAAAAATTATATTTAATAAAAACACAAAATTATATTCAATAAAAACAAAAAATATATATATTTAATAAAAATATAAAATTATATTTAATAAAAAAATTATATTTAATAAAAATACAAAACTATAATTAATAAAATTGTAATAACCTAATTAAATAAAAATATTAAATAATATTAAATAAAAATATAAAATTGTAATTAATGAAAAATACCCTTATTAAAAAAAACAAAATTATATTAAATAAAAATATAAAATATAAAATTATATTTAATAAAAATACAAAATGTGTTCAACGTTTTGGATGAAAACCGAGTTGGCGAGAGGAGGAAGAGAAGGACCTAGACGCCAATTGAGTTTTCAGGTTCCTACTTAATTCCATAATCTTACACGTGAAAAATGGTTTCTCTTTGTTTTATTAGAAACCATGAGAAAAATATTGTTTGATATTTGGCCTTATATGGATATTTACGAAGTTGAGGATCATTATTGATCTGTACCTTGTTTATTCTATTCCTATAACTCCATAAAATTCTTGTCTCCTATCTGTATTTTATAGGGATACAGAAGGGTTGGTGATCCATTTCATATGTATCATTGAATCATTTTCTTTAGTTTCAAATGCAAAAAGGTTCTCTAGCGTTCATGGTAAATACCATATGGATCTTGTGAATATTGAAATCTTTGGAGTTAGGTAGCCATTGAATATGCCTACAATTCCTCATCAAGCAGTCACCACTTTTATCTTATTTCTATTGAAATTAATGATTATTGTATTATTATTCAATCACTATCAATTATTTTACTATATGTCTCCTACAAGAATAAATGTAAATTCAAATGTAAGATTGAATATTTTTCTTAGATTTTTAAATAATAAGAAAATATATCTTATTGGCGGTAATTTTCATCCGTCATACGCACTGATATTTTTAAAATTGATGGTACTGAACTATAGCTAATATTTTCGTATCAAATAGTCAACATTTTATTCTATTCATATGAGTATTAAAATTTACAGAATTAGGAGTCATAGTTATTCAACTATCCATGTCTTACAAGGATAGACGAAATTGACGATACATCTAATATGAATTGTTAGAATATATTATATATCGAAATCAAATTAATTATTGATTTGATTTTAAAAATATTTGATTTTTTTTAATTTTTTAATTTTTATATTTATAATATCATATTTTTATATTTATGATAATGTGTTTTTTATATAATCCCAACTTACTATAATATTTTAATTAAAATAATGAAATATTAGGGTTTATATTATTATATTGCTCTTTATCTTTAATATGATATTAGAATCATATTCAAATTATTCTTAATATGCATTACTGAATATTTTTCTTAAATTTCTAAATAATAATAAAAATAATCAGTATCTCAAATCATTTCAATTTTGTGGGATTGATTCAATGGCTACCAACTTGCATAGATGAATACTCATACAAATTGTAAAAGAATTCACGATACATCTACGTTGTCCCTAAATTCATACAACTTATCAACACGGGTACAGTTTTGAATATCGGGTGGTTAAGTCAGGACCAAAAAAAAAAAAAAAAAACAAAACAACACTAATTTAAAGGCCAACCTAATCTTGATATAGGAATAGAATCCGGCTACATTGGGATAAGTTTGTCCCTAAATTTGTTTAGGAAATTCTCTATAAATAACTTTTAAGTCAAATAATCTAAGGAAAAGATATTTTTTCAAGTCTCACATTGGTTAGGAAAAGAAAAGCCCAAGTGGGTCTCGCCATATGCAGAGCTTTTATGTGACATCACTTTTGGGTAACCTAGGTGCCTAAAAGGGGTGGTTCTTGAGCTGTTCGGGGTGGTGAATTTTGCAAGAGCTTTTGCAAGTAATTATTTAAAAAATGTGAAGGAAATTGAATCTTATTCAGTGATTTAGGCCCACTGATATATATATATATATATTTAACTTTTTTCCTACCTACAAAGTGGCACGAAAGTCTAAATGAAGCAAATTAGGGAGGAGGGAAATCTTTTGCTATCGATGAGTTTCCCTTTTTGGTTAGACTGAATTATTGAAAATTAAAGTAATTTGATAGGCACCGGCACATTTTATCTTTTAAATATTCAATTTGATTTAAATTAGATTGTAAATATCAATATTTTATTTAAAAAATAATAATTTGATGGGGGATAGAATAATCAAATCATATAGAGTCCATCGTATCTGGACCAAAACATTTTCTCTAATATAAATATTATAATATTATAGGATTTATATCTTTCAGAAAAATTATTCGAGTATTATTGATTTCCTCAACATTTCATTTTTTTATAGTGTTTAAAATTAATTTTTATCCTTTTTTATTTTTATTTTTGCTTACTTTGCATTTGTTAATTATAGAATATGATAGAAAATTAATTGTTTGTGATTTTTTATACTGAAAATATACACCGATCCTAACAAAAAGAATTAATTTTTTTTCATAAAAATTGTAAATTAAGTTTTTTATTTTTATGAATATACTTTTCAATATATCATCATCCTTTGGAGGTTATGTCTTCCTAGTAGAAAAATCTTACTTTTGTTTTTGTATTCGGATATCATGAGACTTGAATTCAGATCAAGCCTTAGTGCTGATGTCAACTTAATCACGATTCCAAAAAAATTATGAATAAAATCAAAATTTTATATAAGGAAAAACATATAATATCCATTTAGAATTATAACCTTAAATAAATAAATAAATAAAGCTAACCCATCGGTTGATTTTAAAAAAGAGATAATTATATGTTCTGTTCTTAAACTTTGTCCAAATTTTATAAATTAGTCCCTACAGTTAGAATACTATATTGTGCTTCTCAAACTTACAAAACCTTATTGTATTGATCTTTTTGTTATCAACAGTAATAGGGTAGCCATTAACTAGTGACGTGGAATGACGTGATAGTCTATATAGACATACGAATACTGATGTGTCATTATCATATCAACACTAGAGACAACTCATGTGTGCCACGTTGAAAAATTACTGACGTAACACTATTATATCAGCAGAAAAACACTTAAAAAAAAATTACCTTTCTCTCTCACTTTTCTCTCTCTCTCTCTCCTCCCCTCCCCCTTTCTCTCTCTTCTCTCCACTCTCACCGAAGGAAAAAAAAAAAAAAAGAAACACTTTTCTATCTTTCCTCCCCTTCCCCTTTCTCTCTCTTCTATTGTGTCTCTTACCTTTTTATTTAAAAAAAAAAAAAAAAAAAACACTCAGCAACAACAACATTAAGAAGAACAAGAATCTTAAAAATTTCACCCCCCCCCCAAAAAAAAAACCCTCACGATTTATGTCTTTTGAGAGCAATGATGGGGCAAATGGCTTGGGTTGAATACTATGATCTAGGGCAAATGGCCTCAGTAATAGTTGGAAAATTTTTGGCTGAGTAACATGCTCACTGTTGGCAGTTGAAAACCAGAGCTTTTTCTTAGTGCCGGTTTGATATAGTTTTTTTTTTTTTTAAAAAAAAGTAAAAATCCTACCAAACACTATTTTAAAAAAACTCTTTAAAAAAATAACTTTTTCTTTAATGAATGAAGTAGAATTTTAGCAAAAGCTCCTCTAAAGAGCTTTTGCTTCTTTTTTTTTTTTTTAATCCAGCTTTTTATTTTTTTATTCCTTTTATATATTCACTTGAAGGATATAAAATTTTAAATATATCCGTATCATAAATTCATTTACCTTTATGTTCTCTCTTTTTCTTTAATTTTTAATTTTTAATTTTTATTTTATTTAAAAATTATAAAATAAGTTTGTTTCTAAAAATAAAATTATCAAATAAGAGTTTTTAAAATAAAGTTAAAATTATCAAATAATTTTAACTTTATTTTAAAAACTCTTAATTTTTGTTTCTGCTTATAAGAACAAGAAAAGTAAAAATAAGTTGTAACTTATACCATGTTTGAATTAACAAGAATTCTAGCCTCATTGCTTGCTTATGCAGAGGACAAGAAGAGGACCTGAGGTTTTCATCAAAGTGATGGCTTCTTCTAGGGAATGGCAAAATCCTCCTCTCACAATTGATTGTCATACTAATTTTGAAGGGCATATAAGGCCTTAAACTGATGCTAATACATAAAAATGTATTAGTATAAAAAAGAAGAGAGTCTAGCAAGATTTCGAAACTTCTCATATGAAACCCAAAACACAAATTGCCAAGGACCAAGCCTAGCCCATGTATGAAAAACCCCTTCCACAATGCCTTCAAGCCTTCATAATTGATTTCTGAAATTAGTGCCCAGAGGCTTCGTCGGATTCTGAAACAGATACAACATGCGGAGATTTAAAGAAAAAATCACAAAGTTGTCGGAGGAATAGCTTTAATCGGACCTCAAATTCATCATCACCTCACTCAGATCAATCATCCTCAGTATTGAATTTCATCGTTGGAGATCACGTAAGTGGTCGTACGAGCGTTAAGAGTTTTGATGGTGATTGAAATGATGACTTTCAACAGGAAACAAAAGAATCAAAGCTCAGGTCCATCACTGGCGTTGATCGATTCATCTTCCCCAGGATTGAAGTTCATCGTCCGATGACATGCTTACTAGTAGCATAATGGATGGGTGGAGTGAAGAGAGAGAGGAGAGAAGAGAGAAAAAGAAAAGGGGAGGGGAGGGGAGGGGAGAGGAGGTGAGAGAGGAGTTTTTTTTTATTTATTGTTTAATTTAGAACCACAAAGTCCTTTTGGTGCTGAAGTGGCAGCACCATGTCAATAATTTTTCAGTACAATGTCCCATCAAAAGATGTTGATATAGCAGATATGAGATGTCTTTGATATAACATAATAACGATACATCAATATTTATATGTCTATATAAATTGTCATATCATGTTATGTTAGTAATTATTGACTATTCTATTACTATCAATAATAAAAAGAATAAAACAATACGATTTTATAAATTTAAGAATCATAAAATAGTATTTCTAAATATATGGATCAACTTTTGAAGTTTGAAGATAATTTAGTACCGTAATTATCTCTTTTTCAAAAATAAGATGAACACGTCACGTCTGATACCCATTTGGATGACAGGAAGAGCTTGAAGATAAAGTGACGTGGACAAGCTTTCTCATTCACACAATATAACCATTTTATCTTCCAATCCCCAAATCGCATGAAAATTCACATCACAATATTTGGTACGACGTTAATCATTTTTTTCTTTAAAAATATTTATTTAAGATAATATATATATATGTTTTAATAAATGGTCACCCGGACAAATACACTTATCCAATCATACATCTAAATTTCAGAAAGACTCATCCGAAAAAGTAACAACTAATATAAAGGAAATAATAATCATCATAATAATAAAGTTCACTATTTTATTAACTGTGCATTACTTTTCATGATTACCCATATGCACATTTCACAGAGCTCAGGTCTAAAGACAGAACGACAGTTTACACATATGATACACCAAGTGGGGGGACAATTAGGCACCAACTGTTGTGGTTGAGAGGGGGGAGTCTACTTGGCTCCTTGTGCGAGTGATCCTTTGATCTGCGCCGTCTGATCTGCTGACCCAGATCTCTGGAATAACTTGCCCCAGATTGTTGACCGTCTCCAAAGCATAGTCTGCTTCGCTAGTTTTCACGGTTTTTCCAACCTTCAAAAATCAAAATTTGGAAGAAATGAGATCTCAATAAAACACCAACTTGAATTTGATGCCAAAAATTATTATTAAAATAATAATTTTTTTAGTTATTAATTTTTTAATTTACATAAAACTACTCAAACTTATTAACATGAAATCATAACTACTCGCTAGTCCAATGTAGTCAATTTAAAATGGGACCATAAAAATCTCTGGTTGAAACACACTAATCCACGGTTTTTAAAAAGAATTTGTATTTTCAATTTAAAGTCGATTCGATCTTTATTTTGTGATATAAAAGGCCTTCTAAATCAAAACTCAAATTCTCAAATCAATTTTTCTTCTCAAATCTAAATCTCAATCCGACGAATTGTTATATACGTCGGTATAATAATTGTATGTTAAATGATTAAAATAAAATTATGATTAGAATAATAATTAAATTGTTATAAATCGAAAGGTCAACAATCTAAATCACTACGATAGTTGTCTTTATTAATTAGTGTAAAAAAGTTTATATAAAAATTATGATTACTAATGTCAAACAAAAATTTTTACATATAAATTTTCAAAATCATTATAAGTGCATACATTTTGCAGTTTTCTAGGACAATGGGGAGCACATGGGCATGCATTGCGCTTGAGTGGATGCTGCCCAATTAATCAAGAATAATTTATTTTTCTTTTAAGTCAAAAACATGAAAGGAACAATAAACATAGTAATTTTTCTAAATTAAAATTGCATAGAAATCTGTAATTCCTATATGTATTCCAAAACCTTAACTATAAATAGATTAACTAAAATTCGAAAAATGGAGTCTGAGATTGAGTTGTCAAGCGAACTTTATGACCTTGACTTTCGTACGGAAGGGCAAAACTAAAGAAGCTTCTTAATTAATGATTATTAATTAATGATTATTTTTATTTAACAAATCACATCCAAGACCTTACACTTGGCACCATTATGAACCAGACAGACCATGACCGACTGTACACTTTCGTTGTGCCGAAAAAGCAATCCAACAAAATTAAAGTAAATCATCAATTTTAGAGAGGCAGAGAGAGATTAGGATTACCAAAACGGTACGGAGTCCCAAAGCTTTGCCAGCAGCAACATTCCGGACGCTGTCATCCAAAAAAAGCTGCACCAGATAGACACCGATGCGTGTTAGGTCCGAACCCATTACAGAAAATAGAATTAATTAACAATCTTCAATGATCGGTATACTGAGGCCCACCGTACGAAGAGGATCAACGGCTGCGATATCAACTGCGATTTTCATCGCATCAATCGACGGCTTGAGAAGCACGGGGAATTCATCAGGACGAGAAGATTTGAAAATGTTGGGATTTATTGTCTCGAAGCATATGATCTGCTCGAAACAGTCCCTTATGCCCAATCTGTCTAGCACTTTCATCGTATGTGCTCTGTCCGAATTCGTAAAAACCTATGAACATTCAAAATTTAAAATTAATAATTAAAATTACAATAATTTTCATCTAATATTATTTATTAGATATTTTAATAACATGTTTATTATTAAAAAAATTCACTCAATTATCGTCATTTTTAATAATAAACAGATAGAGAATGATTTGAACAATAAATACACCATACAAGTTTTCTTTGATTAATGCTGCATAAGAGATTTCTAAGTTCAGGGTCTGGCTTGATCTTCTCGTAAGGTAACCTTCCGTGCACGAAACTGAAATCAAAATTCCAAAAGAAAATTCAAATTTGTTCAACCAAAACATATTTTAAGCCGGAAATTAATGTTCGACAGAATTATAGTTTGATTTTCTTTTTGTTTTTTAATGGATTTTACCCGTGATAATCATCTGCTCCAATATCGTGACCTAATGCCTACAAATAAATTGAAAATTAAAAAAATAATTAATCACAGAAAATGACAAACGAGGTTTCGGATTTAATTTTGGAGAATATTAATTAATTACGTACTCGTAATCCAGCAAGAGTGCTTCCATATTTTTGGAAAAGTTGGACGCGAAGACTTGAAGCTTCGGATTCTGGAAATCCGCATTTCTCTACAAGAAAATCTGCAGATGATATTTAAAAAAAAAAAAGAAAAAGAAAATAGAGGAGGATTATTGATATATTATTTAAAAGTAGTAGAATTAGCAAAATAATTAATTAAAAATTTTTGTGATGATTAAGGAAGAGTAGACCTTCGATGTTTTTCTTGCAGGCTTCAGCGATTCCAGTATTTGAGGGATACAAAGTGTCATCCAAATCTGTAACACAAGAATTGATCAGAATATGAGAGAGAGAGAGAGAGAGAGAGAGAAAGAGAGAGAGAGAGAGAGTCACCAAAGATGATGCAATCGAAAGGACAGGCGTAGTCACAAGCAGATTGAAGAGAACAATCCATAGCTGATCAAAATGGGAAGAGGAAGAGGAATGATGGGGGAGATAGAGAGAGAGAGAGATTAAAATAAAGAACACCAAGGTAATTGATTTAGGTTGCTCAAGAGGAGAGTGAAATTGGCAAGGCCTTTTGGAGGGGTGATGCGGAGCTGTATTTATAGGCAGAGACAGAGAAGTTGGGAGAGAGAGAGAGAGAGAGAGAGAGAGAGAGAGAGAGATGGGGTGTTGATGAGTCAGCAGAGTTCAACGACCATTTTGGATGGAAACCAAGTTGGCAAGAGGAGGGAGAGTCGGACCCACACGCCAATTGAGTTTCCAGGTTCCTCATTACATTACACGAGGTAATTCCATAATCTTACACGTGAAAAATGGTCTCTTTATTTTATTAGAATCCATGAGAGGGGAAAAAAAAACCGTGAGAAATTTTTTTCCATATTTGCCCTTATAAGGATTTTATGAAGTTGATGACCATTGATCTGTATCTGCCCCTATCTGTATTTTATGGGGATACAGAAGATTGGGATTCATTTCATCTGTATCATTGAATCATTTTCTTTAGTTTTAAATAAATATTAATTATTACAATAAAAGTTTTATATAAATATTAATTATTTTATAAAAATAATAAAATAACCATATTTTATAATAAAAAAAATAATCAAATATGTAACTATCAATTATGAGATAAATAATATAAATTATATAAATTATAACTAAATAAATAAATAATTCATTAAATATGAAAAAAATATATATAAATATAAAAAATATAACGATTTTTATGTAAATAGTTATTAATTTAATGTATTGAAACGTTTTCAAAACGTTTTAAAAACATGCACTATAGAAAAAGATTTAGCGACGGATTTAGTAACGAAAATTTTAGAAAAATTCGTCGCTAAAACTTTTAATGATAGAAAAATTTCCTTCGCAAATAATGCATCGCAAAAATTTAGTGATGTATTTGGGGTTCTGTCGCTAAATTTAGTGACGGATATCATTTTCTGTCGTAAAATTTCACATTTAATTTTTTATTTGTAGAACCCGTCCGTCCACCCACCGGCCGCCGCCCACCACCCCTCGATCCCCTGCTGCTTGCCCACCCATACCCACACCCCACCAACCCTTGCCCGCCCGCGCATGACAAATTTTTGCTGCTTTATTTTTTTTTTTTTATAGAAAATGTGTTTTTACCCAGATTCGAACCTATGTTTAAAGAGTTATCTGAAACACTTTTAACCACTATACCACATTAACTTATCTGATATACTTTTTTTTTAACTCTCACCATTAAAAATATAATTCCCTAATCTAACAAAAATACAAAATTATATTTAATAAAAATACAAAATTATATTTAATATAATTACAAAATTATCTTTAAAAAAATCATAAAATTATATTTAATAAAAATTAATACCCTAATTTAATTAAAATATAAATTATAAATATATATTTAATAAAAAACATAAAATTATATTTAATAAAAATATAAAATTATATTTAGCGACGAATTTAGAAACAGAAAACAAAATCTGTAGCTAAATTTAACGACGGATTTAGAATCCGTCGCTAAATTTAGCGACGGATTTTATTTTCATCACTAATTAGTGACGGATTTTGTTTCCGTCGCTAAATTTAGAGACAAATTTTTTTTTTATCGCTAAATTTAGCGACGAAAAAGTAAATCCGTTGTTAATTAGCGACAAATTTTGGTTTTTATCGTTAAATTCGTCGTTAAAAATGTATTTTTTTGTAGTGATGAAACGTTTCGAAAATGAGAAAATTCTAATATTGAGAAGTTTCATGCGTAATAGTTGATGGCTGATCTGTATCTGCTCCTATATGTATTTTATAGGGATACAGAACGTTGGTGATACATTTGATAGAATCATTTTCTTTGGTTTCGAATAAAATAAGGTTATCTCTAGGGTTCATGGTAAATATCATATGTATCTCGTGAATATTGAAATCTTTGGAGTTAAGCAGTCATTGAATATATATGCCGATAATTCCTCATCAAGCAGTCACCATTTTTATCTTATTTCTCTGGATATTTAATTAATGATTATTGTATTATTATTTAATAACCATTGGTTATTTTACCATATCTTACAAGAACAAATGTAATGTCATATGTATAGTTGAATATTTTTCTTAGATTTTTAAATTATAATAAGAAAAGATATCGGATTGGTGGTAAATTTTGATTGAATCATATTGTAGTCATATGAGTATTAAGATTTACAGAATTAGTGGTCATGGTTTTGTCATTCAACGATAATAAATTATTCAACCATCCATGTCTTATAAGGATATACGAGATTGATGATAAATCTGATTTGAATTTATAGAATATATTATTTATCAAAATCAAATCGGTTATTATTTTGATTTTGATAATATTTAACTTTTTATTTCTATATTTTCATATTTATAATATTATATTTTTATATTTGTGATAATATATTTTTTTATATAAACTCAATTTATTATAATATTTTAATTCAGTAGAGTATAGGGTTCATATTATTATATTACTCTTTATTTCTGACATGGTATTGGAATTATATTCAAATTATTCTTAATATGAATTACTGAATATTTTTCTCAAATTTCTAAATAATATTAAAAAAAGATAACATTTTCTCAAATCATTCTATCATTTCAATTTTGTGGGGCGGATTCAATGGCTACCAACCTGCATGGATCAATACTGATACAAATTGTTAAAAAAAAAAAAAAATTATGATACATCTACATTGTCCCTAAATTCATACAACTTATCAATACTTATTTTAAGGCCACCTAATCTTGATATAGGAATAGAATCTAGCTATATAGGGAGATTGTCCCTAGATTTATTTAGGAATTCTCTATAAATAACTTTTAAGTCAAATAATTTCTTAAAAAAAAAAAAAACCCATTGAAACAAATTTCTAAATAATAATAAAAAAAGAAAAGATAAGCATTTTCTCAAATCATTCTGACATTTCAATTTTGTGGGGTGGATTCAATAGCTACCAACCTGTATAGATCAATACATGATACATCTTCATTCTTATCATAAAATAGTATAACATCATTGGAACAAATAATCAAATAATCTGAGGAAAAGATATTTTTCCAAGTGTCACATTGGTTAGGAAAAGAAAAACCCAGTGGGCCTCTCCATTATATATATATATATTATATAAAGCATCGTGCCTACTGTAATTACGTTAAAATCAATTAAATTCGATTCGAATCGGATTAAACTTTTAAGAAGTAAAATTCTCCTATTGTTTGTTTTCATCATGCATAACACTCTAATCTAAATTCTTATTTAAGACGTATTAATATTCAGTCATTAGGCATTGTTAAAATTTAACCAAAAAATATATAAAACAAAACAAAATATAAATAAGTTGAGATAATTTGATCTCATTTGGCACGCCATCAAGGATAAATTTCTTATATATATAAATATATATATATGAGATTACTTGATTTCTATCTTAAAAATTAGTTAAAAAAGTAAATAATTATCATGTTTAGATATCAGGATTGAGTTATTCGATTTGAAACTTTAATATCTCCCTCCATATATTCCTAATTTCAGATAGATATGAAATAATATCACTAAGTTATGGTGAAGGTAAATCTAGCAAAATGGATTTAGGACCGACAGAAAGGATATAAGGTTTAATGGGGGCATCAATACCATATTATTAAAGAATTTAACTTATATACTAAAAAATAGCAGTTGAAGAGGAAAGTTTCTATATTTAGATACTATATTTCCAGAAGATTAAATTAATTGATATGAGATTTTAACCCTCTAAATTGATGCATATTTGAATAATAATCATTCTGGTTCCCAACAATGACTTAATTTTCTTTTTTTTCTTCGACTAGAATCACCATAAACAGTAAACAACGTTATTTGCTATTGCATTATTACCGATAGCTAACAAAAATTCAATGACAATATGCAAATGAATTTTTTCCGTTACTTGTCAATAGACATACCCAGGGTTTTAATTCAGAATCAGAACGGAATCGAAACTAAATCTTATAGAATTGAATTAAAATTATAAAAATGATTCGATTTGACTTTGAAACTAGAACTTTCAATCTATTGGTTCAATTTGGATTCTTAATTTTTAGAATTAAAATTGAGCCCAAATTCAAATTATTAAAAAAGTCTCAAACCAGAATGGGGAGCCAAACATTGAAAGTACTATAAAAACTGGTAAGACGTAAAAGAAATAATAATACAAGAGCCATAAAATCTTGGAACCAAATCAGAAACGAAATCATCTTAGGCCACACAATCAAGCAGTTCCAATTTTTATCTCCCTTCTCCCACACACACAAAAAAAAAAGAACAAATTGGAATTATTTGGTAATAATTTGATTTGGATTTCATTGGAAATCTTTATCATGTCGGGGGTATCAAAAGTTGAGGACATTCTTGGAAACGAAACTTCATGGGCAAGATAAAAAGTGGGTCTTGAATCTTAGGCCACACAATCAAGCAGTTCCAATTTTTATCTCCCTTCTCCCACACACACAAAAAAAAAGAACAAATTGGAATTATTTGGTAATAATTTGATTTGGGTTTCATTGGAAATCTTTATCATGTCGGGGGTATCAAAAGTTCAGGACATACTTGGAAACGAAACTTCATGGGCAAGATAAAAAGTGGGTCTTGAATCCCGAGGCAACATCATACATCGGTTGAGAGCACACCCAACAAAAATTAAGCAACTTTTCTTTTTGGATGGTGTTGGGGGTGTGATGCAAGCCTCGTCAGATTGTCACTATCCTACATCGACTCACATCGTAGTAGACATCGGAGCATCTTCATCATATTGGTCAGAAAATAGTTTATTTATTTCAAAACTTCTTTTTCTAAATGTATAATGCAATGTTAACAATTAAGCTATATAAGTTATGTAAAAAAGGACAACCCAAATTATTGGAGTAGGCGGTCTGCATAATGGAGTGCAGACATTGTCATGGGCCAACATTTGCGTTTGCTTCCTTGCGCATCGACCACTTGATTTTATTTCTTGTTTTTGTTTTAATCAAAAATTAATAACCACTAAAAGGAAAAGACAAATGTGTCACTTGTGTTTGATATGGTGAAGGCTCATCTCTATTCTCTGATGTGGCTAGTGCTTGCTTATGTCTAGGATACTTGGTGAAGACATATTTAGTTTTTCTTTTTGTTGTTTTCTTTTTATATTTAGATATTTGATTGATCGGTATTTAAAATTATATTTTGATTAATTTAATCCGATCTAATATCGATCCCTCTTTAGGAGAACTCTTCCAACATAATTCTTCCATTTTTAACATTCGAACTCGAGTTTTGATTAAAATATTTAACGTTTTTCTTATTAGATCAATTGTTTGTTGATTTTCTTCCTTATATTTAGTACGTACAATGATAATTAAGACTATCAGAATCATATGTGCCGATTTTAAACATGATCTTTGAAAATTAGTTTAAAATCTAAAGATGGTTAAGAGCACAAATTTCTCAAATGAAGCAAAAGGATTAGTAAAAGCATTAGGAGAACTTTTAGGATATGCTGATTCACTAGTCATCCTTTTTATTGCCACTATTATAGTCTCATCGGTGTAGGTACACTTCCAATATAAACTAGGCAATGTAACATTTGTTTGGAACATTTTGCTATTGCAATCGCAAACCAAAGATTAGAATATGAGTATCTCAAAATTACATCCATGAAACTTGAAAAACTATAGGCAGAAAAAACTAAGGCAGAAAGCAAAAAAAGGGGGGGGGGGGCAAAAGATTTAGATTGTGTTAACACTTGCAAAACTTTTTATGTCCCTCTGTGCTTTTAGTTGGGGCTCCCTTGTGTTCCATTCCTCAGGCTTCGTTATGCTTGCAGATGCTATTATGACCGTAGATAAACCTCGCTGCTCCTTCCGCGTAAACATGCGTCTCATTGTCGAGTCTGTTACATACCAATCTCAAATTAATTATTGGTCATGTTAAAGGGACCAAAATTACAAGTATGTGTGAGAGATGGGACTTACGATTTTTGAATCAGGGCTTTGCTGAAGGTTGATGTCGATGAAAATGTCTTCCGGTTGAGGTATCGGTTTTCGCCTTTGTTTCTGTGCTTGA
Source organism: Dillenia turbinata (assembly GCA_037126225.1). Lineage (NCBI taxonomy): Eukaryota > Viridiplantae > Streptophyta > Magnoliopsida > Dilleniales > Dilleniaceae > Dillenia > Dillenia turbinata. The sequence goes on from JBAMMX010000026.1 coordinate 3,692,491, forward strand.
TTCTGATGTTTATCGCTTCCGGGCTCAACTTCAATGGGGAATCAGATGCCTAACACAAATTGCAGAGTTGAGAACACAATGAAGGCTATGCATGATGTTAAAATGGAGAATTGATGGTGGGCGATGTTAACATAACCGTAGGCTACCAATCTCCCATAGGTGTAATGGTAGAACGCTGCATTCTCTTAACTATAACTCTTGAGTTCGAATCATAGGAATAGAGATAATGGATTTCGGCGAGTCAACCCCTAAATGTTCCACGGTACTCTAACTGGATTACTCAAGTGAAATTTAGATATCAGTTGGTGGTAAGTGTTCTACTTACATAAAAAAAACCATGATCATGGGCTAAGTGACCTACTCTTCGAGTGATATTCGGCCCCTTCTTACACCTCTGGACCTATTGGGCCAGGCCTCACTTTCTGTGAGCCCAGCATAGTTCATGGCCTGACCCACGTATTGTGCAATTTTGGACAAAAGAGTAGGCCGGGACAGGCCTTCTTTATTTGGTTTTTCCTTTTTTTTGGGGGGGGGGGGGGCGGATTTTGTTAATGTCATACAAGTTAAAAATGGCAATACATAGTCTAAAAGTGAAGTATACAATTTTGGACACAACAGCTGAGGTCTACCATTATTCTCTTCACTTTATTAAAAGAAATGGTATGAATATGTAGATTATGAAGTTTGAAAATTGAATATAACATGATAATATGGAGTAACATGACAAACTTACGAAAATTTTTTAACCATTAAAAGTCATAAAAATTTATTACTATATCTGAAATGAGCACAATCAGTTTAAAAAATATGTGCAACAGGAGTATAGAAAGTCATAACGTTGAGATGATTATACCATGACCCATCCCCAAGTATCAGCATGTGAACGTTAAGAGCTCTTAACAATTTTCTCGAGTATCAGAGAGATGTAGGCAAAGTGGTGGGACGAGAAGTGGGAAAATATAAGGGTAAGTTTTGTTCGTGGAGGGGGAGGGGAGGGGAGAGGAAGGGAAAGGAAAAGATTTACTTTACCTGATAGAAGTAAATGTATTTGTTTTATTTTTGTTTGATAGGGATGAAAGTGAAGAAAATGGATCATACTTTTTTTTTTGTTTGGTTGAAATGAATCTTATTTACTATTATACTTTTGTAAAATAATATTTTTAATATTTTTTACCATGTAATTTTTTTATTTTTTAATTTAAAATATTTTCTAAAAAATTTTTATTTAATATATTTTTCTTTTTTTTTATAAATTATTTTCATTATTATTTTTTATTAAATAAAATTAGAATATTAATGTAAAGAAGAAAAAAATTAAAAAATAAAATTAAAAAAAAATTTGTCCAATAAAATTGATGAAATAAATTAAATTTTATTATTTTATATTAAATAAAATAAAAATAAAAAAAATAATGGATAATTTCGTAAATATAAAAGTAGGACAAAAATAAATTTATGTAAAAATTTTATTTTTTTTCATTTTCGTTTATTTTGAGATGGAAATGATTTTTTAAAATGAAGGATGAGAGATTATATTTCCATTTTATTTTCCCACTATATTTCCTTCTTTAATAAATGATTGCAAAGTGTAATTTATTTTTATTTTTATTTCTTTTTTTTTTCACCCAAATCAAAATAACACTAAGTGGGTTTGCGTAAAGAAAAGAAGGTAAAAGAGAGAAAAAATCTATCGAAGTGGGTGTCCTCTCCCTACTCGAAGGAGGCATGAAATCCTCATGGATTTTCGCAACCCTCCATCAGTGAGATAGTCTATGCTTGATTTGTCTGCGTGAACATGTTGTTCCAATATAAACTTAAAAATAATGATATGAGATTTAATTATGTGAGAGTGCCGGAATAAAACATTAACACAACCAAATTCTCACAAACTGATAACTGATAGAGCAAATATTGTAAGAGAATAAAGAGAATATAAAATATTAAATTTATGTGAAAATTTTTTTGATATAAAAAAAAAATCACAAGATAAATCGGATAAAAATTTATTATAAAAAAATAAGCAGTTATAAGATTATAATATCCTAAACTTATATTCAAATTTTTATATTCACAATAAAAAGGAACGATCACAAGAAGTTATAGTACTTTTAAAAACTCATAAATTAATTTTAAAGAGATCTCAATTATCATAGAAGTTTATCTCTCAGACTCTCGGCTACAACATATGAAAAAAGTGCACTTACTTCCCACCTTTTCCGAGCGCAGACAGAAAAGCAAAACAAAACTTCTCTCATAAACCACTTACACTATCTTGGTTTTGTGCCTTATGAAGTTTTCCTCAATAAGCCACAGCATCTCCCTTTATCTTTGAGGCATGTGCTTGATTGACAAAGCATTAAATGCTATCCGTGATATTTTCTATCTTGAAAAGCAAAGTGCTAAGAAAGCTAAGTGCTAAGAAGACCGAATTAAATGTTGGGAGACCCAACTAAGAAGCTCCGAAAGATATACAATTGGGAGACGTGCATCGAGAAACATATATCCAGAAGTATACACCGAGAAACATATACCGAGAAGCATGTATCGAGAAACATACATCGAGAAGCATGCACCGATTGAGGCCCGAAGAATGGATTTTGTTATAACCCTGACAAACTCCCCCTCCAATCTCATTGGGAGGAGATGCATCTCTTGACTTGATCTCTTGGACATACCTTGACGATAGTGTTCAATCCGATCAAATTACTGTAAAGTTCAAGTTTTTATCTGGTGACCACTTTCATCAACATATCTATAATATTTTTATCAATACGGATTTTTTTCAACTCCTGTATACGATCCTCAATCATAGACCGCAATCAATAATATCAAACATCAATATGCTTGGTCTTAACATAGTACATGATATTCTTACTCAAATTCAGATTACTTTAACTGTCTCAAAATACTACATACTCCTTTTGATTCACCCTCAATTTATGAAGAAATCTTTTTAACCAAAACATCTCTTTATCTGTTTCGATTGCTACAATATATTCAGTTTCTATAGTAGACAAGATAACATACTTCTGCAATTTAGACTGCTAAGATATGGTTCCCTCGGTAAAAGTGAACAAGTGCCCTAAAGTAGATTTTTTACTATCAAGATCACTTGCCATATCTTCATTAGTAAACCCTTCTAGAACAGGTTGTTTTTTAGTAAATCTCAAGGAAAATCTTGAAGTAACTCTTAGGTATTTGAAGATTTACTTCATTGCATCTCTATGATCATTTCCCGGATTAAAATGAAATCTGTCAACTACACCAACTGTATGAGCTATAACAGGTTGAGTGTAAACCATAAGATATATTAATGAACTTATAGCTGAGAAGTAAGGAATAAATGACATATCATGCTTTTCTTCCTCAGTCTCTTATTCAATTTGAAATGATTAGCAAAAGGTGTGCTAACCGACTTAGCATGCTGTACATTGTACCACATGAAAACATGTTTAACATACTTTTCCTATGATAACCATAGCCTTCCAGCTCTCTTGTCACGGATAATATCCATACCAAAAAATTTGTTTAGTTGGATCGAAATCCTTCTTTTCAAAGGACTTAGACAAGTCATCTTTCAACTTGTGAATTATCTTAGCGTCTTATCTCACGATCAACATGTCATCAACATATAACAGTAGAATAATGAAGTTATCATTAGAGAATATTTTCATATATACATAATGATTTGCATCCGTTCTTTTATAGGAATGTTCCAACATAAAAGAATCAAATTTATTATACCACTGTATGGGAGTTTATTATAAGCCATACAAGTTATTTTTCAATTTGCAAACTATGTGTTCCTTCCCTTTCACTTTAAAACCCTCTGACTAACTCATGTAAATCTCTTCTTGTAAATCACTATGCAAGAATGCAGTCCTAACATCAAGTTGCTTAAATTCTAGATTCAAATTAGCTACCAATCCTAGTATAACTAGAATGAAACTCATTTTCACAATTGGAGAAAAAATCTCATCAAAGTCTATGCCATTCTTTTGAGAAAATTCTTTCACCACCAACCAAGTTTTGTACCTTACTAGTTTTTCTCTATGTTTCTTTAACTTGAACACTCACTTGTTCTTTAGCAGCCGTTTACCCTTTGGAAGCTCAGCTAACTCATAAGTATCATTTTTCTGCAAAGAGTTTATCTCTTTTTGTATAGTTTCTAACTACAGCTCCTTATCAGGAGTAGACTGGACATCTTGGAAACTCTCCGACTCTCCCTCATTAGTGAGTAAAATATATTCAGAATCGGAATACCTTATGGATAGTCGATGTTCTCTTGTAGATCTCCTAAACTGAGATCTTTTGCTCTCTTGTAGAGAAGGTTGCTCCCTTGCTCGATACCCACTATTTCTAGTTATACAATGTCATCGCTGGTATCTGACCCATCATTAACTATGGCTGGCTCATCTTTATCCTCAAGTTTTGTCCCCTCTGTATCTCCACCTTCCGTCGCATTTCTAGGTGGGATTGCTAGTGGTGTCTCATCATCACACGCACCAACACCTCATGAAGTCTTCACTTTCTTTTCAAAATCGACTATAATTTCGTACTCATGAAAAATCACATCTTTACTCCTAACAACCTTTCTCAGTTCTAGATCCCATAATTGGTTACCAAACTTTTCATTACCATAACTAATAAACGCAAAACAAGTGGTTTTACTGTCAAGTTTTGACTTCTGCTCTTTCGGCATTGTACAAAAGTTTTACAACAAAAAACCTTCAAGTGAAAATATAAAACATTTTTGTTTGTCCATGCCCTCTCTAGAATGTCAAAGTTTAAAGAAACTAATGGTGACCTGTTGTTTAGGTAGCAAGCTGTGGAGATTGCTTCACCCCAAAAAGATTTCGTCAATTTAGCCATTCTCAACATAAATCTAACTCTCTCCATGATGGTGTGATTCATTCTCTTAGCTATACCATTGTGTTGTGGTGTCCGAGTTTCTATCTTCTCATATTTTGTCCCATACTTTGAACAATAAGTTTTAAACTCATTCGAGGTGTACTCTCCGTCATTATCGATATGAAGACATTTTGAAGGTAATCTTGTCACCCTTTCCATCATAGGATGAAAATTTTGAAATCACTGCAGAACTTGAGTTTTGTTTCTTAACCAAAACACCCACCCATTTCGTGAAACATCATCAATAAATGTAACAAAGTATCTATTTCTAACAAGAGATTTAACCTTCATGCGACCACAAAACATCAAAATAGACCAATTCAAGTTTATTTTCTTTTCTCTTAGAAGGAATACAAGAAAAAACTCTACGGTATTTACCAAATAAATGATGATTACATGAGTTTGGAGAAATACTTTTGATCGAAGAAATGAAGGACTGTTTTGTCAAAAGTTGCAACCATTTCTTACTAATATGTCCTAACCTCTTATACCACTAGTTTGGTGAAGTATCATTTTCAATTGCATTGACCTGTCGACTGCATACTCTCAACCAAGTCTTATACATGCAAAAATACAATTTTCCCTTTGCAAGTAGCAAAGGTCCCTTGAGAAGTTTTCACTGTCTATTTTTTTGTTGACTCTCATATTATTTCTTATCAAGAATATTAATTGAAAGAAAGTTCATCCTTGTATCTGGGATGTGTTTAGTATCCCGTAGAGTCAATGTGCAGCCAGTATTAGTCTCAATAATAATATCACCAATTCTTATAATCTATGACACAGTATTGTTCCTCATCTTAACAATGCCAAAATCACTTTCTTTGTAAGTTGTAGACAACACTCTTTTGGGAATACAAAGATATGTCACACTAGTGTCAACGATCCACTCAGACAATGAATCCTCCATATGATTGCAATCACTTGGTGTACACATTAAGGACTCGATCTCTTCATCAACACCAACCAATGTAGCATTACTATCATCTAGAATGTTGTTGCCCTTTTCATCCTTCCTCTCTTGCTTCAAGAGTCGACAATTTCTCTTGATGTGACTAGTTTTTTTGTAATAGTAATACTTCACTGTCTCCTTGGACTTGGACATCTCTTAGATTTATTGCATCATCTGGAATCTTGATCTCTATTTTTAGTTCTGCCTTTATTCTTTGTGACAAGAGTTTGACTACTCCCAAATTCTATATCCTTTCGTCTTGCTTCTTCATTAAACATACTGTCATTTACCATCTCCAATGTTAACTTGTCATTAGGAGTTGAGTTATTGACAGTCACAATAAATATTTCCCAACTGTCCGAAACAAAACTCAAGAGAAGCAAAACTTGTACCTCATTATCAAAATTAATTTCTAAAATGATCAACTGGTTCAACACATCTGGAAAATCACTCATGTACTTAGTAATAGGATGTCCTTCTTTATACCTCAGATTTGCAAGGCTTTTAATTAAAAAAGTTTTATTCAATACAGTCTTTCTCTCATACAACTTAGCTAACTTATCTCAAGCAATCTTGGCACTAGTCTCCATTGCTACATGATGAAATACACTAATATCAACCTACTTTCTAATGGTACCCAATGTCTTTCTATCCATTTTTTTTCAATCCACATTTATCATGGTAGATGGCTTTGCACACTCACCTAATATCGAATCATGCAAATCCTTGCAATATAAATGATCCTCTATCATAAGCTTCTAAATAGAATATTTTGAAATTGTTAGTTTTATCATGAAACTCATATCTTGGTTACCCTCCATAATTCAAGACAAAATAACTTTACTCTAATATAAGTTGTTGGGATAAAACACTAACACATCGGAATATTCACAAACCATAGTCAATAGAGCAAATATTGTAAGAGAATAAAGAGAATAAAGAACACTAAATTTATGTGAAAAATCCTTTGGTGTAGTGAAAAAAATCATGGGATAGATCAGATAAAAATCTATTATGAGAAAATAAGCAGTCACAAGATTACAATATCCTAAATCTATATCTAAAACTTAAGACTTACAACAAAAGGGAACGATTACAAAAAGTTGTATCTCTTTGAAAAATTCATAAATTAATTTTGAAAAAATTCAATTATCACAAATTTATCTCTCATTCTTTACTTTTTCTATGAAGTAAAAGTTCTCTTTCTCTCTCTAACTCTCAACGAAGAAAGTGCCCCAACTCCTCACCCTTTTGGTAAAGCAAAAAGAGGAAAACAAAACAAAACTTCTCACAAGGTACTTTCACTTTCTTGGTTTTTGTGCCTTGTGAAGCTTCCTCAGTAGACCACAGCATCTCTCTTTAACTTTGAGGCATGTATCTGATTGACAAAGCATTAAATGTTTCTCATACAAACGTTAAATACTAACCATGCTTGATATTTTTCATCCCAAAAAGCAAGGTATTGAAAAACCCAAATTGAGTGCCGAGACCCAACCGTGAAATATCAAAAGACATACAATCGGGAGATGTGCACCGAGAGATATATATTGAGAAGAATACATCGAGAGACATACATCGAGATGCATGCACCGAGAGATATACACTGAGAAGCATGTACCAAGAAACATAGAAAAGCAAATGGAGCTAGACGAATGAGTTTTGTTATAACCTGAATAGAGAGAAGTTTCAAAGAAAGATTAATATTTGAAAATTTTTATAAATACCATGTCTTAGGATATATTAAGGATGAATTGGAACAATTAGTTAGAAGTTTCAAAAAAAGATTAATATTTGAAAATTTTTATAAATACCATTTCTTAGGATAAATTGAGGATGAATTGGAATAGCGTCGATAAGATGATTTCAAAGTTGTTAAGTATTAGATATTGAAACTCAAGTGTGACGTGCAAGTAAAAGTAGGTTAGAAAAGCTTATGTTTATCTTATTGTGTCACCTGTCACCCAGCATGAGAGCCCCTTTTGTTAATATATAACCCAAATCAAGAACTATGGATATCTCCTTCCTTGTTTGTAATCATATAAAAATGTGAACATACGTGTAATATGGTACAAATTTCAAAAGCGCATGTGGGCAGAGAACTTTTGTTGTACAGGAGAAATTGCGTATGTTGCAGAGATTTTTATGCGAGGACAAAGCGGATGTGCGTGAAGGATGACGATGGTAGTTTTAGTATTTTAATGGTTGGGTTTTGTGGATGAAGATTTTCAAGAGAACAGGAGGATAAAAGAGATGATGGTGTGGGTGGCAAGTATACCGAGAGAGAGAGAGAGAGAGAGAGAGAGAGAGAGAGGCGTGCAGTGGGTACCATCATTACATTCACTTGCTCAAAAGACGAACCGGCGTGCAATGCCAGGCAAACTCATTATCACCGTCTCCATCAAACCACCAATCCCTTCCTCAACCAAAAAGAATAATTTTGTTCGAATAAACAAAAAGTCAGAGGAATTTTTTTATTAATTATGAAAAAATTATTATTGTAAAATGTTCATAACTTACATGTCTTGTAAAAATTGGACTTTGCTGAAAAAAATTTGCAAATAATGCTAAATTATTTACATTATTGTCATGGGAAAGAGCTTCATCTGAAGTTTGGCGACATTCTATTTTGAAGAAATTCATTAGAGAAAATCAGAAATTTAGCTAATAAAAAATATTATATTTTTTAAGAAATTAAACTAAAATTTAACAGATTTTAGTAGGAAGAAGGACAATGCAAACCATCCCTAATTAACCTGCCTAAATTACATTAAAGAATAAGACACCAAACCTCCAAAATCTTGGACGCCCTTCTAAGCAACTATTTGGTCTGCCATGCCACGTGTCACTTGATTATCTCGTTAGACAAGCCCTTTGGCGGGGTTCATGAAGGACCCCCATTAGGGCACACTCCATACTATGGTGTAGAGTGGCATAAGCATGATGGTAGTGTGTGAGAGAGTCGATGGGTCCATAAGAAGAGATTGTGTTGGTACGGTAGAGTCCTGCGAGAGCCAACTTATGAACCAGCATCAACTGTGCAGGAGGGGAAGAACAAAATCAAACCCAACCTGATAGGACATGACCTAAGGTTCAAATCAAAAGAATCAATTTTTTTAAGGCCCGTGAAAGTAACTTATCGAACAATATCTAACATCTACAACAATAATTCACCAAGGGTCATAACCGCCCCGATCGATCTACCAAAAGGTCTTAACTGCCCGGATTGACCGAACGATAGAGTCTCAGTTGTCTCGTTAACCGATCGGAGATAGTCTTCTCTTCCAATTAAGCAAATGTCAATCCTCTAATCGGGCGAGTCTCGAAAGGTCCTTTATCAGTCGAGTAATCGAACAAGAGGTAGCACCCCTATCGATTAATAAATGAATGTTAGAACTTCCTTGATTTCAGTTTCTTATTTCGTAATAGTAATTCAAAAATCTTTCAGATGAGGAAAGCATCCCTCCCGAAGAAGAAGATTTCCCGATATATGAGGATCGTGATCAATTCGTAATATTGACTTCCGAAATTCCCGGATCGATTCGATAAGGAAGGTATGGTGAAAGTTTCTCAGCAGCGCACGACTCTTACTGGTATAAGAGATCTCAAAACCCTCGACATCAGGTACGCTCTCTAGATCTAACACAGGGGGCACACAAAACACAAGGAACCACTTTCCCTCTACTCTCAGTCTGTTTCTTTCAAACGAAAACTGCTCTTTACTGACTTGAGCATCGGAGTCTTTCCGTCGGAACACCCTCCGGATCCACCATCGTCGGCTATTGTTCGAGTCAAGAAGGAGTCGGTATCTGTGGAATCATAACCCACCTCCATCAGATTGGCATCGTCCGTGAGAAACAGACTGATTCTATGAAATCTTATGGCAATGCTCGCGATGGTCATCTTCGACACAGCACCCGCCAAAAGAAGAAGACCAATCATAGGATTCGATAATAATGACCTCCCAGTCGGACTAGATCTTCTCCGAGATGACCTTATAGTCATCACCCTCTAGATAGAATCCTACACTGTGAAAAGGGTCCTTATCGATCAGGGGGCTGACTGTGATCTCCTAACTTGGGACACCTTCTGTAGGATGGGCTTCAATCCATCTCGATTGTTGCTATCCACAGGATCCTTCCAAGGGTTTTCGGATGAGTCCATTTATCCCGAATACATCATTTATCTTCCTATGACCCTAGGGAGACCCCCTAATCACGCAATCACTTCCGTCCTCTTTCATGTGGTAAAGTTCTACTTCCCGTATAATGCTATACTCGGCAGACCCAGTCTGGACAATCTAGAGGCGTTACCGAGCACGAGACACATGAAAGTGAAGTTCAGAACACCGCTAGGGGTAGCGACCATCAGAAGTGACTCTGATCCCTATATTCTCTTCGCGACGCAAGACGTTTAAGAAATTTTTCCAGTCGACGCCCTGGAACCCAGAGAGGACACTGAGTCGAGAGCCAAGCCTAAGTCAGACGAAGAAACGGCCGAGGTTCTTCTAACAAACGACCCCAGTCAAACGGTCAAGATAAGAGCCAACCTATCACCTCCCTTATGAGAAGCCTTAGTCATCTGTCTGTAACGACACTCAAAAATCTTCTCATGGACTCCAGAAGACATGCTTGACAAAGACCCGTCGGTCATAGCCCATAAACAGACCGTTAATCTCGACTTCAGACCGGTTAAGCAGAAGAAGAGGGTATTCGCCCTTGAACGCCAACGCGCTATCCAGGAAGAGGTTCAAAAGTTGTTGATAGCGGGATTTATCCCCAAAGTCAAGTATCCCGAATGGCTGGCTAATGTAGTCTTGGTGAAAAAGGCTAATGGCAAGTGGAGGATGTGTGTAGATTTCACTGACTCAACAAAGTATGTTCGAATGATAGTTATCCGCTCCCCAATATTGACAAACTTGTAGACAATTTCTCGGGACACTAATTTTTGAGTTTTATGGACGCCTACTCCGGCTATAACCAGATCAGAATGGTACCGAAAGATGAAGAGAAAACCAACTTTATCACCGAGTTCGGTACGTACTGTTATCGGGTCATGCCTTTCGGCTTGAAGAACGCCGGAGTAACTTTCCAATGGCTGGTCAATGCAGTCTTCAAAGACCAATTAGGCAGGAACGTTGAAACTTACGTCGACGACATGCTCATAAAGAGTGTTACAACAGAAGCTCATGTTGCAGATCTTGAAGAAATCTTCCAAACTTTGGAGCGGTACAATATGCGACTAATTCCAGAAAAATAAACATTTGGGATCGCTTCAGGGAAGTCCTTGGGCTTCATGATTACTGATCGAGGGATAGAGACCAATCCCAAAAAAAATACAAGCAATACTAGACATGACTCCCCCCCAGACACTCAAGAAAGTACAGCACTTGACCGATCGAATAGCGGCCTTAAGCCGATTCATGTCCAGGGTTAGAAAAAAGTATAAGCCCATAGTTGACGTGTTGAAGAGGTCCCGACAGTTCAAATGGACACTCAAATGTCAAGTAGACTTCGAATGACTGAAAGAATATCTAATGCAACCACCGTTGCTCTCACGGCCCATTCTCGGGGAGGAACTTTACCTGTATTTAGCTGTCTCCGAACGAGCACTCTGTTCCGTAATGGTGAGACAGGAGTCCGCCACCCAGAAGCCAGTTTATTACATCAGCAGGATACTGAAAGATTCTGAAGTTAACTACCGACCAATCGAGAAAATAGCCTATGCTCTGATTGTCTCAGCAAGGCACCTTCAACCATATTTTCAATCCCATACCATCGTGGTACTCACCGATCAACCACTAAAACAAATCCTCCAGAAGAGAGATACGTCAGGGCGACTTATCAAGTGGAGTGTGGAGTTAGGCGAATTTGATATCCAATACCGACCACGACCCGCTATAAAGGGCCAAACGCTAGCAGATTTTATCCTTGAATGCACTTTACCCACAGTGTATGAAGGGCAACTTCCTAGCCATCAAGAAGAATGGACAGACCCTGAATGGACCATCCACGTGGACCGATCGTCAAATTCTTCAGGAAGCGGTATCAGACTCATATTGGTAGGGCCAAACAATTTTAAGGCAGAGTACGCCCTCCGCTTTGATTTTCAAGCTACCAACAACCAAACCAAGTATGAAACTCTGTTAACGGGCCTCAGAATTGCCACAAATATGGGAGTGCGAAATATCAGGGTGTTTACGGATAGCCAGTTGGTCGTGAAGCAAATCGAATGGGTTTACGAGACTAGAGAACCGGTCATGGCGAAATATTTAAATAAGTTGCGGAGACGATGGATCGGTTAGGCAAAATAGACATTCAATAGATCTCTCGTTTAGAGAATGCGTGAGCAGACACCCTGTTGAAGCTGGCTAGTTCCGATTCAGTCGTTTCTAGTCGAACAATATCTATTGAAAGCCTGCCGTATCCCTGCATCAACGAGCCTCAGGAGATCCTCCCAGTTGATCAGCGGACTAGCTGGAAGGACCCTATAGAAGATTACCTGAGACACGACAGCCTGCCAGAATCCCCAGCGGAAGCTATAAAACTGAAAATAAAAGCTGCACACTACGCCATAATCGATGGGGTTCTCTACCGCAAGTCATTCACTCACTCGTATCTACGATGCCTGACTCTCGAAAAAGGAAACTACGTCCTTCGAGAAATTCGTAAAGGAGTTTACAACAATCATCTGGGTGCCCGAAACTTAGTCTATAAGGCCCTTCGACAGGGATACTACTGGCCAACCATGAGAGTCGATTCTGACAGCTACGTCAAAAGGTTCGACAAATGTCAGCGCTTCTCATTGGTTCCTCGGTTACCTTCCACCGAGCTTAACCCAATATCCAATCCTTGGTCGTTCGCTCAGTGGGGGATGGACATTCTCAGACCGTTTCCTCCAGCCACGGGACAGTGGAAATTCTTGATTGTGACGATCGACTACTTCACGAAATGGATGGAAGCTGAGCCTTTAGCCCAGATCACGGCCGCAAAAGCCTAATCCTTCGTATGGACTCATATTATCACTCGGTTCAGTATACGAAGCGTCCTTATCACAGATAACGGGAAATAATTCGACAATTAGCATTTTCGGGAGTTTTGCGAGAAACTGGAGATCCAACATAGATTTTTATCGGTCGTTCATCCACAAACCAACGGTTTAGCCGAAGTAACCAACCGAATAATCCTGCAAGGATTAAAGACAACGCTAGATGACGCCAAGGGACAATGGGTTGAAGAATTTTATGGCAACCTCTGGTCATATCAAACTATCCCTCGAAGGGCAACAGGAGAAACACCCTTCAGTCTGACTTACGGAAGTGAGGCAGTCATACCTGTGGAAATAGGTATTCACTCGCTCCGAGTAGCTCATTATGATGCCAGACAAAATGAACATACCCTACGAGAAAGATTGGACTTACTTCCGAAATTACGGGAATCTGTATCAACACGAATGACGACCTATCAGCAACAAATGACCCAGTATCATAACCGAATGGTTAGAAACCGAACGTTTAAACCTAGAGAATTGGTGCTATGGAAAGTGGAGGTTACCGGTCAACAGCAGCCCGGGGGTAAGGTCGCCCCTAATTGGGAAGGTCCGTATCGAGTACGTTCCATAGTCCGACCAGGAGCGTATCGACTCGACAATTTAAACGGATCGGCGATACTTAGGACCTGGAACTCAGAAAACTTGCGCATATACTATCAATAAGTCTCGGCGCTATCCGATAACCAGAAAGTCTTTCTTAAGCATGACTCAAGATCTCCAGTCGGAGGGCCTCAGTTGCCCAGTTTCTACCGATCGTACGCGTCGTCAATAGGGGATGTAACTTTCCGGATGGGTGAACGCGACTCACAACTTAAAAAAGTTTTCCTATTGGAAGGTCTCCGTCGCCCAGTTTCTACCGATAGTACCTGTTGTCAATAGGGGATGTAACTCTCCGGACGGGTGGACGCAACCCACAACTTAAAAAAGTTTTCTTATTTGAGGGTCTTAGTCGCCCAGCTTCTACCGATCGTACGCGTCGTCAATAGGGAATGTAACTCCCCAGACGGGTGGAGGTGGCCCACAACTTAAAAAGTTTTCCTATTGGAGGGTCTCAGTCGCCCAGTTTCTACCGATCGTACGCGTCGTCAATAGGGGATGTAACTCTCTGGACGGGTAGACACTGCCCACAACTAAAAAAAGTTTTCCTATTGGAGGGTCTCAGTCGCCCAACTTCTACCGATCGTACGAATCGTCAATAGGGGATGTAACTCTCCGGACGGGTGGACGCGGCCCACAACTTAAAAAAGTTTTCCTATTCGAGGGTTTCAGTCGCCCAACTTCTACCGATCGTATGCGTCGTCAATAGGGGATGTGACTCCCCAGACGGGTGGACGCGACCCACAATTTAAAATTTTCTCTATCACCTGGAGGGTCTCAGTCGCCTAGCACCTACCCATCCACTTTGACAAAAATTGAAGAAAGGCGTGCAACTGGACAAGGAATAGAAAAGAAAAGAAGTGGAACTCAAGTAAGTAAAGTATAACTTTTTCATTTATAACTGTACGAAATAATACATTCGGTTACAAGGTAACATACATAAGCCGCTAAGATGGGCTAGTTACACTACGAGAAATACACAGTGATGACCTTCCACAAGTAGTTCTCGACAATTGTTATAGACCAAGGAAATGATCCAAAATCAAGGGAGAACATGATCCCTACAAACAATGCAAAAATGTAGTGCTAGGGATAAGAGAAGAAGAGTCCGGGTTTTGCCGTCCCCAACACAGCCTAGGTTCAACTTACCCATCCAAAAACGGTGTGAAAAACACCCCCACCACGTCCAAAAAGTAAGGACCAACTGAAGAAGATCATGCAAGGCGGTACAAGATACACCCCCTTAATGGCAAGGGATCAGATTATGCTGACCAAAGCGAACGACCAACATAGTGAGGTCTCATTCCGGCAGTCTTCTTCTTTAATGAGATCTCATTCCAGTAGAAATCACCTTGGCTAAGAAGCGTCGCACATTGCAGTACCCCGAAAACCGACTCTCAGAAAAAATCATCCTCTACCAAGCAACCAAGAAGGAGGAACGTCAGCCCTCTACAAAAGGAAGTGAACGCGCATCATAACTATTTATAACGGTAAAAAGGGGAGGCCTCCATTAATTCAAGGAAGACGAAACGGATCAGCACAAACACAAGTCATAAATACAGGAGTAAATTGTCTTCAGTTCCCCATGAAGAAAGTCATGAGACAGACTCGCTTGTACCAGGAGGGCGAATCGGGATGCACCAAGGTTCCTTATGCATTCATAACGTACGAAACACTCCTCACAGACCTTCACTTATGGTTTTTTTTTTCAAGAAAGCCATAAGTTGGGGAGTAAATGATGGGACATGACCCAAAACCCAAACCAAAAGAGCCAAGTTTCCAAAGGCCCGCGAAAGGGGCCTGCGAACAATATCTAACATTTACAACAACAATACACCAAGAGCCATAGCCTCCCCGATCGATCTACTCAAGGGTCTTAGCCGCCCAAGTCTACCATACGATAGGGTCTCAATTGCCTCGTTAACCGATCGGAGACAGTCTCCTCTTCCAATTAAGCAAATGTCAATCCTCTAACCGGGCGAGTCTCGAAAGGTCCTTTATAGGTCGAGCAACCGAACAAGAGGCAGCACCCCTATCGATTAATAAAGGAAGGTTAAAACTTTCTTGATTTCAGTTTCTTATTTCGTAACAGCAGTTTCAAGATCTTTCAGATGAGAAAAGCATCCCTCCCGAAAAAAAAGATTTTTTGATATATGAGGATCTTGATCAATTCGTAATATTGTCTTCTGAGATTTCTGAATTGGTTCGATGAGGAAGATAGGGTAGAAGTTTCTCAGCAGCGCACGACTCACACAGGTATAAGAGGTCTCAAAACCCTCGACATTAGATACGCTCTCTAAGTCTAACACATGGGGCATACAGAATACATGGAACCACTTTTCCTCTACTCTCAGTCTGTTTCTTTCAAACGAAAATCGCTATTTACTAACTTAAGCGTTGGAATCTCCCCGCTGGAGTACCCTCTGGCGATTTTTACAGGTGTATCCACCATCAGCGGGTATTGTTTGAGTCAAGAAGGAGCCGGTATCTGTGGAACCATAACCTACCTCCATCACAACCCAATCCACCTTTTTAGGGCATTTTTTTTGGGAGACCGAAGATGATGGAATTCACCCACCTGATTGAGTTTGAAAAGCTATGATGGGCACCACTATGAAACCCCATAGACAAATGAAATATTAACTCTTGTGTTTATCTTTTATTATAGTCTTTTGTGTGCTTTGCCACCTTTTACTCATGACCCATTGTGCAGTGCAGTTTAGTCATTCTTCACGACACTTACTTCCCTCACCAAATTAACCTAACTTCCCCAATTACATTGAATTGAATAGGCATTAGCCAAAAATTTTTCGAAGTATTTTTTTTTTCTTTGGCTTAGATGGGACTATGAGATTTTATTTGGAAGGGGGAAAAAAAGATTTACGCATTTAGGTTTATATATTAGAATTTAAAATAGACAAAATTTAACTAGATTTATGCATTAACCAAATTGTGGCTTGGTGGTGAGATTTTGGGTATTATTTTCAAGGGTCTTAGATGGGACTATGAGATTTTTAAGTAGATTTTGGGGAATTTTAGGGATTTTTTGGGAGGAATTGGGTTGGTGGGAACGGATTTAAGGGGTTAGGGCGGCGGAGAGTGGCGGGATTGAGGGCTTTCGCATTGTTTGATCGTTGGACTTGGTGGTGGTGAGCTTGTAATCTACCCTTCCAAAATTGGAGGCCATGAGTTCAAATTCTAGTACACACATTTATCCTAATTTAGTATTTTCATATTTGTTTTTTAATAGTACACACATGAAAGGATATGTTAAGTTATAACAACAATATAAATATAACCCCCTGCAGGTTTGAGCTATCGTTTGACATTCCATATAGATATGATATGAATAAATTATTTCTTTTTTTTTTCTAGTCTATTGGAGCAAATTTTAAAAGTTTTATTGTTTATTATTTTTATTTAATAAAAGTTTGAAAAGTATCATCTTAAATGTAATTTTTTTATACATAACTATTAAACAAATTAAAATAATTATAAAAATTCAACGCGCGCGCGCGCGAGAGAGAGAGAGAGAGAGAGAGAGAGAGAGACTGTATTCATCTGTCCTGGTCAATTTCGGAGCCATTGAACTTTCTTAGCATTGACTGTTTTGGTTATTGTCCAATCCAACCCCACAAGATGATTTGGTGACTTCAAGCACACCTCCACCAAAAAAATATAAATATAATAAAATAAAATAAAAGACAAACCAGAAAAAGAGAAGGGGCGCATCTCGTCTTGCTTCCTACTGGGGCTTTCTTTGAAGCAGTCAAGCAACAGAACTTTTTTAAAAAAAAAAAGATTTAACAAGTCACACATTTTTCTTTCCCAGAAGCAAAATTCCCAGCCGTGCACTCCAAATGATAGTTCTTTTTTAATTATTTGCAATAATTACGGTGAATGTCAACATTAATTATTTAATGTTAGACTTACGTACAAAGATCTGACTTTGTTTATATAAGGTAGATCAGGAAAGTGTGAAATTCCCATCAAAAAAAGGTTGAAACTCAATGTTTGTTCATGGCTTCAACATTCATAATCTTTCTTTCCCTTTGTATTGTGCGCCTCAAAACTTGCCAATCTCATCCTCTAGATCCTCTAACACCAGCCGAATTCATCGATGTGGCAAATGTAATCAAAGGGTCTAAATTTGGTTCATCAAGAAACATAACATTCCACTACGTAGGGCTACAAGAACCAAGCAAACATGATGTCCTCTCATGGGTATCAACTCCCACCAAAAAAATCCCACCTCGAAAAGCCTTCGTAATTGCACGATCCGATGAGAAAACCTACGAAATCATAGTGAATTTGAAGACACTTTCAATTGATTCAACTCATCTCTATAATGGCTATGGCTTTCCAATGCTAACCATTGAAGACTTGATTGCAGCATCCACTCTTGCCAGCGAATATTCACCGCTTATAGAGTCTGTGCATAAAAGAGGACTAAATGTGAGTCAAATTGCATTTGGAGCATACAGTGTTGGGTGGTTTGGAGCGAAAGGAAAAGGAAGAAGGATAGTTAAGGTAGTTGTCTTTTGCAAAGATGGATCACCTAATATTTGGGTAAGGCCTATTGAGGGCATAGTTGTGCTCGTTGATCTAGACAAGTTGACGATTGTTGAGTACTCGGATCGGATTAGGGTCCCCATACCTACGGCAGAGGAAACAGAATATCAAGCTTCCAAATTGAAGCCTCCTTTTGCTGCCCAACTCAAGCCTATCACTGTTGTTCAGCCTGATGGGCCTGGCTTCAATATTCAAGGTCACAAAATAAGGTTAGTATGACCAAATTTCCACTTTGCCCATCTTCTTATGCAGTAATGTAGTTAAATACCACGCACTACCATATATTCTCTGAGAAAGCAAGACTCTTTTTGACTTTAATGAATAGCAGTCCTATTATTATTATTATTATTATTATTATTATTGGTTAACTTCATTGTAGTTGGGCGAATTGGGACTTCCATCTTTCCTTTGATGTCCGAGCAGGCCCTGTAATCTCTCTAGCATCAATTTTTGACCTAAATGAGGGAAGGTACAGACGGGTCCTATACAAAGGCCATATTTCTGAGCTTTTTGTGCCTTACATGGATCCAACACAAGAATGGTATTTCCGGACATTTTTTGATGCTGGAGAGTATGGATTTGGCTTGGCTGCAGTCCCACTAGAGCCCTTCACAGACTGCCCGCCAAATGCAGTCTTTATGGACGGCTACTATGCCAATCAAGAAGGGCAGCCTGTAAAAATTCCAAATGTGTTTTGTGTGTTTGAGAGAATTGCAGGCAATGTTGCTTGGCGCCACACGGAGGCTGCATTGCCCGGACAGACCGTAAGTAGTTCCGAAGACTATGAAATATGACACATTTTTGATTGAACTCTATAATGTGATTTAGTGGGTGTTTTCCTGCAGATAAGAGAGGTTAGACCAGAAATAACTTTAGTTGTTAGGATGGTTTCCACTGTTGGAAACTACGACTATATTATAGATTGGGAGTTCAAGCAGAGCGGTTCAATCAAAGTTTGGGTAAGAAATTTGTATTACTTGCAACGCATGCTCATTCTACTAGCTTACAAGAGAATACCATTTATCAGGCCAAAATGACTTGAATTTCATTTAAGAGTATATCGTGCGAAACCTAATAATTGGCTGTTGGTGTCTCTGTCATTCGACTCTAATAAATAATGCAACTCTTTTGGTTTTGATAAAAATGATATGTACCCGCTAATTAGGTGACATATGTATGCCATTTTAGGTGGGCTTATCAGGTATACTAGAAGGCAAAGCTACAACCTACACTGACACAAAACAAACACATGAACAAGAAATCTATGGCACATTACTTGCCAACAACATCATAGGTGTCCGCCATGACCACTTCATTACCTTCCATCTTGATCTTGACATAGACGGGGAGGAAAACTCCTTTCTGAAGGCCAAGATGGTCACAAGGACTAATATTGGCACGCCGAGGAAGAGCTACTGGAGTGTAGTTAGAGAAGCAATGAGAACAGAGTTGGAAGCGAGGACTCTTGTAGGAGACCAAGCTGAGTTTCTAGTTGTGAATCCAAACAAGATGTCCAAGATTGGTAACCAAGTCGGGTACAGAATACTTCCTGGGGCTGTGGCTAATCCTCTTTTATTAGATGATGATTACCCTCAAATTCGTGCTGCTTTTTCCAAGTACCATATCTGGATCACACCCTATAATATGTCCGAAAAATGGGCTGGTGGGTTATATGCGGATCAAAGTCATGGGGATGATACTTTGTTCACTTGGACAAATAGGTACACAATTATTTTATTTCATTTTTGACATTTGAGTTGTTATACCTTGGTTGTAAGTAATTGTTTTGGGGTTAATTTTGCAGAAACAGAGACATAGAGAACAGGGACATCGTACTATGGCACACAATGGGGTTTCATCATATTCCTTCGCAGGAAGATTTTCCGGTTATGCCAACTCTTAGTAGCTATTTTGAGCTAAGGCCTTTCAACTTCTTTGAATACAATCCAATTTTGAAGACCAAGCCTTACAACCACGTGACTGTGCCTAATTGCACTTCCACGATTCATTAGAAGACGGAATAGATTATGATATGATCTCTCTTTACCCATCCATGCAATAAATTGACTGTATTTTTATTCTCACAAAAATAATATTTAAAAATATTGTTCATATATATATAGTAAATGTATTACATCAGCCCTTGTCTCCTGGGTGAATTCAAGTTCTCGTCACAAAGATATTATCCATGCAAAGAGAAAAATGTTGTTAAATCACTTAATTAATTCTTATATTCAAAATTTAAGAATAAAAAAAACTATATTAGGAAGACTCTCTCTAAATTGGATCCAACAATGCTCAAAACGGATTAATCGGAGTATGACTCTGCATACCGATTGGTTGTACCAAAAAATAGGTATAGCATGTGGATAAACCAGGTTACATGGTAGAATTAATGGTGCAATTTGAAGATCAACAATAGCTGAACTCATTACTTAACATTGACATCTGTGATGCATTGACTCAAATTAGGATAATCATAGTTGATATACATTAATAGTGCCGTGGCCATGTGATGCCTTGCCATGGAAATTCCTGATCAATTGGGACTATTTAGGCATTGACTTAAGATAATAATAAAAGATTAATTTATTTCACTAACCACACAAAAATTAGGAGGAAAAACGAAATTAAATTAGGATTATTTTTTTTAAAAAATGAAAATTTTATGAAAAAAAAGTACAAAAAATATTAAGATAGGTTAGTTGTATATATAGTATATATAAAATGAATATTGTTTATTTCACTATAGCAGTTGATTTAGATGTTATGCAGATAGTGAAATATTAAGATAGGTTAGTCCTGTGCCAAAAGCTGAAGGGACAGGGAATCGAGCATCAGAGCTGAAGCCACCGTACTGTCTGAGGCTAAAGGGTGCAACCATAGTGCAAAGGACGGACCTGGGTTCACCATCGATAGTCATTCCATTAGGTAAATTTAATAAGTTATATATAGAGTATATATAATATGCACATGTATATAATCTGCATACCTGAAAGTTTAGTTATATACACATAATAATCTTTTTAAGAAAAAAAAAAATCGCTCCCCTGCCGTTCTTGGCTTCGCCCATGTTGGCAGAGAAATTAGTAACTCATCAAGTTGCCAGACAACGAAGTTGTGGAGTAAATGTAAGCCCAAACCCCCTTATGGAGGGAGGGATTAAATATGTCTCCACTGCCATTGAATGGACAAGTTTAATGGATATGTCCGAATAAGAAGTCAACGGTTTCGACCAAATCTGTGGCAGAGAATATGTCCGAATCGAAGATGCTAGCCGTGAGATTGTTCCAAGCCAGTACAGTACAACCCTTTTTTTCTTCTAATCTTTTGTTTTGTTTGAAAAGTAGTCCTCACAAAATAAGCGCATCAATCATAGGAAGGTCATAGGAAAGACTGGTGAAATTTCAAAAGCATGAGATTGAAACGCATTGATCAATTTTCCACGAGGATTGTCCAGTCATGAATAGAAAGTCTGTCTAAAAAACACTACTAATGACAATGTCAATGCAGATTGAGACTCAGAGATGTTTGTGCCATACATGGATCCCACAGAGGAATTGAACCACCAGAACTTTTTCGATGCAGACGAAGTCGGGTTCCATCTCAGTGCAGTGGAACCCAAGCCCCTGGTTGATTGCCCCGCCAATGCTGCTTTCATGGACAGCTATGCCCAATGAAATGCCCAAAGTTTTCTGTGTTGACATGTTTTCATGTTTTGAGGTTGCCCGTCCCTTTCTTATACTGACACGTTTGAAACTAATCTTCACAGCAAGAGGGTTCGGCAAACCTAGTCATCAAGCCGCGCTAAGCTTGAGCAACAAATTTCTATCGCCTCAAACTCAACGTGGCCTACTCGATGCTAGCATCTAATTGCAAGCTCACAAGGCTCGAGCCAGATGTTCAGGGCAAAAGCATTGATTTTTTTCCTCCCTTTGAGAATTCGGCCTCCTAGTTCAAAAGGCCCGGCCCGACCTGGGTAAAGAGCGGACTCAAGCACGGAGACCAGCCCCACCCTGGCTAGGCCTTGCCAGAAGCGATTTTTGTTAGCCCATCTTTGTGACCAACCCGCTAATGCTCATACACTCTTTAGAGCTCTTAACAGATATCCTCTAGACTTGTAATGCTACAAGTTTGAGTCACGTAAGGCTACAAGATATTCGAGCTGAGTTTGTTTTCAAAACAAGTTGAACCTTGTTTTCTAGATGAGACTAAAGATCTTGCTCAACTTGATCTCGTTTTGAACAAATTTAGTAGAGATTCAAATAATAGCATCCATTATATATAGAAATATAAATATTATATTAAAATTTGATTCATTTAACTATATATATATATATATATATATATATCAAAAATCATGTTTCAGTTTCCCAAGGAGATAGAAGTGTATAAAGAGAAAATGTTTGTTTAAGAGTAAATATGAACAATGAAAGGTGATAGAGAATAGAGAGGCCATGTTCACATTTTTTACCATTCAGCACACCTTTAACATCATTTAACAATGTCGCTGTCATGGTAGAATAGACATTGTTCGCCATAAAACACTTCGGGCAAGAATCGTGTGGGACATTTGAGTCTTGACGTGGGACTCGGGTGGCCGTCGAAGCAAAGCAAGCCATATTCCACAGAAAAGGAAAAATGATGTTTTAACGTATGACATAATACGTTTGCGAGGGACTCGCAAGAAGGATTCTTGTTACCAGTAGAAGTGCAGAAACCGTACACTCCACATATGGTACTCACGGTACATGGCTCTGTAACAGCCTGCCAAACAACCATCCACCCACTCTTGTTGCTTTTCTTGTAGACAAATTGCTGCAGATTTCCATAATCATTGATAATTGCCCGGTGATAGTAATCTTCAACTGGAGTAGGCACATTTGTCGTCATCCTGGAATTGAAGTGGTATTGATAACATACATGTAACAGGTGCTTTGATTGAAAATAAGACTAATGTATTGATTATTTGCATAGCCAGGATCAGCAAACTTGTAGGCTGACAGAACCACATTGCCATCAAACTGTTGTATCTCCAACATAAACCTTCCAGTTGAGTAGTCCATGGTTCCGTTGGAGTTGGAGAAAAGTTTCTGACCCATAACTAGCGCTTGACCAGGTAAGACAGTGTCTGTTGGAAAATCAAAGCTCTGCCAGAGGAATTTTGAGGAAGGGTTGCTCAGTACAAAATTGCCATCATTATTCATGCCAGCAGAACTTGCAGCATCGCCACTATATATCGAATACCTGGTTCCATTTGGATGAATCAGCAAAAGCTGACCATCTACTGTAAAGTTCATGGTTGATCCCAGTCGAGCTGGATCATCACGATTTGCAGACCAAACTAATGTTCTCTCCGGGATCTTATTAAACCAGATCCCAACAAGAAAGAGACTACTAGGAAGATGGTAGAACCCAAAAGCAAAATCCCCAGAAGCTGAAATCCATGAAGATTTATCTCCGGCTTGGATGCTTGAACCCAATTTAATCGCATCTGATGTGTTCATAGCATAGAAGCCATGAAAGGAGATAACAAGGAAAACAACAGAATACTTGAGTATTGAAGCAACAACCATGATAGAAAGGGAAGAAAGACAAAAGTGCATCAACATTACATACTCAGAAATTTGTGTGGGTGTCTATATAAAGAAAATGCTTCATTTGGGAGCACAAAGAGTCCGTATTCTTAATAGTTTTCCAAGCAATAATAGTCCGAGCCAACAGAGGTGGAGAAATTTTGCATTGTCTCCCTCTGTTACCATCGAAGAAAACTAATTACTCCAAAAATTTAACCTCACAGGATCTTTATCTATTTAGGTTCTAATATAAATTGTGTTTATAAATTATCTGACCAAAAAAAAAAAATCATTATTGGGTATAATCGCAAGTAGGGCTAAGCATGTTTAGTCAAGACTTCTTGCTTGGGCCCAAAATAAAATGAAATAAAGTGAACCTCCCTACTCTCTACTGAAGCAAAATTTAAGAATGAGAGTTAATTAAGATAGTGAAATGCTACAAACTCCAAGATATTTATAACCACGAAAAAGAAACACACGAAAATGCTGGGGTGGGGGGGAGAGAGGGAGGGAGAGAGAGAGAGAGAGAGAGAGAACCTTAGAGGAGCACAAACCTTCCAAACAACTCTCTGTGGAGCCGAAGTACTATTTCCATTTTCCAAACCCTCCAAGAGATAATAATGAAATTTCATACCAAAACTATTAACCACCAATGTGGGAATCATGTGAAATACACATAACCACAAATCCTATAGTTTCCACCGAGTTCTTAATGGAGATGGGCGGGTGAGTTCAGATTTAGACCATTTTCAGTATTGACATCCCATTGAAGTTCATGTCAATCAAAAGATAGAACCATGGTCAACAATATATATCAATCATGTCTTCTAGGTTTCATCGCTTTCCTGATCATTAAATTACAATCCATCTGACAAATTATTAGATTTATGGTATTTTGGAAGTCTTATGATCGTATAAAAACTTACTATGAAGATCAAGCCTGCCACTTTCTAGAGTAACTAGGACTGCTATGATTTTGAGGTTTGACTTTTAAGCACCGGATTGCTCCCGAAGGAATTGGGTTGCCATGCCACAGCTCAAAACCATCACTTAAGGTGGCATTGCAAACCTGGGAGTGGTTATTTGTAAACTTCCTCTGGAAGGTCACCATCCGAAAAAGCAATCTAAACATCCATCTGAAATCATTATCATCCCTTAATAGAAGCAATCGAAATCACTGTTTAGGGTTTAAAGGTTTCTTCCGAAGTCTATCCTATATTCCCCTCCAATCAACCAATTGTGCTTTATGCCTCCCGATTCAACTATCAGTTTTTGTCCATACTTGATTCACCCAATTATGCCCAATTTTAGACTTATCGGGGGTAAATGAACAAGATGTCCAGTATGTGTATGTTCTAATGCCTCAACTCTCTTAGCTGCTTGCCACCAAGGGGCTAGTTGAAGCCTGTTAATAAGATTTAGTTCACAGACAGTGAGGATCAAAGGTTAAAAGCAATTTAGATTTGGATCTAAATTGCAAAGCTCCCACTGACCACCTCTTCTAACGTGAGATCCATCTTACTAATTGCGATCTTAAATGGTGTATAGCTTAGTAGCAATGAATCGACAGCAACTTGTTCCTCCAAGGTCACTGTAGAGTACCCATGTCCAGTGTAGATTTGATTAGAGACTATTGAATGATTATCAAGTCAACAAAAATCCCATGGGTTGTCTGGTTGATTCGTGCAATGACAAAAGCACAACAGGTGGGTTTCTGGGAGGGACACAATTTGACAGCCATGAGAACAGTGTTTGCTTGTCTGGAAGAACCAAACCAACAAAATGAAAGCTTAAATTAAGGTGACGGTTCAGATTAAAATTTTTCACTCCACCAGAGTAATAGGGTCCAAGGGTGATCATGATGGTGAACGGAAGATCAGATCGAATGAAACAAGCAGAGAATGTTGAAAACTGATGCCATCTTTGAACAGATGACCACAGATGTCCATATAATCCCAGGACAGATGCCTAACAAGTGAATGAGGGCAAATTGTCTACCTCTGGGTTCCTGCATTGCTTATATTTCTGCTGAATTTCTCCCAAGACAACTAAAGCCTGCTGTGTGGAAGGCTGTTGGTGGTAGTTCAAACAAACGAAGATTATTCAAGTTGTTGGGAAAACTTCATCCACCATCATAAAGGATCTCTAGGCTTCATAATGATTCATCTGCTTAACTGGTGTATTCTCTCTTTCAAGCTAACTAGCACCTTCACAAAAGTATAGCATGGAATACTGCAAACACTAGATGGATTGAAAGCACTGAAAGTGCTATAAAGTTCTAATACTGAAAATCATCAAAATAATTAAGAGAATCAGCAAATTCATGCATCAAAAAGCCACCAAATTCAGGACCCGGTCCCCTTGAAATGAAATTCCTCACTCAAACTTGATTAAATAACTAAATCTCTTGTAGGAGAGAAAACAGACAATTGCCACTTACTGATATGAATGCACAAACCTCGCTTCAAACCTAAACCCCAATTCTAAGTTCATCCTTCATTCACAGCTAAATCCTCAAAACGAACGGGCCATCCAATTGCAATGGACTCATCATCAGCAACAATTTCTTTGATATTGTCCTTAATTGGTCTACCACCTCATATAGCTTCAATGGCATCTTTGATACCCAACACCTATTACATAACCACAACCAACTCTGCCCTGATTAATTGATAAATTCTTCTGCTCGTGTTGCACCTCAGATGGTATCCTCCGTCTAAGGCACAACAACATTTTGTTTTCCTGTTTCCTTCTCATGCCTATCAAATTCTGTTTTTCTCATTTAGTTGAAACCATAATGGACGCCTACCCAGTAAAGGGACCAGGTCAGCGACTTGGTTTCCTTCCATCCCCAGAGAACCTTGACAAAGTCCTCTTACTCACTAATTCATTGACCAAAGGGCAATGAGTATACTTGGAGAACCTCAAAAATGTACCAAATTCTTGTGATGCCTTATCATGATAACTTGGATCCTGAATCCCTTCTCAGTTTGTTTAATTATCTTCTCCAACAGCTAGACAGCAACACCTACCTCTGTTCTCCAGAGCAAGAACCCCACTAAAAAAGGTGCCAAACACTCTTTAGCCTAGCCGGTTCTTGAAACCATTTGTAGCTTCACCTTCTTTCATTTTACCGATTAACCAAATTTGCATTCCACCTGGTAACTTTGATGGATGCCACAATATTGTTTCCTAGTGCTGAGAAGATACGTCCTCCTTTTTCAGCAAATAGATTCAACTGGCAAGCAGCCAAGCAGAAAAAGTCCTCCATTTCTTTGTCCTGCGGACATCAACATCTGCTGGTGATATTCTTGCCACATCTGCAAATGTCTCTAATGAAAAATTAAAAATGAAGAATTTGGGGCACAAAATAACTTCACTGCAGCAGAGTGGCATGGATTGCTTTGATGGATTACATGGACCAGGACATAGTTTGCCTGGCAAGCAAGCACCTCTGTCTTGTTATCAGGCAAAGTATTCAATCCAAACATGCCATATATGTCCAACACAAGGCCTTACAGCAGCCTCCAAACAAACCTCCACCAGCAGGTGTTTTCCTTCTTGTAAGTGAATTGCTCATGATCATTAATAGTTGTCCAATCGTTGATCTCTGGCCAGAGTAGGCACACTTGTCAGATTAAATTTATATGCACAAAATACATGATACCAGTTCTTTGGCTGAATAACTAGTGCTTTGGTTACTTGCAGTTCAGGTAAATCTATTGAGAAACCAGTAAGCAGAGACAACCACATTGCCAAATGTCCACAATTCCATCATATACTTTTCAAGTTTAGTATTTCACTGTTCCACTGGAATTAGAGAAGAGCTTCTGACACATAACCAGAGCTTCCAACTAGTGCTCTCTCTGGTATCTTCTCAGACCTGATTCCAATGAAAAAACAATAACCAGCAAGAGGATAGAGAATCCAAAAAGGCAAATTCAATCAAAGGTGAAAATCTATGAAGCATTAGCTTCAGCTGAGTTGCTCAAACACAATTTAGTCATGTCTGAATTGATCATAGAACAGAAGCTGTGAGAGAAGATAACAGGTAATACTCCATGACATAGGGAAGGAAGACAAATTATGGGCACAAAACACATACATACCTATGTTTTTGGTTGTGTGTATGTGCCCATATGAAAATACAAACAACCACTAATCCCAAGAATTGAGGAAAGAGCATGATCAACAACTATAGTTCACATGTCAGTAGCCAATGAGGTGTAAGATATTGAGATGGAAGAATTTTTCTTGCAATATATTCACCTGCCATTGTTATGGCTGTAAAAATTATCCAGCAAAGTAATCTGGATGGATACATAAGAATAACTTAAAAAATCTGCATGATGCTGTTAATTACAAGACAAGAACCTACAATTTTTTCTGTATAATTTACCAAGAGGTCTTTTCTTTTCTCGGATAAATTTCAGAAGTAGACCAAGTTGAAAGAAAGCTCGTTCTCATCATATAAAATTGATTGGCGTTTAAGCAATTTTTGATTAGATGAAATTGCTCCATTTATTGAAAACAAAGAGGAATTAGGCATAGAAAAATTATTTCGAGCCCTAATGCAAAACATATTTGTATATTTCAGGTTCTATGACATGTGAATTGTCTCCCGTGTTCAGTCTAGTGTTCCCATATTTCTTTCCTTCCTAATACACATTAAGCCTGTCTAGTTTTTCATAATTCAACATCCTGATGGAAGTATAATAACAACAACAATATCAAAAGGACAAAATATAGACCTTACTGGCTCTGTTTTGCAATAAAAATTCTTTATTTTTCTATTTGAAGTTCTGACTCAATTTGGCTACTTAAGCTTACTGCCAAATGATTTCAGTGCGAAGATAAAATTACCAGAACAAACTCTGGAAACTATTGCTCCCAAGGGAATATCAAGGTGCTTTAGTCCATTTTCTTGAACAGAGCAGGCTCAAGTTATATAAAATCAATATAATCTTGTACCATGTACTTAGACAGCAATATGGATAAGCAGTGAGGTCCACGTCCAGCGTTAGTAAATTAAGCAAATAGCTATGAGGAGCAATTAGGACTGCTATAATCTTGCGGTCTGACTTTAAGCACTGGATTGCTCTCAAAGAAATTGTTTGGCCGGAGCTCAAAACCATCACTCAATGTTGGCATCAGCGGAAAGTCCTCTTGGCATGGTACATGACGAAAACCCAATGTATACCATAACACAATGTCCTTGTTTTCTATATCTCTATTCCTGCATCCATAAACAACATAATTATAGGACATCCCACAAAGCAATTAACAAAATTAACTGAAAACTAGAATATATTTACAGGATGGAACATGATCTAATACCTGAGGCTCCACATGGCTAAAGTGTCATCACCATGACTCTGATCAGTATATCGTCCTCCAGCCCACTTTTCAGACTTGTTATATGGTGTGACCCAAATGTTGTAATTTGTAAAGGCCCCACGAATTTGTGCATAGTCATCTTCAGACAGAAGAGAACCCACAGAAGCGCCGTGGATTAGACGGTAGCCAAATGGGTTACCTACTTTGGTTTTTTTGTGGGGATTCACAATTAGAAGCTGAGCTGGCTTTGAACCAAGACGGATCCTGGCATCAGACTCTATTTTAGCAGTCTCACGAACTACTTTCCAATAACTCTTTCTGGGAGAGCTATTATCAGCCACTTTTGTTGTCTGTAAATTGGCTTTCACAAAGGAGTTGGTCTCACCATCAATGTCCAGATCAAGGTGGTAAGTGAGGAAATGGTCATGATGTGCGCCCAAGGTGTTCTCTGCTAGTAGTGTACCATAAACTTCCTCCTCTATTTGATCTGCGTGGGTGTATTTCACTCCTCTCACTTCTAACAAACCAGTCAAACCAACCTGTGAAGGATAAACCATGGCATCATATTAAAAAACCACATAATTGAAGAACTTGTTGGCTTCCATTTTCTAGTTTAAAGTTTACTTACTGTAGCTTTAATGGAGCCACCTCGTTTGAATTCCCAATCAACAATATAGTCATAATTGCCGACAGTTGATACCATCCTCACCACCAAACTTACCTCTGGTCTAACCTCTGTTACCTAAAGAATGCCACAATCTCATTGCAAGCATAAGAAAGAAGTACTTGGAATTGAGAACCACTAAACCATTATCAAATTGCTTACCACTCTTCCTGGTATCCCCAATTCAGTGTGACGCCACATGATGTCACCAGAATAGCGTTCGAAGATACAAAAAAGATTGGCTATTTTTACAGAAATTCCATCTTGTCCAGCAATGTATCCATCCAAATATCTTGCATTTTCGGGGCAGTCCCTCAGTGGTTCAAGTGAAGTTGCAGATAGACCAAAACCATATTCACCAGCGTCAAAAAATGTTCTATAGTACCACTCCTGAGTCAGATCCATGTATGGCACAAAGAGTTCCGACACATACCCTCTATACAAGACACTGCGATAATCATTCTTCTCATGATCATAAATGGATGCCAGAGCTATAATTGGACCTATTCGAGCATCAAAACTTACGTGAAATTTCCAGTTGGCCCACCTGTAATGCCAATTGTAAATTGTAGCAATAGAATACACGTTAATCAAAATGAGCTTTAAACTGTTACATTTTAGTAGAAAATTATGATGGTGTCCTCTACTCACATTTCACTCAAACTACCTATTTTGCTCGACAATAAGTTAATCCTAAAAACTCCGCTATTGTGTAGAAAAAGGAAATCATCACCTTACAGCATGACCTTCAATGTCGAAACCTGGTCCATCTGGTTGCAGAACTGTAATCCTGTTCATTTTTGGGCCTAATGGCGGCTTCTGCTCTGACTCTCGATAGTCTGTTCCCGAAGCTTTTGGAACTGGAACCATTATTCGATCTCGATACCCAATTATTTTCGGCTTCTCCAAATCAACCCACACAGTTATCCCCTCAATTGGTCTCATGTACAAATTAACAGTCCCATCCAAGTAGTAACACATTACAGTCACTACTCTTTTAGGTTTATCCTTACTTCCATACCAACCAACTGTGAAGCTCCCACACACGACCTCTTCTAACTTCAGACCCCTCTTACTAATTGAGGTTCTAAATGGTGCATAACTTCGAGGTAACATATCAGCAGCAATTTGTTCTTCAAAGGTTAGTAATGGGTAACCATGTCCAGTGTAGATCTGATTAGAAACTATCGAATGAGATGTCAGGTCAACAACAATTTCATGGGTGGTATGGTTGACTCTGGCAATGATAAAGGCACGACGAGGAGGCTTTGTCGTAGTGGCAGGATTAGATAGCCATGACAGAAGGGTATGTTTGTCTGGATCATCTAAACCAATATAATGAAAGCTCACATTGAGGGTGGGGTTCACATGGGAACTTTTGA
The DNA here is from genome assembly GCA_037126225.1 of Dillenia turbinata. Taxonomy (NCBI): domain Eukaryota; kingdom Viridiplantae; phylum Streptophyta; class Magnoliopsida; order Dilleniales; family Dilleniaceae; genus Dillenia; species Dillenia turbinata. The sequence goes on from JBAMMX010000026.1 coordinate 3,723,526, forward strand.
TTATGGTTCGAATTTGGTCAAACTCCAGTGGAGTAAGAGGGTCCAATGGGTGGTCATCTTGGTGAGGAGAGGAAAGGATGGGGAAGAAATACAAGAGGAAGAGAAACTTAAGAATTAATGCCATAACTCTGAGCAGATGAACACAGATGTCCTTAAATGATTCAAGCATAGATGTTTACAAAGGCAATATGGACATGATTTGGCTTCTAGTGATTGGCTTGGCTATACTTCTGGTGATTCTCTGCAACTACAGCCAAATCCCTCCCTTCAAGGTGAGGGCTGCTTCATATACGTAACTCTGCAAGGAGATTGTGTCTCCAACCTAAAGTCCCTTTCAGTTTCCATCAAGCAAGACAAACATTTTCTCGGTGGATTTTTTCCAATAGTCAAATGGGAACAAAAAGATAAGCACATAACTCGATGGGCATGTAAGAATCTAAATGCCACCAATCAGTTTCAAGCATCTTCCCAGCACCGCTGACAAAGGGTAATTTTTTTTTTTTTTTTTTTTTTTGGGGGGGTTGTGGGGAGAGGGCAATCCAACTTCAAACAATAAAGCATGGAGAGACAACAGGTCGTACAAATCCATCTTATCAGACCCCAAAAAATTCCTATTGAAAGCAACCAATTCCTGAATTAAAAAAATAATATTAATTTTACCTCTCCCCCTCCCAAAAAAAATTATAAATAATTTTTAACCTTTAATATTTTTATCTTTCATTAATATAATTTTGCTAAATGTGATATTTATTGTTACGGTGGTACAATATAAATTGTATATTGAAAGTATATTTATTATATATATTAGAACATATTTATTACTGTCAAAATAAAAATTGAACCTATATAAATAGAGTCCTTTTGTACCATCTAATATATATATACACACACGTATGTATGAAATAATACATAGGGTTTCTCAATTCTTCTCTCTGTTTTTTAATTAGTAATGATCTCATCTTTTAAAATTCAAATCGAAATAAAATATCTAATCATAGGACTCATATTTTATATTTTTAACAAAATATACAATTTTAAATTATTAAATTTTTTTTATCATTTATTCACTTTCTTTTACAAAGAATAAAAAAAACTTTTAATAGAAGAAAATTATAAGATTCATTGCATAACAAAATTAATAATTAAATGATTGTTTAACAACATACATTGAGAATAATATATTCTTTACTATCAAGAATGAAACAATTATCTAACATTCAGAATATGAAAACTCATAAGAAATATTTAAATAAATTCTTTTTTAACAATAAAAGAATAGATGAATCATTTTTTTAATAATGTCATCACATATTTTGTTTTTAAAATTTTATATTTTAGATAATTATATTTTTTATATTTATTATACTTTTAATATTTATATAATATATGAATTTATATATTTATAAATTCGTATATATATATATTTTATCTCCCTGAAGTCAAATCTTAACCTATTACCTATCTTTCAAAAAAAGGGGAAAAAGAATCAACAGTTTTGCACAAATACAGCCCAATCGGTAATCTGGATATCTTAATCATCAACCCAAACATATGTCCTAGAAGCACTACATTAAAAGTTTTCCTTTGTCACGAGAACTTGTTTGGATCTGAGATCAATTCCTTACAAACTTTTTTATTCTGGGGATCTGTTTCCCATAAACAACTCTGGTACTATCACTCCTTCGGACAAAATGTCCCAACTGGGGGGGGGGGGGGTTTGCTATTGAATCCCGTCTGAGGTGAGCTCATTTTAGTGCCAGCATTAACATTGTTAAATCATTTGTCTCTCTCCTAAATTTTAGCAAACTCAATACACAATCAAGATTCGGTATTAGTCCCATCCCACCAACAAATGCTCCACCATACTCAAAATAGTACAATAATTCTATAACAGTCCAAAAACCAACTACCCAGAACATATGGTCCAAATCATAAGATGCCCAATCCCACAGCTGACAAGATCTACATCTTTTTCTCCTATTCAATATAAATAAATGAATAAATCATCGTTTAAACCATCAAATTGCTTAAAAAAAAAAGACACTCAGTGCCTTCCATATGACCAAAAGCAGTCCTGATATACAGCAATCAACAATTTGTAAGGAAGTGGAGTTGATATCACCCACTTTGATATGCAGTAAATTGATGAAGTCCTTTCAGTTCTTACTATCCTTCCACAGACACCCTCATTCTTCTCAACGGAAACCCTACTCCATTAGTTGTCATTTGGAGTTACAATCGAGTCATCAAAAGAAGGTGATTAAGCAGCAAATGCTTTCAACATTATATAAAAAAATTACGATAATGGTTCCCAACTTGCAACTGACAATAAACACCAACTGCTAGCTATTGTCCAAGCTGAAAACACTTCCTCAGTTTCTTAATATGTGAACAAAAAAGAAATAACTGGATTTAGACATTTTAGTTTATCTGATTACATAATTCACTTAGTTATAGCTGAAATTTCAAACTGCAATCTTTTTTTTTTTTTTTTTTTTTTGGGATAAGAGAAAAGAAATCATAATAAGGAACACTGCAATCACTATACACGTAAGCTTTAGCATCAATGACAAGATTCAAGTCAAAGCTTCACCCTTCCCAAGAGCCATTTGTTGTTGCCAAATTTTCAGCACTAGGATGTTCCAATGGTAAGTTTTCCTTAATCAGAGACAAAACCCAGTGCCTTATTCTAAACCTTTTGTAGTTAAATCCATATAAGATGAGACTTACAAAGAAAATCAATTTTGTCAAACCTTCAATAGTTTTAGCATCAATTGTTTCTTTGGACTATCAACTTCATCCTTTGGACCTATCATTACACCGTAATCATTGGTCTCGATCAATCAGCACAAATACAACACCAATTATTGCACCACAATCCCCATTGTTAAGGCAGAAATGTTTATTGGGTTGTATGAGGTTCAGATTAGTACCCAGTTCTAGCTCCAACGCATATCACATCGAAGCTCAACTCATCAAAAACGCCACATCTAGGGAATCTACTATTGGGTTCAACCATATGGACTATTATGTCTTTGAACTAAAACATATAGATATACACATATATACATATATATACGTGTGCATGTGTGTGTGTGTGTATGTGTTTTGGGATCTCTAATTGATCAGACAAGTATGTGTATGTGTATGTGTATGTGTATGTGTATGTGTATGTGTATGTGTATGCATCCGTATGTGCGTGTGCTGCTGGTCCTTCTGAGCATCATACGCGTATTTTGTTTTCATAGTTATCAGCAACTACAGGAAGAACGACAGTACCAGGATTATTTAAGTTTCCATGCAAATTCCCAATTCATTTTGGCAACATTAGCTTACCAACAAATAATAACAATCTAGGAAAAGAATTACCAGAACAAACTGTCTAAATCGTTGATGAAAAGGGAATATTGAGGAGATTTGGCTCATTTGCTTGAACAGACATTACTCAATCTGCATATCATGGACACTCTCCGGTACCATGTACTTTGGCAATGATACAGACGAGCAGAGAGCTCCACTTCCATCTTCTGTAAATCAAACAGATATTGTTGACCAGCCATTAGGACTTCTATAATTTTGTGGTCTGACTTTGAGGACCGGATTACTTTCAAAGAAATTGTTTGGTCGCAGCTCAAAACCATCAGTCAATGTTGGCATCAGCGGAAAATCCTCCTGGCATGGTACATGATGAAAACCCAATGTATACCATAACACAATGTCCTTGTTTTCTATATCTCTGTTCCTGCATCCATAAACAACATAATTATAGGACATCCCACTGCCGCTAAGCAATAAATGGTCTTCACTCAGTAAAACATGATGTAATACCTGAGGCTCCACACAGCTAAGGTGTCATCACCTTGACTCTGATCAGTATATTGTCCTCCAGCCCACTTTTCAGATCTGTTATATGGAGTGACCCAAATGTTGTAATTTGTAAAGGCCCCACGAATTTGTGCATCGTCATCTTCAGAGAGAAGAGAACCCACAGAAGCACCATGAATCAGACGGTAGCCAAATGGGTTGCCTACATTAGATTTTTTATTGGGATTCACAACTAAAAGATCAGCTGGCTTTGTACCAAGACGGATCCTGGCATCAGACTCTGTTTTGGCCGTTTCACAAACTACTGTCCAATAACTCTTTCTTGGTGATCGGCCAACAGTCACCAGTGTTGTCTGTAAATTGGCTTTCACAAAGGAATTGATCTCACCATCAATGTCCAGATCAAGGTGGTAAGTGAGGAAGTGGTCATGATATGCACCCAAGGTGTTCTCTGCTAGCATTGTTCCATAAACTTCCTCCTCTATTTGATCTGTGTGTGTATATTTCACAGCTCTCACTCCTAGTAAACCAGTCAAACCAACCTGTTAAGGATACATTGCTCCATATTAATAAAAAGGAAGCACGTATTTAAGAACAAAACTGAGAATTCAGAACAAATCCATATATTTCTCAAGACTTCATTGACACAGAGTCACCCACATCCGTAGCATGTGCATAGAGTAAAGATGATCCTTTGTCAACATAATAAAGCTAGATGTAATGGAATTAAAGGGATAAAATATTCATAGAGCATGGTGAATTTCTGACATCAAATCATAGCTCAAATTTATCGTCTTTGATCAAATTTTGCTTCGTCCATCTTCTAGTAGAAGTTTACTTACCACGGCCTTAATAGAGCCACTTTGCATGAATTCCCAATCAATAATGTAGTCATAATTACCTGCAGTTGATACCATTCTCACCACCAAACTCACCTCTGGTCTAACCTCTGTTACCTGCAGAATATTCAGTTCTAATTACAGGCATAAGAACCAAGTACTTGTACTTGAAATTGAAGACCACTAATCCAGTATCAAATTACTCACAACTGTCCCTGGTATTCCAAATTCAGTGTGACGCCACATGATATCACCACCATAACGTTCAAAGATACAAAAAAGATTGGCCATCTTTACAGTAGTGCCATTTTGTCCGGTAACATATCCATCCAAGAATCTTGCATTTTCAGGGCAGTCCCTCAGCGGCTCAAGTGATGCTGCACACAGACCAAGCCCATATTCACCGGCATCAAAGAATGTCCTGTAGTACCACTCTTCAGTTAGATCCATGTATGGTACAAAGAGCTCTGACACAAACCCTCTATACAGCACACGACGATATTCATTCTTCTCTATATCATAGATGGATGCCAAAGATATAATTGGCCCTGCTCGGGCATCAAAACCAAGGTGAAACTTCCAGTTAGCCCACCTGTAGTGCCAATTGAAAATCATTGCAGTCAGATACACAGGATAATCAAAATGAGCTTAAAATTTGTACATATCGGTGGATGAAGGTCATTAATGATTCAAAAAATTCTAAATAATGTCCTTTACACACATTTTAATCAAAAGACTTGTTTCGCTCAAGAATAAGTTTCTTCCTCTTCTAAGATCAAATCAAAAGATTCGAGAGTTAGTCATAAACATATACAAATTCTGTGATAAGAATCATAACCTTATTGTATGACCGTCAACATTGAAACCGGGTCCATCTGGTTGCAGAACTGTTATCTTGTTTATTTTTGGGCCTAATGGCAGCTTCTGCTCTGACTCTCGATAGTCTGTCGCTTCAGCTTTTGGCACTGGAACCATTATTCTATCTCGATACCCAATTATTTTCAGCTTCTCCAAATCAACCCAGATGGTTATCCCCTCTATTGGTCTCATGTAGAAATTAACAGTCCCATTCAAGTAATAACACATTACTGTCACCACTCTTTTAGGTCTATCCTTGCTCCCATACCAACCTACCGTGAAGCTCCCACACAATACCTCTTCTAACTTAAGACCCCTCTTACTAATTGAGGTCTTAAATGGTGCGTAATCTCTTGGCAGCAAACCAGCGGCACTTTGTTCTTCAAAGGTTAGTGTTGGGTAACCATGTCCGGTGTACACTTCATTAGAAACTATTGAATGAGTTGTGAGGTCAACGACAATTTCATGGGTGGTATGGTTGATTCTGGCAATGACAAAGGCTCTGCGAGGTGGTTTTGTGGTAGAGTCAGGATTAGATAGCCATGACAAGAGTGTTTGTTTGTCTGGATCATCTAAACCAATATAATGAAAGCTTATATTCGAGGTGGGACTGTGATTAGAACTTTCAATTATGGTTCGAATTTGGTCAAACTCCAGTGGAGTAAGAGGATCCAATGGGTGGTTATCATGGTCAACAGAAGAATGGATGGGGATGAAATACAAGAACAAGAACAAGAAGAGAACTTTTAGAATTGAAGCCATGATTTGTGCAGATAACCACAGAGGTCCTGAAATAACACAAGAATGGGTATTCATACAGGGAATAAGAGCATGCCTCAGCTGATTGGTTTTCCCATATTTCTGCTGATACTCTTCACCTCATGCTAAAGTGAGAACTGATTAAGATTCTCTATGCTGCTTCCTGTTCAAAGTCAGGTCAGCTGCGCTCGACAGTAACTTATGGTCTCAAGGCCAAAGTCCCTTCAGCTCCATTAATTACCACTCCTTCTTCCATTAACTTTGTCCCTCTTTTACGTAGATTCGTCCAAACAATCGTCTGAAGTTGGTGATTAAGTCAAGTGGCATGTAAGAACAACTAAAACGAGACGGATCTTTGGCCAAACTAAAAGAACCTTCTGGATAAAGTAGACAACAAATAGCCTTCTTTCTTTCATCATTCCACTAAGAATGGAGGGTCCCACCAACAGATGTAACATGGGCCATACTACATTACGAAACATTTGGAGTTTTCAGATTCAAGTTGAACAGGACCACTTCATCATTTTCCCAAACACTATACCAATCAGAATCCTAAAGATACATCCTGGAATAACTGTAAACGGTAAACTTCGTTCTTCTCTCTCTCCAAGGCCTCCCTTGGATTCGGAATTAGGTTATCGGACAGGAATAATAGTCCCAACAGATTTTAAGGTTAAGAGAGGAATATAAATCTCTTAGAAAATGTGACCTCTCCATGTGGGACAATTGAATGGCAAGAATAAGTCTGTCGTTTTCTTTCTCAAGTAAATTTTAGCAAAAACTCCTCATAATCAAGTTTCGATTTAGTCCTAATAAATTATTCCAACATCATCCAAAAAGTAGGATATCATTCCTTTCGAATACGGATTAAACCTAAGCCAATACCCCGTAGTATGAACCCATAAATTCGATGGGCTGTGTTCGACCGCTGCACACAAGGCAAACACACAAGCCTGCGAACTATCTGCCATAAGCAAACACACGAGTCCAATCAGAAAACCACTAACATTTGAAATTCGCACCTTATTAAAAAGAGGGACGGGATGTTAAAAATTGATGCAAATAGTAATTTTTATTTTGAATGACTTTCTCATATGGAATAAGTTAGTTAAATGAGTCTAGTATTTGGATGAGTCCTAGATTTTAGGAAAGTTCAAACTTCTATTTTCATGTTCGGGGGTTAATAGGCCACTAAGTTATAACGTGGCATTTATCTCTCTATTTTTTATTATTTGTTTCTCTATATATTGATGGTTTGTTAACATACTAGTAGATATGAAGAAAACAAGGATTTTCTCCCTTTATTATATTTGTCTCCTTTTTAGTTCATTTTCTTGCCCACAATCTTTTTGATAAAAGTCCTCTCCTAATCTTGTCCTTCCAATCTCATTTTTATTCCAACAATTTTGGTATGAGAGCTTGGTTCGATTAGAGTGGGCGTACAGGGATTGAGATATTGTTGAAGCAAGTTGAGAATCTTGTATTCATTATGTCTAAGGGTGTTAATACTTTGAATGTTGCTCAATCATTGGTGCTCATCTTCAATGGAAAAAATTATATCTTTTGGAGTATTAAGATGAAGACTTTTTTCATTGCCCAAGAATTGTGGAATCTTTTTGAAAATGGCTATACAAAATCTAGCAGACCTGAAAGGGAGGCAAAGATGAGAGAGTTGCAAAAGAAGAATGGGAAGCGTTGCTCCTATTGCAGCAAGCACTGACAGACTCAATTTTTCCTCAGATTGCAAACGCAATGAAGGCGAATGAAGCTTGGACTATCCTATATCAAGATTTCCATGGAGATAACAAGGTAACCGTTGTGAAACTCCAAACTCTCCTTGAGAATTTGAAAACCTGTGTATGAAAGGTAGTGAGTTAGTCCAAGAATATATTGGTAGAGTTTCTGTTATTGTGAATCGAATGAAAAATTATGGAGAGCTGATTAAAGATCAAACAATAGTAGAAAAGGTTTTGAGAAGTTTACCTTCTAAATTTGATCATGTTGTTACTGCTATTGAGGAATCAAAGGACTTTAATATTTATTCTCTTAATGAGTTGATGGGTTCACTCTTAGCACATGAAGAGAGAATGAATAGATCTACAGAGAAGAGCATGAAGCAAGCTTTTCAAATGAAGATGGAGATTTTTTACAAGGATCAGAAAAACAATGATTATGGTGCTACTGGTAGAGGCAAAGGAAGAAGTAGAGGTGGCTACTGTGGCTGTGGTAGATGTCGTGGTAGATTAAATTCAAGCCACCAAGAAGCGGAAAGTGGTGACAGAGGCAATTAGAAGACAAGTTATAAGGGCAAGCAGTACTATGATTGCAAAAAGATGGGGCACATAGAGGCAAATTGTTGGAGGAAGGCAAATCAACAAGTCAATTTTGCTTAACAAAAAAAAGAAGAAGGCAATCTGTTTTTGACTTGCATGAATCCAAAGGAGTCTAATTGTGATCTTTGGTTTCTAGGCAGTGGTTGTAGTAACCACATGACAGGAGTTAAGAGTCTTTTTCGGAACATTGATGAATCTGTAAAGTCACAAGTTCACCTTGGAATGACAAGCAAGTGCAAATTGAAGGGAAGGGAACGATAGCAGTGAGAACCAAGTCAGGTATGGAAAGGTTGATTCATGATGTTTACTACATACCTAGCTTGGCACATAATTTACTTAGTGTGGGTCAGTTTGTACAAAAGGGGTATTCAGTTTTGTTTCATAGTGGTGTATGTGAAATCAAGAGCAACAAATCTGATACTTCTCTTGTTAAAATTCCCATAGCTGGTAATAAGGTGTTTCCACTTGAAATTTCATGTTTGGATGATTGTGCACTTGTTGCTAGTATTAAAAATGATTCATGGTTGTGGCATTTAAGATATGGTCATTTGCATTTTAACGGGTTAAAGTTGTTGAGTCAGAAAAATATGGTTTATGGGTTACCTCCAATTTCTTGCACTGATGATGCTTGTGAAAGTTGTATTTATGGAAAGCAACATATACAGTCATTTTTGGTTGGAAAAGCATGGAGACCAAAGGAGCCTTTCGAGCTAGTGCATGCAGACATCTGTGGGCCAATGAACACCATATCCTTGAACAAGAGTAGATATTATTTGCTATTTACTGATGATTTTACTCGGATGAGTTGGGTGTTTTTTCTTATTCAAAAATCAGAAGCATTGGAAAAGTTTCAAGAATTCAAAGCCTTTGCAAAAAAAGAATCTAATCATAAAAAAAAAAAAAAAAAAAAAAATTCTTCGAACCAATAGGGGAGGAGAATATTTATCTGATGAATTTACATCATTTTGTGAGCAAAATGGAATCAAGAGACAATTAACTGTTAGAAGAACATCGGAGCAAAATGGCATTGTCGAAAGGAAGAATCGAATAGTGGTGGAGATGGCGAGGAGCATGCTAAATAAGAAAAAACTTCCAAATGATTTTTGGGCTGAAGCAGTTGTTACATCAATTTATCTTCTCAACATTTCACTTATAAAAGCTGTGCGTAATAAAATTTCTTATGAAACATGGTGGAACCGCAAACCCAATGTAAGTGCCTTAAAGGTTTTTGGTTGCATTGCTTATGCCATGGTAGCTTTCAATGATCGAACAAAGATGGAAAGGAAGAGTGAAAAGTGCATTTTTGTTGGGTATAGTGATGAGACAAAGGGGTATAGGCTGTATAATCCTGTTACTAAAAAGCTAATCATTCAAAAAGATGTTATTTTTGCTGAAAACAGCTTTTGGGAGTAGAATACAGAAAAAATCCAGCACATTCCATGTGAAAAAAAAAGAATCAATAGAGTCACAAAATGAAGAGAGTGAAGTGACACAAGAATATGTCACCACTCTTAGTTCTCCAAAGTTGTCACCACAAGTTTCTCCAACTCCTCAACCATCAAGAATGTCTACAAGAAGTATGTCTGGTGCACTTCCAAGAAAGGTAAAACCTTGTAAAAATGCTTATGATTCTAACACCTTTGCTTTTTAAGTGACAGAACCCATGAGTTTTGATGAAGCATGTGGAAAAGAAGATTGGGAAATTGTCATAAAGAAGGAAATAGCTTCCATTGAGACAAACAACACTTGGAAACTAGTAAATAAGCCTCAATGAAAAGAAGCAATTGGTGTGAAGTGAATCTATAAAGTGAAGTATAATGCAGATGGAAGTATACAGAATCATAAAGTAAGGTTGGTGGCTAAAGGATATGTACAGGAGTATGGTAAAGATTTCTTTGAAACTTACTCTCTAGTTGCTAGATTTGAGACCGTAAGATTGATATTAGCATTGGCAGCTCAAATGAAGTGGAAAGTATTTCAATTTGATGTTAAATCAGCATTTTTGAATGGTCACTTGGTTGAAGATGTTTATGTTGAGCAACCACAAGATTTTGTTGTTAAAGGCAAAGAGGACAAGGTGTACAAGCTCAACAAGGCCCTTTATGGACTCAAGTAAGCATCATGGGCATGGTACGTTAGGCTTGATTCTTACTTAAATGTTGATGGCTTCCGTTATAGTAGCAGCGAGCACACCTTATATGTAAAGGAAAAAGGTGATGGTTTTCTTATTGTTTGTGTTAATGTGGATGACATTATTTATTGTTGTTCTTCTGAAGTTCTTATTAGGGAATTCAAGAAAAGCATGGCAGATGAATTTGAGATGTCAGACTTGGAGTTGTTGCATTATTTTCTTGGGTTACAAATTTATCAAGCCGATTATGGTATTTTTGTCTTATAAGGAAAATATAGTTTGGATTTGTTAAAGAAGTTTAATATGCAAAATTACAAGATGACTTCTACTCCTATAAACACAAATGAGAAGTTGACCATGGATGATGGAACTCCAAAGGCTAATGAGAAGTATTTTAGAAGCTTGGTTGGAGGGTTGATGTGTTTGACTCATACTTGGCCAGATATCATGTTCCCAGTCAGTTTAGTCTCAAGATTCATGCACAATCTCTCCTTACATTATCTTGGGATAGCAAAGCGAATTCTTCGTTACATTCGAGCCACAAGCAACTTTGGAATTTGGTACAAATATGTTCCTAATTTTAAATTAATTGACAGTGATTGAGCAAGTTTTGTAGATGATCAAAAGAGTACAACTAGCTTTAGTTTCAACATTGGGTCAGGAGCAGTGTCATGGTGCTCAAAGAAGCAAGCAAGCATAGCATTATCAACTTCAGAGGCTAAGTTCATTGCTGCTACCTCAACTACATGTCAAGCAATATGGATGCGAAGAATCATAGAAGATTTACATCAATCTCAAACAAAGGCTACATAGATTTTTTGTGATAACAAAGCTGCAATTATGATACCAAAAACCCAATATTTCATGGAAAAACAAAGCACATCGAGCTTCGTCATCATTTTATTCGAGAAGCTATAGAAGAAGGGCCGATCACAATGAAGTATTGCTCAACAAACGATCATGTTGCTGATGGCTTTACTAAAGGGCTAGGTTATTCCAAATTTGTAAACTTTTGATCATTACTTGGAGTAGCAGATTTTGCATCAGGGGGGATGTTAAAATTGATGCAAATAGTAATACTTATTTTGAATGTCTTCTCATGTGGAATAAGTTAGTTAAATTAATCCAAGTATTTAGGTGAGTTCTAGTTTTTAGAGAAGTTCAAACTTCCAGTTTCATATTCATGCGCTAGTAGGCTACTAAATTATATTGTTGCATTTGTTTCTCTTTTTTTTTTTTTGTTATTTGTTTTTCTATATATTCATGACTTGTTGACAAACTAGTAGATATGAAGAAAACAAGGATTTTCTCCTTTCATTCTATTTGTCTCCTTTTTAGTTGATTTTCTTGCCCACAATCTGCTTGATAAAAGTGCTCTCCTAGTCCTGTCCTTCCGAATCTCATTTTTATTCCAACAAAGGATGTAGAAACTTCATTTCCATAAAAGCAAACACCCAGTGCACACAAGGGTAATTTATTAAAAATAAAAGGAAAAAATCCTAAGTTGGCCACATCCATGAACAACTGACGAAACCCCAATTCCAATCTTGTTCGTTATTTTCCTCAAATGATCTAAGTTCTCTCCCCCCGGGCGGTCTCTCTTGCGTTGGTGAGGGGGTTTTGGTTACCGCATTTTCAGCCATCCCAGAATCGGAGGGTTAAGGGACGGACTTGCTGGACCGGTCTGGGCCGGTTTAACTTGATCATCAGACGTATTTCTGAGGCCCTATTGAACCTTGCACCTTTCATTCTAAATAGTAATGTAATAGTAATATATTCATAATATTTCTCAGATTTTTTATTTATTGATTGAGATATTTTTTTTTGAAATTAACACAATCTCTCTTTTTCTCTCTCTCCCTCTCTCTCTCACTCACTTCCCTCGCATTATCGAAAGACATCTGTATCTCTGGATCTTTCTCTCTCTCTACCTCTCTCTCTATCTTTCATCCGAAAGACCCCGATCTAGCTACAATCACCTGAAAAACCCAGATCTAGCCTCAGTGAAACTCATCCTCATCAAAAAATACAAGATTTGTCCCCTGCTTCCTTCGAACAGCCCCTTATCGCTCTCTCTGTATCTCTCTCCCCGCTTGCTAATCTAGCTACTATCTTCGACCGGATCCGGCTGCTGTTTCTGACTAGACCTAGCTACTATTTTGACTACCGTCTCTATCTTCTATTCCCTTACTGTCCTTCGTCACCTCCGACTGACCCCCTACCCCTGCCTTCATCTCTTCACACCCTCCCTCTCCCTCTCCCTTCATATCCTGCCTTATTAGTATTAATATTTATTATTATTAACATTACTTATTATTATTATTATTATTATTATTATTATTATTATTATTATTGTAACTATTCCATCACCATTACTATTGTCATTACTATCATTAGTATTATTACTACTAACACTATTATTAACACTATTAATATAAGTATTGATATTAATATAAGCATCGGAGCATAGGAAGTTTCATTCAATTTAATAATAATAGTTTCTACTAATATCACTAATACTCTTATTATTATCAATACTACTATTATTATTAATATTACTATAACCACTATTACAATTATTAATAGTATCACTATTATTTTAGCACTTGTACTATTAATATAATCATTATTAGTATCATTACTATTAGTAATAATAATATTATTAATATTAGATTATTATTGTTAATATGAAATATATTGTTATGAATTTAAAATTATTAAAATTTAAAATTTTCCAAAGTCATAGTGGTATAATTATATCATAAGATTTACTATTTTATTATCATTTTGTGTATATAGATATAATATTTTTTATTTTTATTTTTAAATTTATTTTTCTCTTTTCTCTTTGTTTTATATTACTTTGAAGAGCTCTGTCACAGTCAGTCCCAAACTCAGATAAAGGAGTAACATTGTGGTAGACTGACAGTCAGCGTAAAAACCTTTTATCAAATTAAAAATAAGAAACAAATATAATAAAACATATAGGGCATTTCCTTCTCAGTGACGCGCTATATCGGGTTTTGAGTGTAGTGGCAAGTTACCAAGAGACTTTAGGGTACGGGTAAATAAGATAGTCCATGAGGAAATGATTCGCTTAGTCATTTGGAACATAGGATCTCTAACAAAAAAATTAGGAGAAATAAGAGAAATAATGTATAGAAGAAAAATTAAAATAATGTGTCTCAAAGAAATCAAATAGGTGAGAGAGAAGACTAGAGTAATAAAGTATTATGGTCATAAGTTTTGATATACAAGTAAAGATAGAAATAAAAATAGGGTAGAAATAATTATACATAAAGATCTGCTAGGAGAGGTAGTAGAAATAAGAAAGAAGAGAGATAGAATTATACTTATCCAGTTAGTAAATGGAGAAAACGTAATTAATATAGTCAGTGTATACGCGCCCCAAATAGGTATAGATACAATTAGTAAGAAACAATTTTGAAAAAATTTAGATGAATTTATGCAAACCATACCAAATAACGAGAAATTATTTATTATAAGAGCTCTAAATGGACATGTAGGAGAGAAAAAATGAGGAATTCGAAACGTACATGGGAACTTTGAGTTCGGCTGTAGGAACGAGACGGGAAGTACCATTCTAGAGTTCGCAGTAGTATTTGATTTGGTACTAATAAACACATTCTTTAAGAAAAAATAGTCGCACATAATTACCTATAGAAATCGGTCAAATGTTAGTCAAATAGATTTTTTTTTTTACTAAGAAAGGTGATAGAATGACCTATAAAGATTGTAGGTCATACCTGGAGAGAGTGTAAATACTTAATATAGATTTTTAGTTTTAGATGTATGAGTGCCTAAACGATAAAAACAATATTAACCATATATGGAATCAAGAATTAAATGGTGAAATCTAAAAGGGAAAATGTGATGACTTTTAAGAACAAAATAATTGGAGTAATAAATTGATTTGTTAATGGTAATTCAGAAACAATGTGAAAAGATATATCTAATAATATTAAAAATATAGGTAGAAAGCTTTTTGGAGTATCTAATGGTAGGGCTCCAATAGGCAAGGAGTCATGGTGGTCGAATGAAAAAATACAAATTGTTATCTAAATCAAAAGAGAGTGTTATAAGAATCTTAAAAGTGATCAGAGTAGCGAAACTTATGAAAAATACAAAAATATAAAAAAAGACGTAAAAAAAATTATCCACGAATTAAATAGTAAAGTGTATAACGAATTGTATAAGAGACTAGACACTCGAGATGGAGAAAAAGAAATCTATAGAATTGTCAGACTAAGGGAGAGGAAGAGAAAAGATATAAATGAGATTAGATGTATTAAAAGCGAAACCAATAGTATACTTGTAAGAAACGAGGATATAAGAAAGCGGTGGATGAAATATTTTAATAGTTTGTTTAATATTGAGAATACAATAAATGTGAAAAATATAAAGATACATGTAAAAGAGATTAATAGAAATTTTAAATATAAGATTCGTCCCTATGAAGTAAAGAAGATCATAAAGAGAATAAAAAATAACAAAATCATAAGACCTGATGGCATATTTATTGAGGTGTGAAAATGTTTGAATGAATTCGGAATAACAATGTTAACGGCTCTTTTCAATAAAATTTGACAAACAAAAAAATGTCACAAATATGGAGAGAGAGTACACTTGTCCCGCTATATAAGAATAAATGGGACATATAAGATTGTTACAACTATAGAGAAATTAAACTCATAAGTCATACAATGAAGTTATGGGAGAGAGTGATAGAGTATGAATTGAGACAAGAAATAACTGTGTCTCAAAATCAATTTGAATTTATGCTAATACGATCCACCACTGAAACAATTCACTTGATAAGATAATTGATGGAAACATTTAGAGCGCAGAAGAGAAATTTATATATGGTATCCATTAATCTTGAAAAAACATATAATAGGGTCCCTATAAACGTGTTGTAGTGGGCGCTGATGAAGAAAATGGCATGTTTGAAATACAAAAACCTTATTAGGAATATGTATGAAGGAACTATAACCAATATAAGGATTTGTGGGGGGCTGAGTGATAGTTTCTCTATTAACATTGGGCTCTATCAAGATTCGGTATTAAGTCTCATACTATTTACAATAATGATAGATAAAATCACAAAAAATATTCAAGATGAAATACCATGGTGTATACTCTTCGTAGATGATATTTTGGTTAATGAAACTAGAGAGAGTATCAGTACTAAATTAGAGTTATGAATGGATATGTTAGAATCTAAAGGATTTAGATTGAGTAGATCTAAAATTAAGTATATGAGATATAAGTTTAGTGACAACTATCAGGATAATGAAGAAACGATTAGATTAGAATGAAGAAAAGTCTCAAAGAGCGAACGATTTAAATATCTTGATTTCATCATCCAAAATGATGACAATATAAATGGAGATGTGAATAATAGAATTTAAGCAAGTTAGATTAAATTAAGAGGCATTCGGAGTTCTCTACGATTGCACGATACCATTACATTTAAAGAAAAAATTCTATAAAATTACAGTAAGACCTGCTCTATTATATGATAATGAGTGTTGAGCTATTAAACAATAACAATAGTAAAAATGACTGTACTTGAAATGAGAATATTTAGATGGATGTGTGGTAAAATTAGAAAAAATAGAATTAGAAACGACAAAATACGTAATAAATTAAGAGTTTGTTCAATTGTAGATAAAATGAGAGAGTACCGTCTGAAATGGTTTGGATACATATAGCGAAAACCTAAGAAAATACCTGTTAGAAAGGTAGAGAATTTAAATATAGGAAACTTAATAAAACATAGAGGTAGACCGTTGAAAATTTGGATGCAATGTATTCATAAAAATATGATAGTTATGGATTTAGTTAAGAAGATGGTTCTACGTAGAAATGAGTGGCGTAAGAGAATCCGCACAAACTAAATCAATCTTTTTCTCTTTTTTTTTTCTCGATATTTATCTCTGATATGACCGACCCCAAATTTTGAAATATAAACTCTAAATTGTTGGTATTGTTATAACATATCAATTTTCGGAAAGCAAAAAGATGATAAAAAAGATAATTTCTACTTTTCTAAATGAATTAATATTAAATTTTGATAATTTAATTTACATAATATTTTTAAGTAAATAAATATTTTTTTTCTACTCGTGATAACTTTTGCTATTTTTAAGACAAAAAAATTAAACTTAATAAATTTTTTTCTAAAATTTTGCTCCAAATATAAAATTATTTCATAATTTATAACAATTCTATAAATTCAAATATCTAATAAAATATATATCATTTAATCAGATAATTCACAATCTTATTTGGTGCAAAATACATGATGAGACTTTTTTTAATTTAGGATTAATCTTGTACAAGATAGGCTTGAGTTGGCCAATCGTCAGGCGCACAATCAAATCAGAAACCTATAATAACTATGATTTATTAATAGTTAATCATAATTAAAAATATTAATTAATAGTTAAATGAATTGGTTAAATGGTTGGTAGAACTGGTTAGTATGATTAGTACAAATAATAATATTCAATACATGTAATGACATGTAATGAAATAATATGCAATGAAATCTCTCTTTCTCTCTCTTATATTCTTTCATTCTCTCTCTAGTCTTTCTCTCTCTAGACCCTTTTTTCTCTCTCTCTTCAATTTCTATCTCTCTCTATATCTGTTTACAACTTTTTATAGTGAATTGTTACAAATTGGTATCAGAATCTACGATTTTCGACGAATCTTGAGAAAATGACGAAAGAAATTAGATATGAAACCAAGATCAAAGAAAACCGTCTCCAATGAGAACGAAGAATGGAAGAATTAGACCAAAAAATAGAAAGATTTTTGGCAAGAATGAATGATGTCTTCATTGTCATTATAAAGTTTGTGTTCAAAAATAAATCTGAAAAATATATAAAAATGTATAAATTTTCTATCATATTCACCTCTATTGAAACAAAATTGATGGTGGAAAATGAGCAAAAAAATGAAAAGGAATTGAAAAGTAACAAAACAAATCAAATGTGTGAAAAAATAATACCAAATTCCATAGGAAAATAAGGTATTGAAGCATTTTTTAAATTTCTCATTTTATCTATTCCTAGTGAAGAAATATTAAGAGTAGAAAAATTTCAATTGTCCAATAAAGAAATTAATGATGGTGGGTTTTTGTTAAATTCTTCAAATATTGAACTTCCATTGTATAAGAAAGAAGTTGATGGTTTGACTTCAAAGATTGAACAAAATTCTTAACCAAAAAAAAAATTCAAGAAAGATGTTTCTCAAGTTTTCTTCTCTCTATTTTACTCCTACTACTCTTCCGACAACTCAAGTTATATCTATAATTTGTTTTCATCATCTTCTTTTTCAACACAAATATAAATATTGATTCAAAATTCATTGATTCAAATTTTAATTCTTTATTTCTTATTTTTTAGAATGAAAATATTTTTAAGAGGAAGAATTATAACAACTATAATTGATTAATAATCGATCATAATTAAAAATATTAATTAATAGTTAGATAAATTGATTAAATAATTATTAAAATTAATTAATAAAATTAATATAAATAATAATATAATAACATAAAATAAAATAATATACAATAAAATCTCCTTTTCTCTTTCTTATATTCTCTCTTTCTCTCTCTATCCCCCTTTGTTCTTTCTCTCTTTAAACCCTTCTCTCTCTCCAATATCTTATCTTCTTCCTCTTTTTTTTTTTTATATCTGTTTACCGCTCTTTACGGTGGATTGGATTGTTACAGAACGGTAAAGCGTGATCCGGGATTCAGCGTCTAGAAACTACACCCAAGGTCGGTCACTTTAGCAAGATAGTCCCATCCCACGTCCTCTCTCTCTCTCTCTCTCTCTCCTCTGGGACTCTCTAGAATGTCATCAGCACCTTCTATTACTCCCCTAGAAAGTCTGGACTTCGCTGCATTTCTCGCATTTCTTCTTCAACTTTACCTCTCTCTCGCTCTCATTCTTCATCGACGGTTAAGCAATAGAAAGGTTCGTCATTCCTCTCTCTCTCTCTCTCTCTCATATTAGTTTTTAAACACTTGAGGCATTTATGTATCCAACATTTGCTGTCATTTTTAAGCACTGAGCAAAATGGGGATTGCTCTGTTTTTGGGTTACTAGGTTGACATTGATTGTATGCTAATTCAAATTGTTGGGATACTTTTTATTTTCTTTTCTTGTAATCATCATATGGTCAATGGGTTTGATTTTGTTTCTGATGGGTTGGTCTGAATTTGAGAGAAACAATTTATTGTTAATCTGAAATTTACAAAAATTGACGTTTAAGTTGATTGATGAGTGTCGTTTGTAACATTAATGTGGCAATGTTGGGTGGTAATTCAGTAGCTTTAATTTAATTTATGGTAAATCAAACCTTGTACGTGTTTGTGAGTACGCGTGAATGAAGCGGATTTGACTTGGTTCATGATCTTGCAATCCCCTTTAAGTTGTTTGATTGATAGCCTAGAAGTCCCAGAACTATCCAAAATGTCTAGGGCTCCTTCTTTGTTTAGCTTGGTGATTTCACTCCGATTGTAGAATGACATTAGGAGAACAGAGAGAGAAGTTGGGGAATAAGAGGGGGATATAACTACAAAAGGGAGAGAGAAAAATAGGAAGAGGGAGCATCGGATTCTATTAATAACCTAAAGACAAGGCTCAGTTCAGTTCATTAATCAAAGAAATCACCAATAATAAACTCTAATGCCTAAATATATAGGCGAAGGTCTAAAAACAAATATGGAAATGATTTCGAAAGAACGATCACACAAAAACTAGAAACGAACCGAATAATAGAAATCTTTCTAGAACCTTAAATATTAAATAACTTCTTATTTATTTTACATCAACTTCCTATTTATTCGACAATATCTTTCTGGTTTTTGGTTCTGGGTTCAATTGCTGGATGATGTAATGCATAGGACATGCACTGTTGCTGTGGTTTGATTGTTGAAACAAAGTCAACGCTTTTTCAATATATCTTCGAATAGGGGTTGAATTTAATAGACACTTCATGATGTCGAGTATGGTTGATTGGGGCATTTCCACAAAACGTTGATTTTTTCGTACAATGGATTTTGCAATCCCTCATGAAAGACTTGGGCAAAAATGAATATCTGATTGTTTATGGTGTGTCTTTTTATAAGCAAATACAGGTAGTTTACTTTGTATGTGTGTGTGGCTTTTTTTTTTTTTTTTTTTTTTTTGGGGGGGGGGGGGGGTGGGGAGAGGCTCTAGTTAATACATTGGCCCTAGCAAAAGATGTCAATTTTGGGTAAGCTGGCTTTAGTTTAATTCTTGAATCAGGAGTTTTGAGTGCAAAACTTGGAGGACTGGTCTTTCAATCCTAATAGTCTACTAATTTAAGCAAATTTATTTTGAGTTTAGCCCTATGTTGATTGTGATCTTTTGATTTGTTCTTCTTCTTGTCGTTTTCCTTTTATTATCTCTCTTGGTTTCCATGTCTTGCCTTGTCCCCTTATGCTTCTGCTTAGTAATTGTTGATACTGTATCAATTGCATATTTCATGGACTTTCTAGTGGTTGAACGATAAAAGTATTGCAGGAATGGCTGAACCTGCATACACTGTTGCATCTGATGGTGAAACGGCTGGGGAGGAAAAAGCATCTTCTCCATTTCCAGAAATTGCAATTGGAATAGACATTGGTACTTCACAATGCAGTGTGGCTATCTGGAATGGTTCCCAAGTTGAACTACTTAAGAACACTAGAAACCAGAAGCAAATGCGCTCTTTTGTCACCTTCAAGGATGAAATCCCATCGGGTGGTGTCAGCAGCCAACTGTCCCATGAGCATGAAATGCTTTCTGGAGCAGCAATTTTTAACATGAAACGTTTAATTGGCAGAACTGACACTGATCCAGTTGTTCATGCGAGCAAAAGCCTTCCGTTTTTTGTTCAAAGTTTGGGTATTGGAGTCCGTCCATTTATTGCAGCCCTGGTGAACAATGTGTGGAGATCAACCACTCCAGAGGAAGTCCTTGCAATATTTCTGGTGGAGTTGAAAGCTATGGCAGAGGTTCAACTGAAGCGCACTATAAGAAATGTGGTGTTAACAATTCCAGTGTCATTTAGCCGGTTTCAACTAACCCGGATTGAGAGAGCTTGTGCCATGGCTGGCCTTCATATCATGAGACTGATGCCTGAACCAACTGCTGTAGCCTTGCTGTATGCTCAACAGCAGCAACAGACCATCCATGAGAACATGGGGAGTGGAATGGAAAAGATCGCTCTCATCTTCAATATGGGTGCTGGATACTGTGATGTAGCCGTGACTGCTACAGCTGGTGGGGTTTCACAAATAAAGTCCCTATCAGGTTGTGCTCTTGGAGGAGAAGACATACTGCAAAATATGTTGCGTTATCTCGTGCCTGATTTTGATTCTCTTTTCTCTAAGCATGGGATTAACGAGATCAGATCAATGGGTACACTCCGAATTGCGACTCAGGATGCAATCCACAAGCTGTCCTCTCAAAACAGCGTTCAAGTTGATGTTGACTTGGGGAATGGAAGAAAAATATCAAAGTTTATAGATCAGCATGAGTTTGAGGAAGTAAACAGGAAGTTGTTTGAGAAATGCAAGAGTTTAATACACCGGTGCCTTCAAGATGCAAAGATAGATGTAAATGATTTGAATGATGTTATACTTGTGGGTGGCTGCTCATACATTCCGAAGATAAGAAAGCTTGTTATGGAAATCTGTAAGAGAGAATTGTACACAGAGATGAACCCGCTGGAAGCTGCGGTTTGTGGGGCTGCACTTGAAGGTGCTGTGGCTTCAGGTATTAGTGATCCTTTTGGCAGTTTGGATCTGTTAACAATTCAAGCCACTCCTCTGAGCATTGGTATCCGAGCTGATGGAAACAAGTTTGTGCCCATCATACATCGAAACACCACCATGCCAGCAAGAAAAGAGTTGGCTTTCACAACTGCTCTGGACAATCAAAGTGAGGCACTGATTGTTGTTTATGAGGGAGAAGAAGAGAAGCTGGAAGATAATCATCTGTTGGGGTACTTCAAGATTGTGGGCATCCCTCCTGCACCTAAAGGGGTCCATGAGATTAATGTTTGTATGGATATCGATGCATCAAATGTGCTTAGAGTTTTGGCTGGCGTCATAATGCCCGGTGCTCAACATCCAGTGGTTCCATTTATGGAAGTCAGGATGCCAACGGTTGATGATGGACATGGCTGGTGTGCCGAGGCTCTGTCTAGTGCTTACGGATCCACGGTTGACTTGATCTCTTTGCAGAGGAAACTGTAAGGCATCTATCCCAATAACTTATTTCATGTTTGTTGTTGTGTTAAGAGCCTTTGTTGTGATCATAATTTTGTGTTACCATGAGATGTGTATAATCTAGTTGTAATAATGAAATGGCTGTGTTGAGTATCCACGGACTTCCTGTACCATGGACCTGCATTTCCCCAATACATCGAACTCTTTGGATGTCTACTTCGCCTTTGCTAGTTGATACGAAACTCATCTGGCAACTAGAATCGTGCCCATTTGACATCAAGCCAAACATGTTTCGTATATTTCCTAGGGTCAGTGCTGCAAGAGACTTATATAAATTAGACTAATTCGAGTCTTGTTCAACAGAGGTTTGAGTCTTGAAAATTACACTAATAAGTATTGATCAGATCCATCTCTGGGTGTGCTTGTTTTTAATAAATTTTTTGGTACACACACAAACATCATATTATATGGGACTTTTATGTTCTACAAGAAAAGAAAAATAAATGAATTTGCTGTAGGACTCGGCTTGAGCAAATTTGAGATATTCAGAGATGGATGTTAGCCGATACGTAAGCGTTCGGTGTAACAAAAAGAAAGCGGAGTAATGGTATCATGTTCATGCGAACTTGTGGACATTCATAAGTGCGTTTGCTGTCTGCTGTTGACAGAGTAACATGAAAGTGCATGCAACCACTTTTCTTTTTGTTCTCTCTGTCTCTCTTTCTCTCCCCCCCCCCCCCGGGTCTGATTGGGAATTCTAGGACCCCCCCCCCCCTGCCTTTCAAAATTCAATTGTTAGCAAATTTTGGATTCATTTTTTGTTGCCTGTGAAGATTGGTTGAGATTTTATATCCAAGCCTTATTGCCTAATTTAAGTATATTTTCTTCTTTAATGAAAATGCCAAGTGCACAAATGCTCTAGCCGGTTACAAATATTAGCCCACAAAAACGAGTCGATTTATGCATGCATCTATTTTCTCAAGCCCGAAATTTTTCTGGGCCAGGCTCATTAGAAAGGGGCAGAGAATTTCAGCATAGGCCCAACTATCAGGCAGTTCAGGGCAAGTAGGCCAGGCCGTAGCCATAGGCTTGAAAAAATACTAGCTGAATTAAGGGTATGGAACATTATGCCAGTTAAAGAAGTGGATAACCTGCGCCTTTTTTTTTTTTTTAAACTTAACTACTTGTATTCAAAAATTTGACTAATCTGCTTCGAATAGTTATAGAGTCTAATTTAGAGATTGATTCTCCTGATATCTGTTTTTTCATTCTTAAGACGTAACTCAAGATTTTGATTAAATGAATTTAGTACCGTTTCACTAAACTTATAGGATGTCGGTGATTATAACCTGCTCTATGCTCACCCTTAATTTTGTATATAATAAAATGTGGATTTCTCCATGTAAGAACCAAAATACGGGTCTAAGCTTGGCTCTGAACATGAACAAGCGCACTCACTGGAGATGAAAAATTAGGAACAGCATAGCATAGCTAGTCCCAAAAATGTCAGCATTAGTGTTGGAAGTGGGTTATAACTTCACAGATATCGATTTCTTGATAACTCAAATAATTACTTTTGATGGAGTGCGAGATTTGCAAAATCCGTCGGAGGGTGTTCCGACGAGGGAAACTCCGACGCTCAAATCAGAAAGAGTAATTTTCGAATGTAGTGAAGCATACTGAGAGTTTTAAAGAGGGGGAGATTTCTTATGATTAGTGTACCCAATATGTAAGGCACAGAGAGCGTATCTGACTTAGAAGGTTTGAAGGTGTCTTATACTTAATAGAATCGTGTGCTTTCAGGGCGTTACAACCCTACTCCTTATGAAGATGGTTCAGAAATCTCAGGATTTAAATATTTCGAAATATTCGCACCTTAACATATAGAAAGTTCAGTTATTCGAGAAGATCTTTTCCATATCAGTAAAATTCTAGAGATACTGCTCTTAAATAGGAAATCGAGGTCGTTGGGGTGTTTTGACCCATCCTCAGGATCATTTTAGGCCATCAGCTTTCGATCGGTGGTTTAGCTCAGGGCCTTTGAGACTTGTTCGTTCGGTGGATCAGGAGCTAAGTATCTGTTCGGGAAAATAAATCATACTTGACAAATCTCGTTCCGTAGGCGAGGCGACTTAGACCCTATTGTTCAGGAGACAGGGCAACTAAAACCCTTCGATAGATCGAATATCTATTGAGAATAGTCGTTTGATAGTATCGGGTTGTGTCTGCCCATCAGTCGGTATTTGCTCGATCAGTTTATTTAGGAGAGCGATTCCCTTTGTACTGTGGGTCATATAGGGTTGGACCCTTCAAATATATATTCGATTAAATATTAGGTTATGTCCTATCAATTAGTAATATAATCGCCTTGAAGATAAGAACCATGTAAAATAATTATATAAATTAAGTAATAGCATTCATGGCCTGTCCGTAGCCGTTCAGAAAAATTAGAACTATTTGATATAAACAAACATTCAATAAAGAGCTTTCTGCAATCTGTGTATCAAGTTGACCTTTCAATAGAGGTTGAAAAGTATGTGACAAACAGAAAATGATGAAATTCATTCATTTAGTATCCCAGACAAAGACTTCCAGACATATAGGGATGCCAAACGATGAGTGCAAGAATCATTTTAATGCATAGTGCTACTTTTCATAGTACATAAATAAAACTATTAGACAGAAAATGATGAAATTCATTCATTTTGTATCCCCCATAAAGAGTTTCAGGCGTATGGGGATGCAAATGATGAGTCCAAGAATCATTTTAAGACATGGTACTACTTTTCATAGTACATTAAAAAAAAAAAAAAAAAAAAAAAGCCTATTAGGCACGAGTAACATCCGACAAACTACGCAGCGGATAAGAATCCAATTAAAAACAATAAATTTAAAAT
The DNA here is from genome assembly GCA_037126225.1 of Dillenia turbinata. Taxonomy (NCBI): domain Eukaryota; kingdom Viridiplantae; phylum Streptophyta; class Magnoliopsida; order Dilleniales; family Dilleniaceae; genus Dillenia; species Dillenia turbinata. Next base: position 3,748,449 of record JBAMMX010000026.1, read on the forward strand.
TGATTATTTGAAAGATTAATATAAAAGAGAGAAAAAAAAAATTATATTTATTTCTCATAATTTTGACTAAAGTTTCACATTTACTGTTAATTTATCACAAACCTCTTCTTTTATCTGGATTTAAAATCAAGCATGGGAAATAAGGTTACAAGTAATTTATTTATTTATTTATTTATTTACTATTTTATTGAGCAAAAGGGAGTCAGGCAACGCATCTTTGCTACCCCAAGGGCCTCTACCCGTATGTATGTGCTTGCCCTAGAATCATATAGTTAAATGAAGCACTCATTTCGGCAATAGTAAAGTAATTAGCATCTTATATTTTTTACCAAAGTATTTCAAGCATGTACTTGTCAAAATCCTCGCCAAGATGAAAGCAGATGACAAAGGAAGCATATGGTTACTCATTTTTCCAAGCATGCACAATAAATTAATAACCAAGACCCTGTACACTAGAGACCATGGGACTCTGCAAGGGACACCAAGTTGACATAGACACATCTGCAGCTGAACAACAGCTCTGAAACACAAAAACAGCATCCCCAGCTTGCGTCCCCAACAACCAAGGATACACGTCCCAATAAAATTTCTACGGGGAAACTATCAGCCAAGACAGTCTAATTCCCCTGAAAACTCTAGCGAAGGTGCCTCACCCTCATCACCATTTTACCATCAAATATATATCACAAGGCATGGATCATCCACCAAAACCATGCAACTCTCTAAGATAAGGCATGAATTGCCCACCATCATAGAATTGAGCCTTTGTACAATAGACCCTCATATGTTCTTTCCTAGAAACAAACTTGGCATTGGCATTATACACATTAGGGTTTGCATTTTTTTTTTATTTTACTGTAAACCAATCGTTACCCGAAATTATACTTCAACTAATTATATTTCAACATTTTCAGGTCCAATTTAGGATAAACTCTTCTAATATATATTTTTTTATTCTCAAATTTCAAACTTGAGATTTAGTTGAAGGAATTGACACCATTATCTACTAGGCCGTTCATTGGAATTAGGGTTTGCATTTGCATTGTTCTCCTTGAATGCTTCTTTCTTCTTATCACCAATAACAAGAACCATTTCGCCATCACAAACCAACACATGCCCCTCCAAAGGCTCAGGGCCAGATCAAAATTTTGCTAAAGTCAATTTTACCAAAATTTTGATCCAAAGATTTTTCTCTTTCTTTGAGCTCAAAATTTTGACCCAAAATTTTGAGTCCAACTGGTAGGACTTGGGAGATATATTTTGATTAGGGAGATATAGGAAGATTATAATAGAAAGAACACCAAGATCGGTGACTCTGATAGCATTTTAGAGAAGATTTGAATCATTATGACTTTTAATCATAATAAAAGTGCAAAAATCGAGTTTTGTTCCCTCCCTATTACTCAAAAATAGATATATATATATATATATATACATATATATATATCAGTTTATAAACATAATTAGCTGATGTAAAATCTAGTACATACTCAAAATGAAAATTTTAAAGTACTTAATTTGATACCATATAATTTTATTAATTTAAAGCCTATACCATGCAAATGTGACAAACAGAAAATGATGAAGTTGATTCATTTATTATCCCCCACAAAGTGTTTCAGACATATGGGGATGACAAATGATGAGTCCAGGTTTCATTTTAATGCATAGTACTACTTTTCATAGTACATAAATAAAACTATTAGACACGAGTAATACCCGACAAACTACATACAACGGATAAGTATCCTAGTATGAATACCAACTTGTGTCTTAATTTCAACTTTTGAAATCGTTCCCATCAGAGATCAATATAGAAATGAGAAAAAAAAAAAAAGAATTTCCTATATATATTTCCCATGATTTTGATTAAAATTTTACATTGATTATCAATTTATCACAACTCTTCTCCTTTATGTAGATTTAAAATCGAACATAACGGATAAGGATACAAGTGATATGTTTATTTATTTATTTACCATTTTATTGAGCAAAAGGGAGTCAGGCAGCGCATCTTTGATACCTCAAAGTGCCTCAAGGGCAGCCGAACAACAGCTATGAAACATAAAAACAGCATCCCCAACTTGCGTCGCCAACAACCAAGGATACACGTCCCAATAAAATTTCCACCGGAAAACTATCAGCCAAGATAGTTTAATTCCCCTGAAACCTCTAACGAAGGTGCCTCACCCTCATCACCATTTTAGCATCAATACATATCACAAGGCATGGCGATCATCCACCCCAAACATGCCACACTCTACCATAAGGTCGTGAATTTGCCCACCATCATAGAAATTTTTTCTTTTTAGGTAAATACCTACCATCATAGAATTGAGCCTTTGTACAACAAACCCTTATACGTTCTCTCCTAGAAACAAATTTGGCATTGGCATTATACACATTAGGATTTGCATTTGCATTGTTTTGCTTGAATGCTTCTTTCTTCTTATCACCAATAACAAGAACCGTTTCACCATCACAAACCAACACATACCCCTCCAAGGGCTCAGGCCCAAATCAAAATTTTGCCAAAGTCAATTTTACAAAAAATTTGACCCAAAATTTTGAGTTTAACTCCCAGGACTTGGGAGATATATTTTATTTAATATAAAAATTTATAATTCAAATTCTAATAATTTATTAAAATTTTGAGGTCCTAAGAAGATTTATTCAATTATTTGAAGTCCCAAAAATGGTTCTGCATTCGACAAAAGGCAAATCCAAATAGTGCTTTTCAAATGATTGTCCTTAAAAATCTTATGAATGAAACCCATTTTAGTTTAGTGGCCAACAACAAGAAAATATCCCTTTTTTAATGGAAAAGGTGATCTGCAAACAGAATAAGTGGCTGGCTAGCTAGCTTTTCCAAACTTTTGCCTCTGTTGGTATTGCTTCCTTTATGTGGATCAGGATTACAATTATTTAACCTTTTCATTTTTCATTCCACTACACAAGTAGCAAATTACAAACGACCCCAGTTTTGATTTAAACAATCACTTGTATCAAAAATATATATATATATATAAAACAATTGTTAAATTATTATAATAGGTTATATTTGTATAAAAAAGAACACACATTATTATAAATATAAAAATATAAAAACAAAAAATTCAAATATTTTTAAAATCAAATCGGATACTTATTTATATTAATATATAATATTCTCTAATGTCTCTATTTCAATTCAATGTAATATAATAAAAACCACTTAATTTTGAGAAATATAATAATTTTCAATACATCTACAAGCATGTATGCAAGCCAACCAAAAACCCAGAAGATTCTTTTCGTAAATCTATAAAGAATGCAAAATAGGTTTTTAAAAGAAAAATATAAGCAAATAGGATTTCCAACACTAGAATAACATCCTTTGATGATATTGATATTTTTCCCCCTAAAAGTTATAATTAAAAAAAAAAAAAAAGCCTATTATAGGCATCGAGCGAACAGTCCGATAAATGTGTTAATGTCACATATATGAAAACAATTCAACAATTGCAGAGAAGTTTGATTAGGGCAATATAGGAAGATTATAATAGAAAGAACACCAAAATCGGTGACCCTATTATTTTATGTACAAGGAGATACAATCAAACGGAATTAAATCGGAGAAGGAATAATAGAAGTAAGGAGGTTCCACTGGCCTAAAGAGACCCAAAATCGGTGACCCTGATAGCATGTTAGAGAAGATTTGAATCATTTATAACTCTCACTCATAATAAAAGAGCAAAAATCGAGTTTTGTTCCCTCCCTATTACTCACAAAATATATATATATAAATATATATATACATATATATTGGTTTATAAACATAATTGGCTGATGTTTAATCTAATTTATACTCAAAAATGAAATATTTAAAGTACTTAATTTGATACCATATAATTTTAATAATTTAAAGCCTATACCAGGAAAACAATCTGAAAACCCTCGATATTTTTAATATTTTACTTTTTGGATATGGGTTACACGTCGGCTATCGCAACCCAAAAAGAGAAAATACGATGAAGAATTTTCAAGGTGCCCAATTTTAATTATGTGCAGATCTATATCATTTGGAATTTCTTGAAATATAAAGTGAAAACCAGCTTTATTAGGTCGTGGCTAGTGCAGTGTTCAAAGACCAAGGTCCAGATCGCCCCTACTGCCCCATGCTTGGAATGCATCATATTGGGATTCAGACAGATCAATCAATTATCTGCAGTTGTCATCATGTTTCCACTCACTCATTACAACTCTTCATGGCATTGTTCATATCACTTTGAGTGGCGGGCCTACCAAATTCATGGTTCTACAAATTTTCTTAATTTTTTGGTGCATAGGCCTTGGTTTAAATCATACTAAGTACGGGATTTTAGGTCACGGGCTGATGAAGAAATGTACCATTGAGTTTGAGTATAGACCACAAACTTTTTTTTCCTATCGAAAATCCTATTTCCATTATATTGGTTTGAGTATCTGTGGAGGCTCTATTTAAAAGTAGCTCTCTCAAGACGTAATCTTTTTTATTTTCAAATTTCAAACCCATTAAAAAATCTAATATCTTATTCCATTAAACTGACTGTCCGTTGATATTAATCACTGACTTTAAAGGTTACAAAAGATACAATACAAATTTTTGTGTTCAAGCCACATAATGTTATAAAAAGAACTAGAACAATTAATTTATGCTCCAAATTTGAAACCTCAGACATGCCATAGCGGACCGAGAAAGATCAATCATGGACATATAGCTCGATGAGGTCAAGCCGCGCTCTGAACTTTATCCTACTCATAATATTGTGAAAATAGATTATAAATGCTGTTAATAAATTACAAAAAAAAGAATATATTATTATATCTTAATTTTATAATAAAAGTAGTATTAGATTTGTCCCGTCAAATAATTTCTCTGCTTCTTATAAGTTTATAACTCCTAACACTCTACTTTACTCCCCTTGAAAGAGCAAAGAAATTTTCTTGACGAAATATGCTAAAATTGAGAATGGAAATTGAAAATTTGAGCCTCAAAAGGAGGAAAGGACTTACTCTTTGCCGAGAAGAAAAGGATAAAATTGATAATCAGGCTCAGAAAGGTAGCCCCACCTTCTATCTAACCCAGGACAACTAGACTAGAAGGCCTAAAGCTGATGGGCTTGCAGCCATGAGAGAGAGAGAGAGAGAGAGAGAGAGAGAGAGAGAGATCTGTATATCATGTGGAGCTAATATTGAATTATCGATACTAACGCTTTTATTTGTTGGATGAGTTTTAGGGTAAAAAGCCACATGATCCCCAAGTTCTTTGAGGAAATAATTGATTTGAGGTTATGAAACTGAAGCTTTATTAAGCTTTTGTTGAACACAATTAGGGTAAAGCCTATAGACATGGATGTATATATCTCGTACGTCCAAATTGTAAATATCAAGAAATTACGAAGAAATGTATCTTCATTATTTTTTAAGATTAGGACACTAATCATTTCATGTCACTGTAGTTAATGATAGTTAACTACACACATAAGTATAGTCCGATGGTTAGGACAGTATTTGACTTTGTTGAACAACAATTCTGAATCTATTTATAGACAATTCAGCTATGCAAGAGCGTAGGGTACCCTACCATAATGAAAAATTGTACCTCGTTAAAATAAAAAGAAAAAAAAAATGTACCTTGGAGGTGAAAAAAGTGGGCAAGTCCAAACCTTTGGACTGTTGTAAATTGGAGAAAGCATCTTTTCTCTGTCAACGTACAACAAAAATCCAGACTCAGTGTTAAAGGTATTTATTAGTGTGACAGATATTGGTATTATGCCCTCCGATATCTGAGGCCTACTTACTCTGGCTTTGGCTCTGGATGTCCCTTCTGATGAAAAGCTTACACTGAGAGTCTAGGGTTTTAAACCCATAACCAAACAAAAGAATAGAAGTCCAAACAAGTACTAACACTCCCCTCTTGTCCACATCGAAGGTTCATCCTAAACTAAAGGACAAGAAAATCCACAATTTGATCTAAGGGACAAGTGAGAGATAATACATAATAGGACACAGACCCGAAAGATTCTAGACACAGAGAGTGATTCCAAACGTCTTCTCTCCCCACCTCTTGAGAGAACTCAGCCTTGATTCTTAAACGACACTAGCAACCAGACAAATTAAAGGTTTCTTAGTTAAAATGTTAATGGCTATTTTTATTAGATTATTCTATGTTTCATAAAATATTCAGTCAATATTTTACAAAAATATTACGAAATTTATGCAAGGTTTTTACATCTATATATGTGGGTGGTAAATTTTATTTTTCACCCTTAATGTAATTATAGTAATATAGTATTATCTAATTATAGTAATGTGGTAATGGAGCCAAAAAAAAAAAAAAGGATGGTGTCCCTAACGGTGAAATATATACTCTCGATATTTTCTTAATATGTAATGAATATTGTGAAAATATTATGTAAATATTGTGTTACTATAATTATATGAACTCTTACCTTGTTATTTTATAAAATTCTGCTGAAAATTCGGGAAATTTAAGAGAAGTTATTGAAAATACGCAAAAAGAATGGCGTGTGAGGAGGAGCATTTCTCAATTCAAGTTCAATCAGTTTGGGCGCGCACAACCTTTTCAATTTCCAAATCACATGGCTATGGCTATGGGTCACTACCACATCACTCAAAAGGGGATGAAGCTCGGCACACACCCATCCCCCTTGACTATCTTCTCAAGTTACAATAAACAAAAGACACACATTCCTACCCTACCCACTCGGCCACCGTTCAAATCAAACAAAATGTGTGATCTATATACATGTGTGTGTGTGTGTGTATATATAACATTAAGGCTCCATTTGGGTTGCTCTCCCTTTCTTACCCTTGTCCTCTCTTATTTTATTTCGTAATATTTTTTGAACCCAATCTTAGCCCAAACAGGGTCTAACCTGCATAGTATCAAGAGTTTGAAATATTTCAAACTTGGTTGTCATTTTATTATGAACAAAGTGAAAAAAGTCCACCCCCAAAGAAACCCCAAGATTCTCCCCCTTCCCCTACAAAGTAAAAAAAGAATTACACATCATCTCATTTTTCACAAAGTAAAAGACAAAAGGGTAAATTTTTTCTTCACACACATAAACATAATGACTTCCGATGCGAATATGTTCGTCGTCTCGACCACGTTGTCTTGTTCCCATGCCTTGTTTGATCCTCTCCTTGAAAAACCACTCAAAACTCCATTTCACACCCCCCACCTCGTACGTAGTCTTTCTTTTTTGTTTTAATAAAACTATTACGTTTGACCTTGGTGTCACACATGAGACTTAGCTCTTCGCGCCCTCTTTCTCGTTACACACTTGACAAAATGGAATTAACAAAGTAATATTCCAATTATTAGCAGTAGGTCCCATATTCTAAATTGACAAGATATAGTAGGTAATATATGTACGTACTACTCTTTTTTCATTTTTTTTTTCAATTGTCCTTTTTGGTTTTAGAACCGTTGAGATACTGACACGTGGCGACGCCTGAGCTGTGGAGAGACGATGGATATCAGTCCCCCAAGTGGAGGCCTCATTTTTGACCTGTAAGTCATCTCATCGTACGGCCTCCGGTAGAATTTCAGGTACGGTGCGAATGATTCGCGCCCTTTCTCACTCTTGCTGACGTGGCACTCCTTCTTGAAAAATGTGGCCGGTGACCGGAGAAAAGACGGCTTTGGCGTCCTCGGGTGTTGGACGTGGCCAACTTCGATGGACTGCGTTTTCTGCGGCAACGGTGTTGACGGGAAAAAGCTCTTTCTTACAGGCTTGTATGGACGTCCGCTGTTGATGCTTCCACGTGGAGTTCTCTCAATCGGTGATGCAAATGATAAAGACCGTGCGTTGAGCGGTGATATAAGCTGTGGACCCAACATTGATGGAGACGGACTGGTAGGTCCCACTGTGGATGCGCACGTGTCGGTGAAGCTGAGATACCAAGGCTTGAGCGAGTCAAAATTGTGAGAAACAGTGAAAGAGAAACGTGAAGAAGCGCATGAGCCAATCTTAGCCGTTGATGGAATTGATGAAGTGTCAAATCGGAGAGACGAAGCACGGGGATACGAAACAAAGTCGTTGAAGTCCAAATTCTCTTCGAAGTCGAGAGAACACACAGTCATCGTGACCGTCGATAATTCCACAAAGGGACGAACGCCCTGAAACAAGAACCCATAAATTACAATAATGCCCTGATAAACCGCTACCAGGAACAGCGGGGATTGCGGGTTTAAATTGAGAATAAGATGAAAGTGACGAGTATCGTTAACTGTGTTTTGATTTTGAACTTTTATGAGTTACCTTCCAGAGATAGGAAAAAAGGGAAGGAGGGTCGATGACAAAGGCCCTGTGAAGACGACCCGGGTAGTATTCAGCCATCACCTTCAGTGTTGACAACAATATGTTCATAAAAGCTGATGCTGATCTGAAAAAGCCTGTAATTTCCCCCAAACCCTATCTTAGTCAACACAAAATTATCGGTAAAATATAATATAATATATATATTGCAAGTTATAATTTAGTTTATAATTATTAAGGGAAAAATCATTTAGAATATAACTTTTAAAATATGTACATCAATTTTTAATAAAAAATATCAACAGGCAACTGCACCCTACCACCTCCGAGAAGAGCTACTCATAATGGCCATACGGGCTAAATTCTACACTAGGGTCATAATAATTCATTATAATATATGTGATTAATTAAAAATAATAAATTGAAATGTTAGACAATACCGATGCAAAATAGTGACGTCGCCATAATGAATAGAGTTTTTCTGATGCATCATAAAAAGTATAATAAAAGATGAAATATTTTTGATGTGGCTTATTTGATATATGTTTAGGAAAGAATTGAACTTTCAGCCAAAACATTAAACAAGAATTAGCTATGTGCAAAAAAAAAAAGAAAAAAATATTACATATCATCAAAGTAACAATACACTTGAGCAATTCAAATAATTATCAATTCGATTATCTAGAATTTGAATTATTAAAACATGACCAAACTTCTATGTCTTACTTTTGCAGGCATACCCGATAGATCTGCAATTAAAATAAACGCAGCCCAGAAGTTTAAAAACAATAAATTCAAAATGGATCGCAGACTTCAGACTTTGTTTATCAGAGAAATTGCAGAATATGATTGGCCTACCTAAAGGAAAAGGAGGGAAGAGAGAGAGAGAGAATTGTACAGCTACTTTTATGGTTAAATCATCTTTGAGTCAGGTTTGTTTCACCATGACACTGACTGATTCTCGAAGGGATATAATATAAAGTAAAAATAAATGTTATTACTATCCCACTTTTACCCCTACATTCGCGACCCTGAATTCAACGCCGACGGTGACATTTCAAGTGTTTATGAGGCAAAATTTCTGAGAACAAATCAGAAGTTGCCGGTTCTGAGACAAGAAAATGTGTGCTCTGTTCATAGACATCGATCAACCATGCCTTTTCTGGGGGCTAATGTGTGTGACCAATCATGCTTTCTGTTCCCCATTAATATTTTCTCATTTGTTGTCCAATAGGCGTGACTTGGGACCTAACGGCAAATGGGCATCCAATTTTTTTTGGGAAAAAGCCGTTTTGTGAGGATTTCAGTTTTGGAATATCATTGGACCAACGGAAGGCTATGTTTGGCTCTGCATTAAAGAAAATTTTTGGGAAAGAAAATGGTAGTTTTATCAATGTGGTACCGGCCGTAGGAGGGGGGGGGGAGAGAGAGAGTATATCAGTAGTCTTTGAATTACCAATCAATAATCATTAACTCTAAACTGATAATAGTTGTGAAAAAAAAAAAATTGCAAATAAAAAAAAGGTTTCCACAGATTTTAGTAAATTCAAATCATAAATGTTTGTACTTAAAAAAATCTATTCACAGTAGCAACTCTCACTTAATTTATAGGAAATTATCAACAATGATATTATTCATAATGAACAATGAATCTCAAGAGTAGCAGATTTCATTTTCATTATGGGGGAAATTTTCATATTATAATTACCCCTAAAAAAGGCATGGAAATAAATTAATTAAAAAAATAATAATTTGTTATGATGTCCAAACAGAGCCTAAGTGGAGACCAGTAAAGTGGACATTAGTTGTGATTCAACTGAAAGGGAAATAATTGAAATGACAGAATTACCCACAAGTTTCAAATGAAAATGGAGAAAATATTGTTGGCGGCAATAGATAAAACTCAGTTGCTTGCGGCTATATTATTGGAAAAGGGACAGTTTAAGACATTTTTGAATATGGATCTTACTTGCGTCAAAGAGGAGGACAAATTGTTCAACGTTTCTTGGCATGGTTTGAATTGCCACTTCCAGAGTGAAAACCAACAAGCGAGTGAACCTGGGGCGAGAGAGGGGGAGAGAGAAATTAGAAGTCGTTTTCTAGTGAATTGTGAAGGAAACCGAGATCTGATTTCTTTTACAGCAGTAAGTACTTACAGTTTCTGGGAATGGAACTTGTGATAGTCTTGCTTAATCCTGAATATCTGAACACATTAAATGCAAAATACAATCATCAACATCTCACTTTATAGAGAGAGACAGAGAGAGACAGAGACAGAGAGAGACAAAGATTACCAAAACAGGTTTGTTATCGTCGTCGTGACCGGCAACATAAGCTACGCCTTCCGATAACTCCGCCGAGAACTCATCGGCGATAAGATTCTCTGGAGAAAAAAAAAACCAGAAGAAAATCAAAATTTCAAATAGAGACTTCAGATTTGTCCTTTTTTTTCCCCTTTTTCGCTTTAACGGTTAATGGCAAAAAGAAAAAAATAAAGAAAGTAAAAAAGATTATTCAGAGAGATTCAGAGAGAGAGAGAGAAGTAAAACTTTTATTGAAGAAGAAGAAAGTACCAGTTCCGATGCTATCTCGCCATGAAAGACAAGCTCTCAACTGCTTCGCTGCTTTCTTCACACTCTCTCCTTTCGCTTGCAGAAACCTCTCCACACATGCGTAGTTACAAAACTTCTCCTGATGATGAGCCAATAATATCAAAAATTGCTGTTAGAAAGAGTACTCCACTTAGCTACAACAGCTCAAAAAAAGTGTTCTCTGTGTGTGTATGTGTGTGTGTCATAGAGAGAGATAGAAAGAGATTACTTGTTTTACAGTGAGAGAAGATTGTTTGCGCAAGATTTGAAGGACAGCTTCAACTTTCTCTCTCTCTTTCTGATTATAGTCCAATTTCTTCCCCATTTCGTGACTAGAAGACAAGCTGTATTTTCTCTGTTCACGCAGGAAACGCTAAGGATATGCTAAGGCTTCTTGTTCACGCAACCATTAAAAGCTGTCTTAGACAGAGAGAGAGAGGGGTGTGAAAATGACGAGGGAGGATTTTGGAGAGAGAAAAATGGGGGAGTGGAGATGTATTTATAACAGAAGACGGCGACTGACGGAGGCCGTTAACGAGTCACCGTAGACACTCAAAAAAGAAAGGCCACGTCAAACAAACACCTGTATAATTTGTTTTACGTCCATGTCATCGGTCCAATTCTCTTTTATAAAAAACTTCTAACTACTTTCCCATTTTGCCCTTAGCAGGTCCGGTTGGCTTGATAGATGTTTCAGTGAACTTTTATTTTTTTTTGAAGTAAATTGAGGGTAATTAACTTAATTCGCGTTTGGTCTTACTTATTAATGGATTAATATCAATAAGTTATAATTCAATTGATACTATTTTCACCCTCTTTATAAAGATTTTGAGTTCAAATTTTTCTATATATCAAAAAAAAAATAATTCTTGGGCTAATCGAGCTTAGTGATTTACTCTAACTGTCATGGGGTAATTACAACAATTAGCGAAAGTTAAATTGGAATGCAGAGGAGAAGGGAAGGGCAGTTGGCCCCTAAATTTTTACAAAAAAAAATTTATATTTAGTTTAAAAATTATAATTTCAAATATTATTAATCAATTTAAAAGTTGAATCTTGTCCCCTAAAATCATAATTCTAAATATATGTTATATTCTATCTCTTAATATAAATTTTTTAACTTATGAATAAATTTGAAGTAGAATTGTATTTTTGTTATAATTAAATTAATTTAAATTAGCAATTTTGCTTAGAAGCTATTGGAAGGTTTAGAAAAGATATTATACCTTTGTTTTCAAGTATATCTTTAAGTACACTTCTTTTGATAGATTCAACAAAATAAAAACCAAACGGCAAATTAGATTAGATGAATTCAGTATTTAAATTTAACTTATAAATAATAAAAAATAAATTTAATAAATTAATAGTTAATGTGTCTTACTATGTGATAAGTTGGTCTATAATCACTAGTGGCAAAAGCGGAATTGCACACGAGTTTCTGTATCCAAATGGAAGTCAGACATCACTGATCACCAACATGCAGAGTTGAAGACGAGCAGTGAAGATCGAAAATAACAGGGGCAGTCTAGTAATTTTGTGTAAAAGGAAGGTTATTTTAGGGATGGAATCCTGGGTAGATACAATGATGAGGAATCATGAGTAGCAGAGACAGAGAGAGAGAGAGAGAGAGGGAAGACCAGACCGTATCTTTCTGATGATGAAATCGATAGAGGGAGTTGGGGGGCGGGGGGAGAGAGAGAGAGAGTGAACCCGTGAACGGATATTGCGGGATTAAATGAAGAAGACGATGTGATGATCAGATCAGAACAATGGGCAATGGAGGGAGGGGTTCAGAATTTGTGGGTTGCTCTGCTGCTAATTCATTCACGTTCCTAGTCGGAAGTCTGCACCTTTTGAAGTTACCTGGTTCGATTTGATTTTTGTTTCCTTTTTAAGGCATGCAAATTGTAAAACATTGACCATATCAAATACTACTAATATTAGGATTGTCTACAATAATACATTATGAATTATAATTATTGCTTTGCCTAGGTCGCTATGGGATTGAAGAAGATAATTTATTACCAATGGTCTCAAGGCCTGTGGTGATTCATTACCTTCAACCCCAAGACAACTCCTTCCCCTCTTATAAACACTATAATTTATTATTATTATAGAACATCCGAATAAAAAAAATATCTTTTTCGAAATTTAATATTTGAAATGAACATATATATTTTTATAATATAAAAAAATAAAAAATATAATTTATTTAATAGTAGTGGACTTTGGAAATGGTTGAATAATGAGAAGGATTATGTAGGATTCTGGCCTCGGTCATCACATTCACACAAGTCACAGCGTTTATGGAACTTGGAATTATTACGTAAATTAATGAGGAAAGTCAAATGTAAAGGATAGTATTTATTTTATTTTTGTCTGCCCCATTACAAAACCAAAACAAGAGTCCAAAAACTATAAAATCTCTCGGACATTCTCCCACATCTCAACTTTTACGATTCTCTCTCTCTCTCTCTCATATTCAATTGTTTTGTTAATTAATTTTCTTATTCAGTCCAGAGGATGGTGAATGGGGAAAAGAGCTTTTCGTCACCAAGCCCGTGGCCGCTTACCCAGTTTCGAAATCCAAAGTCAAACAAGAACCCACAAGACCCCTACCATATATAACCAGACCAAAAATTCATATTTGTGCGTTTTTCTCACACTACACATATTCACGAGAAGAACAGAAATAGCATTAACGTGGTAGGCTACCAAGTTTATACATTTTGTAAAACCAAAAAAAATACGTTTCTTTTGAGAAATAAATTTTAAATATTAATAATTATATTAACATATAATTTGTTCAATATATTTGCACAAAATATTTGTAATAATTTGCCTATACTACATATACAGCATCAGGGGAAAATGGAGCAGGCAAGGGTGCAAGTGCAACTATCCTCAATTTAAAAAAAAAATACGTATATAATTTAAAAATTATAATTTAAAATGTTGTTTGTTCTTAAAAATTTACATAAATTTTTATTTTTGTTTTTGTGTAGTATTACTCCACATCAAAATTTAATTATTTTAATACATGACTTTTTCTTTGTCCAGAAAATCCCTTACTTTTTCATATGTATGTAAACGTTAGCCTATGGTGATGCCCAAATAGGAGACTAGGAAGTACTAAAAGCGAGAAAACGTTGGTTTTATAGATAAAAAGGAGAAAAAGAGGAAGGGGGTGTTTGGGTTTGGGCAAAATCAAGGCATAGTTTAGGCTGATAAGATTAGACTTCCCACAGCCGAAGTTGTAAGCTTTATCGTGATTATTAAAATAACATTATGAATATGGTATTTAGTGGAAAGATGTGTTTCTCTCTGTCTCTATTCAAATTTCTATTAGATTCTCTCTCTCCCTCTCTCTCTCTAAATTATGAAAAAAAGAGGCAGGTGGGCTAATTTGGTTTTTAATCATACTTAAGGTGTCAGGGGAGGTTTGGGTATTGGGGCATAAGATGATGACTTCGGAACTGCTACTACAGAAATCTCTCTCTCTTTCTTTCTCTCTCTCTCTCTCTTGGTCCTTTCCGGTGATACTAAAGTTATGGAATATCTTCCTCCATTCCCCTTATTATGCCCACCCTTTAAAAGAGAAAAGGTCCTTATATTTCAAATTTGAAAGAAATCTCTCTCTGTCTCTCTCTCTCTCCCCCCCCCCCCCCATTATGTGTGCGCTAAAATTAAACCAAAAACCCCACACCCACATACTGTTTCATTATTCCATGTTTGAATCATTGCATCCCTTATCATAGTTTTTCTCTTGTGGTGTGCCACTAATTTCAAAATTAAAGGTGCATCTTGGACGTTGGTAACCTCTCTCTCTCTCTCCCTCCCTCCCTCCTAGGACTTCAATACCACGAAAAAATAGCAAAAGTCCAATTCATTTATTTTCTGGTGTATTAGATAAATTAAATTTTATTTTGTAATTTATTTGCTAGGATGGAAAATATTTAAATCTAAATACCACTCCTAATTTTGTGTATCAACCTTTGTAATTTATTTTCTTGTTTTTGATCGGAGTCACCTACTCGTTCAATCAAACCTCCCCCCCCCCTCTCTCTCTCTGGGACCTGTTGTGAGACAAATATTGGTGGAATCTTGAGCTTGAATCTCATGCCCTTTTGGGAGATATGATTGATCACAGCTGATGGGATCCGGATGGCACATGGTGCATGGGACTCATTACTCCATGGATACATATTAACTCAACCCTCCAAATAAAAGGAAAACACTAATAAGAGGATAGGAGAAAAATTAATAAATAGATCCAATTACGATTTTTTTTTTCTTTTCACATCAAATGAAAGACTAGATATAATTTGAACTCAAACACTTTCGGATTATGATTTCATCTTAAATTTAATAAAAAAAAAATATCTACTCTAAAAGTTTAAATTTATAAAAAAAATGAATCATTTTATACTTTAATAAGCAAGAGAATCACCCTCTATCTTGGTAGCTCAATTATCTCTAAATAAAAAATTAACGTCTAATTGATCCAGTAGTCGGTCACTGATATCCATTAAACAGTAATTCAAATTCGAGTCTTATGTATACCAAAAATAGAGATCGAGAGAAATTAGACCCTTAATAATATAATCTGATTCAAATTGAATTTAATCTATCTAACATAATTACCGAATATGAGTGATATATAAAAAAAAATTAAAAGGAAAAAAATTAAAAGTAATATTAATGTTATTTAGGAATGACATTGATTTTAAAAAGCAAGTTGATGGTTGGATTTGTTTGATAAAATTGATCAAACCCATGATTCAAAGTATGAAAATGGCTGCGCGGGACAATCTTTAGCATCTCGTTTGAAAATTTACATAGAAATTATGGCCGTTAGGTTGAATATTCTGATAAATGTCCTTTCAATTTGTTACCTCTACATTTCTCATTTTTCACATTTGGCCTTTTCAACTTGCTATTTGAAAGGACATAACATAAATAAACAACTGTCGGACTTGAACTGAATGAAAATCTGATTGAATTGACTTGAGTTGGAAGCAAAGGTGAGAGACAAAGTTTTGATGCCAATAAAGCAAGATTCCACTCGTTGCCACTACTCATTAACTTGCAACGTATACTTTGAAGAAAGCAAATGGGAATGGCATTGTCATTGCACCAAAAGTTTTCGAGCAATTTTTTTTTTTTATTTTTTATGGGACTCCAATAAATATGATATGAGAGAGAGACAGAGAGAGAGTCCCTTAATTACTAATTTACGTAAATTGTAAGACCATCAAATACATCAAGCGAGCGTACATTTTTTTTTTTTTATAGATGTATTCAAAAATTAATTTATTGATTCTGATTAATTCAATTAAAACTAATTATTAAGCCTATTTAGGGATGCATTCTCTTAACATTTATTTTTTCATTCACAAAATTTAAATCCAAGAATTTAGTTAAAAAATTTTAGTACTCTTATCACTAGGTCAGCAATACATTGATACTAGCATACATTCAATCTCAATCATGTGTTGTTCACCTCATGTTTTTTTTTTTTTTTTTCACCTATCAATATCTGAATTTCGCTCGACTAATCCGATTCGAATATTTGGGGTCCATTAAAAGGTTGACTCTCTTAAATTTTATTTTTTCATTCTCATGACTCGAAATTGAGACCTATGATATTACACTCATGGAGTTTGGTGATCGCCTCATGTGTTTGATCCTTAAAAAGATGTGATTAGTCACATATCCTTAAGAGAGCCAACTTGCCATGGATCGTATTTGGACGGGGAAAAAAACAGAGAGAGAGAGAGAGAGAGAGAGAGTAATTTATTGATATAATAGTAATTTTAATCCATTTTTATAATAAAAAATAATTTCTGCTTATAATGGGCCGTAATGTCATGCCAGTTGATCAATGACTCTGCTGAAACACAGTTTAATGTAAACTGCCCTTTTGAGTCCAATGGATTTCAGGCCCAAATCTGTTTTCTAACACCACTGGATCTTATGAGTAGGCCCAAAAGTAGCCTTGAGCTTTTATGAGGCTTTTGGCCCTGTTGATATTGGGCTTCTTTGTCCATTCCGATGAATGACCACCCTACAACTCCCAAGTATTAACCATCCAACAACTCCCAAGTATTATCCTAGGATGGTCATTCATCGGGATGGACAAAAGTGATTTTGGCCCTGGTCCACATTTGAACCAAAATCAACTCCAAGTCTCAATTTCTTTTTCTGAGTTATTTTGGAACCTCAAAATGATTCAAACACCTCAATATAGGGAAGGCGGGTGGGCTGTTTAAGAGAGTAAGAAGTGGATGAGCTATAGTTGCACACAATTATGTCCAATTGCAACCCACAAACTCAAAAGAAAGATGCAAAAGTTAAATAATAATAATAATAATAATAATAATTGAATCAATTAAAAATGGGCGTACTCAAGATTGAAGAGAGATCCTTATTTATGGAGTAAAAAGATAATATACTTTTATTAGAGTTTAAAAATTTATAATTAAATAATTTTTAAAACGAAAATAAATCCTAAATTCTGAATCCAAAATCGTTTGTAAACAAGAATTATTAAGAAATAAATTCTAATTAATGAAACTCTTTTTCAAAATATTCAATTATGCCTTCCAAGAAATCAATCAATTAATTCTTCCTAATGAAACAAAGAGATATTTGATACTTAACATATATATTACAAACAATTGGAAAGATTTAAAAAGAAAAATGTGACAACTTCGCACACTTGATGAGGTGAACATGAGAAACAAAAGTGATTTAATTGATCAGCAACCATGTATACGTTAAAAGAAAAAGATAAGCATTGAAATGGCATGGCATGGTGCATTTATTGAAATGAAGTCACCAATGAAAATATAACGGTGATACAGCTGAATTTTTACTTGGTCACGGTCGACAAGTGATTCCAAAAGTGAGGTCCAAGCTTATCAATGTCTGCTGACATTATTTCAAAAGCCTTGTCGTAAAGAAATTTGCCTCCAGTTTGAATGGTCGTCATTTCTGGGTAAGAGACTTGCGTATGTTAACTGACTTTTCTTTAGTTCTTTTTTTTTTTTTGTTGATCAGAGCCATACTAGTTGACACAATCAAACCTCCCTTCCCCCTCTCTCTTAAGGACCTGTTGTGAGACAAATATTGGTTGAATCTTGAGCTTGAATCTCATGCCCTTTCGGGAGATATGATTGATCACAGCTGATGGGATCCGGATGGCACATGGTGCGTAGGACCCATTACTCCATGGATGCATATTAACTCAACCTCCAAATAGACGGAAAACACTGATAAGAGGAAAGGAGAAAAATTAACAAATAGATACAATTACAATTTTTTTTTTTTTTTTACGTAAAATAAAAAGATTAGATTTAGTTTGAAGTCAAACATTTTTGGACTATGATTTCATCTTAAATTTTGGAGGAAAAAAAATTATCTACTCTAAATTTATAAAAGATAAACTATTTTATATTTTAATAACCGAAAAGATAAGACTTATGAAGAAATCTTTGCACTGATTGTAGGAATGCATACCAAACCTAATGCATGCTTCAATTTATAAATTAGAGCCAAAATTAGAGGAAGCAAAAATTATGGATTTAGGGTTACCTCCGGTCAGGTTTTTGTTCTTCACTTCCGATAAATCTAAAAGCACAAACACGATTCTTGGGGTATGCACAAACCTTATAAACCCTCAATTTCACTCAATAGATGGTATGGAGTCTAGAAATTCGGACTTAAAGACCCAATACATTAAAGGGGTTTATATAAACTCTCAACCGTCAAAGAGCCATTAAAATCCTACAATTATCACCGTAAATAATTATTGGAGGTAATGAGAATCCAATTAATTATTTAAAACGAAAAAACAAATTAATTGTGTGGAGGTTTGAATGGGACACCAAAATCTGGCCAAATGCATCCCTAATTCAAATTCCTACCATCCTTATCACATTTAATCCTTTCGGTTATATTTTTCCCTAATTAATTGATATTGAATTCATTGAATTCAATTGAATTTGAATTCAAATTTCTAACATTCTCCCACTTGACCCAACAAACCGACTTGAAATCAGAACCAGGTCAATCCCTTATGAAAATAAAGTACACGAGTCACGATTATAATGCATTTTATCTTCCAAAATTTTATGGTAACATTTACTTTATGAATAAACCCTATGTTTATTTGGATCCTTACTTTATGAATTTATCTCAAAATAACAATATGTACACAACTTTATTGAGAAAAATCAACTCTGAATTTCATTTAAATAAGGCAATAAACTCATATTTACAACATGATCCCTGAACCTATTTGGTGGCATGCCTTTGGTCAAGGGGTCAGCAAACATCTAATCAGTACTAATGTGTTAGATTACAACTTTATTTTCCAACACCCTTTCCCTAATAGCTAAGTATTTTATGTCAATGTGTTTACTTCGACTACCATTCTTATTGTTCTTAGCCAAAAATACAGCAGCTGAATTGTCACAAAATATACATAATGGCTTAGGTACAGAATTTAAAACCCTAAGCCCAGAGATGAAACTTTTGAGCCACACCGCGTGTGACGTAGCCTCAAAACATACCACGAACTCAGCTTCCATAGTAGAGGTCGCAGTCAATGTCTGCTTAGCACTCCTCCACGATACAGCTCCACCAACCATCATAAAGATGTAACCTGATGTTGATTTTAGGGAATCAACACAGCCAACAAAGTCTGAATCTGAGTACCCGACTATTTCTAAAATGTCGGTTCTTCTGTATATAAGCATGTACTTCTTAGTGCCTTGTAGATACCTCAACACCTTCTTTACAGCCTTCCAATGTTCTAAACTCGAGTTACTTTGATATCTACCTAACATCCCTACAGCATGTGCTATATCAGGTCTTGTACAGACCTGTGCATACATGAGACTTCCTACAACGGAAGCATACGGGATGTTAGCCATTTGTTCCCTTTCTAAATCTGTTTTAGGGTATTTGTCCAAATTGAACTTATCCCCTTTAACAATCAGAGCTATACTTGGTGAACAGTTATCCATTCTATATCTCTTAAGCACTTTGTTGATGTAGTTCTCTTGAGATAGTCGTAGAGCCTTATTGGATCTATTTCGATGTATCTTAATGCCGATAACATAAGATGTATCACCTAAATCCTTCATTTCAAAGATTTTAGAGATGAACTATTTCACCTCATATAGCATCCATTTATCACTGGTGGCAAGTAGTATGTCATCCAGATATAGAAGAAGAAAACAAAACCTACTCCCACTGACCTTGAAGTATATACTTTAATCCACAATATTCTCTTCAAAACCGAATGCAGTGTTTACATTGTGAAACTTCAAATACCATTGGCGAGAGGCTTGTTTTAGCCCATATATGGATTTCTTGAGTTTGCACACCAAGTGCTCACTATCACTAGAGGAGAATCCTTCAGGTTGACGTATGTAAACCTCTTCCTCTAGTTCTCCGTTAAGGAAAGCCGTTTTCACATCCATTTGTTGCAACTCTAGATCAAAATATGCAACAAGTGCCAGAATGATGCGGAAGGAATCCTTCTTAGACACCGGAGAAAACGTCTCCGAGTAGTCGATTCCTTCCTTCTGGGTGAATCCTTTAGCAACGAGTCTAGTCTCGTATTTCTCGATGTTGCCTAACGAGTCAATTTTAGTCTTAAAGACCCGTTTACATTTGATGAGTTTTATCACATCTGGTAACTCTACAAGATCCCAGACTATGTTGCTCGTCATGGAGTCCATCTCATCTTCCATGGCATTCAGCCATAAGTTCAAGTCTTTAGAACTCATGGCTTGTGAAAACGTTTCCGGGTCCTCTATGATTCCGACGTTATAGTCAGACTCTTAAAGGTATACCACAAAATCATCAGGTATAACTGACATTTTTTCTTGAGTAGATCTTCTTAATGTTGGTTCTATATTCTCCACAGGAGAAGGTTGACCAACTTGATCTTGGCCAACTGTTTGTGAAAATTCTAAATTGTCATCCCTACCTTGACTTGTATTTATAGAGATTTGAGGGTCATTTTGGATGACAACTAACTTGATACTAGAACTTGATGGGATACTTGATCGCTCACTTTCATGAGTTAAGTCCCGAAAGTAATCCCTCCCACTGACCAAGTAATTCTCTAGAAATTTAGCATTTCTAGATTCCACAAATCTAGTGTAGTATGATGGACAATAAAACCGATATCCTTTGGACTTTTCGGTATAACCGACAAAATATCCACTCACGGTTCTTAGATCCAATTTCTTTTCTCGTGGATTGTAAACCCTTATCTCCGTAGAACAGCCCCAAATGCGTATGTGTCTCAAACTAGGTTTCCAACCCTTAAATAACTCGAAGGAAGTTTTGGCTACAGCCTTGGTTGGAACCCTATTCAAGATGTACACTGTCGTCTTGAGAGTTTTTGTCCACAAGAACTTAGATAATTTGGAGCTAACTATCATGCTCCTAACCATATCAAATAAGGTCATGTTCCTTCTTTCAGCTACCCCATTCTGGTCAGGTGAACCAGACATAGTGTATTGGGCAATGATCTCATTTTCCTGAAGGAACCTTGTAAATGGACCTGATACTTGTCCATCCTCAGTATACCTTCCATAGTATTCTCCTCATCTATCTGACCTCACGATCTTTATTTGCTTACCGCATTGTTTCTCTACTTCTACTTTAAAATTTTAAAGGCATCCAACGCTTCGTCCTTATGACGAAGGATATAAAGATACATGTATCGTGAATAGTCATCTATAAAGGAGATGAAATAACTATGATCATACGAGTCTGTATCTGGAGTACAAATATCCGTATGTATGATTTCAAGCAATTTTGAACTCATCCTGGCACTCTTTTGAGTCTTGTTAGTCTGCTTTCCCTTAATGCAGTCTACACAAGTCTCAAAGTCGCTAAAGTTTAAGGTGTCAAGTATCCCGTCCTTTACCAACTTTTTTATTCTCTTTATGGAGATGTGTTCTAATCTCCGGTGCCATAACATTGAAGAGTTTTCCTCAATAACACTTCTCTTAATGCCTGTTTGTGTTACATTCATGCAAACATTGTCTTGTAAAGCAATACTATATAATCTATCCAATAATTGACCATAACCAATGACATTTGAACAATAAAATAATGTCATTTTATTACTAAATTGGAATGAGTAACTAAATTGTACAAATTTTGAAACGAAAATTAACTTCCTAGAAAACTTAAGTAAATAAAATACCTTTCCAATTTTAAGACATAACCGATTGCAAAAATGAGTTCGCAATCGCCAATGCCCATTACTCGTGAGCTCATCTTATTGCCCGAATAGATAAGTTGTTTACGACCCACCGGTTTCCTTAGGTTTTGTAAGCCCTGCAACACATTTGTAATGTGGATGGTACAACCAGAATCAATCCACCGTGTGTCATAGAAACCTCAGTCATGCATGATTCATAACAAACTAATGAGATTTCTGTCTCTTTAGTCTCAAGCCACCGTTTGTACTTAGCACAATCTTGCTTCATGTGTCCCTTCTTTTTACAGAAGAAACACTTAGGCTCCTTCTTAATGTCCATTTTTGGTTTTGTACCCTTTTGATTTGGCTTGAATTTGCCCTTTTTCTTTCCTTCTAAAGCCACAAATGCACTTTCAGAAACCTATTTCATCTCCATCAACAACCTTCCTTCCTCCTGTACACACATGGCCATCAATTCATTGATAGACCATTTCTCCTTACGTGTGTTGTAGGAGATCTCAAAAGGACCGTTGGGTTTAGGGAGAGAGTTCAAAATAAAGTGCACGAGAAAGAACTCGGACATCTCAACCTCTAGGTTTTTTAGTTGAGCCGCAATGTCCCGCATCCACATAATGTGTTCGCGCACACCGTGAACTGTAGTGAGCCTCATAAAAGAGAATTGCATAATGAGGGTACTATCTAAAAACTTCTCTGATGCCGTAAATTGCTCGTCTATAATCTTGAGAAGAGTACGGACATTGGTATGCTGATTGATCGAGCCACGGATACCAACCGAGATCTTACTTTTTATGAACATTGTACTTAGGCGATTGGATCGCTCCCAACGTTCATAAAGGGTCTTATTAGTCTCGGAACTAGTATCGATCACCGGAGGTGGCTTGTCTTTTCAGATAGCATAGTCAATGTCCAAACAGCCTAAATGGAGAAGCACCATTTTCCTCCATTCATTATAATTCTCTCCGTTTAAATTGCAAAAGTCAGATTTCAAATCTATGATTTGGAATACCGCAAAATAAATAAACATGCTTACTAACTATATGTGAGGCATTTAATATATATGTCTACCAATGCAAACATATAAAAATAAATCTATGACATAGAAATTGCATGTGAGCTAAATTTCTAATTCTATTAGATTTATTTGACTTTATGATAAGATTTATCAAAAATAACTCATTTCCTAACGTCTGTGGGCTAATTAGGAAACTACCAATGACTAGTCTTTCCTTGATTACCTTATCCTTCTCTACTTAGTCCTATAAGACGATCACTCTAGTGCACCAGATAGATTCCCAGGTAGGTGATGGGTCATATGGGACCGCTTAAGAACCAGTCAATCTTAGACTTATCCTCGTCTTTTTTACAAAACCAACCTAAACATGCGCTAAATCAACCGCACTTATAGTATTACATAGAAAAGTGAATTTAACCAAATAGACTACTATTGAAAAATAGCTATTTTGATATTTTATCTTTAATTTTATTATTTTTCATGCAATAAAAATTTCTGTGGGATAAGATTCATTACATAAAAAAATGATTTCATGGCAAATTTATCATTTTCCTAATGTGATCATACCTTCATATATAATTTTTTATTTAATTATGGTTGCTGTGGTTAAACCCTAATTAATTTTAGAAATTATATTGATCACTAGGATAATAATGTAACTCTATTTTGTCATGTCAAAATGCATAAAATTTTAATATAAAAATACAACAAAAATTACTTAATGCATTTTATTAATTTTGTACCTTCCTTTATATACAAAATTATATTTAAAATAAATTTTATGGTTGATTTTCTAAAATTTGGATTTAGAATATCCTTTGAAAATTTTTGGAAAATTTTTCTGAAAATTTTTCATCCCAAAAATTAATTTAGGGACCAAATTGTTACATTTCAAAGTTTACTGGAAAATGAGAGGACTTTACTGTAACAATTTATGAAATTTAGAGGCCATAAGCAATTTTCAAAAAATCATGGCAAAAATGCTATTTTTTAAGTAAAAAAAATGATATAAAAGCGCATATGGCCAGGATCAAACCCAGGTCCATCCAAATGCTTGGGTTAGCACAACCACCAAGCTGCAACCCAAGTGGTAATGTATTTGCAACAAAACAATTTTTATTCTTTTCTTTTGATATTTAGTAATTTGATCATTTTCCTTACCCGAAAGTTGACAAGGGTCCCGACCCAATTTTATTCAATCCGGCGGATCCGGATGTCGGAAAGCTACCGAAAAATATAAAATTACTCTAAAATAATTTTAAAAATTATGGTTTTAACCATAATGATACAAAGATTTCAATTTTTAGAATCAATTTCTTGAAAATATTAAGATTTTTGACCTAAATATTTAAAAATCCAAAAAAACTATAATTTTTTAAAATTTTGAAATTTGCCGGAAAACATACGAGCAAAGGTGAAATTGGCTCTGATACAAAATGTAGGAATGCATGCCAAATCTAATGCATACTTCAATTCATAAATTAGAGTCAAAATTAGTAGAAACAAAAATTGGAGATTTAGGGTTACCTCCAGCCATGCTCTTGTTCTTTATTTCTGGCAAATCTAAAAGCACCAACACGATCCTTGGAATATGTACAATCCTTCTAAACCCTCAATTTCACTCAATAGATGGTGTGGAGTCTAGAAATTCGGACTTAGAGACCCAATGCATTGAATGAGTTTATATAAACTCTTAACCATCAAAGAGCTATTAAAACCCTACAATTATCACCCTAAATAATTGCTGGAGATTATGAGAATCCAATTAATTATTCAAAACGGAAAAATAAATTAATTGTGTGGAGGTTTGAATGGGACACCAAAATCCAGTCAAATACATCCCCAATTCAAATTCCTACTATCCTTATCACATTTAATCCTTTCGGTTATGTTTTTTCCCAATTAATTTGATATTGAATTTATTGAATTCAATTGAATTTGAATTCAAAATTCTAATACTGATTGCTAAGATGACTTTTGTCTGAACATTGATTTCCATTGCTTCTATTAAGGGATGAAATTATTTCAGATGGGTGTTTAGATTGTTTTTTCAAATGGTGACCTTCAAAAGAAAGTTTACAAATAACCACCCCTAGGTTTGCAATGCCGCCCTGAGTGATGGTTTTGAGATGTGGCAACCCAATTCCTTTGGGAGTAATCGGTGATTGGAAGTCAAACCACAAAATCATACTTGTACTAGTTGCTTTAGATAGTGGAAGGCTTGATCTACACGGTAAGTTTTTATACGATCATAAGACTTCCAAAGTACCATAAATCTAATAATTTGTCAGATAGATTGTAATTTAATTGCTGAATGATCAGGAAAGCGATGAGACCTAGAAGACATGATTGATATACATTGTCAACCAAGGTTCTATCTTTTGATTGACATGAACTTCAATGAGATCTTAATATTGAAAATGGTCTAAATCTGAACTAACCTGCCCAACTCCATTAAGAACTTGGGGGGAACTATAGGATTTGTGGTTATGTTTATTCCACGTGATTCCCACTTTGGTGGTTAATACTTTTGGCATGAAATTTCATTATTTTCTCTGGGATTATAGGAAATGGAGATAGTACTTCGACTCCACGGAAGGTTGTTGGGAAGGTTTGTGCTCCTCTAAGGTTCTCTCTCTCTCTCTCTCTAGCTAGCTTTTTCATATCTATTTCTTTTTCATGGTAATAAATATCTTAGAGTTTGAAGCATGTCACTGTCTTAATCAACTCTCTCTCTCTCTCTCTCTCTCTCTCTTTGTGTGGCTTTTTCTTGCGTGTTTCTTTTTCCGGGTTATAAATATCTTGGTGTTTGTAGCATGTCACTGTCTTAATCAATTTTTCATACTAAAATTAAATTTTGCTTTTATTGGAGACTATGTAGGTTTAGTTTTGTTAAAAGTGGGTCTTACCTTTATAGATTCAGTTTTTTGTGATTCGAATAGATACTGAATGAAGAGTCTTGAAACTTATAAAAAATCGTCAAAGGATGTTCCGATGAAAAAAACTCCGATATTCAAATCAAAAGGAGCAGTTTTCGAAATGAAAAATAGACAAAGAGGAAGGAAGGACAGATCTCCCTATAATTTGAGTGTCTTGGATAAAGTCCCAAGGACTTATCTAGCTGCGATGCATCCAAGACTTTTATATGATATCTCGTTAGAGTCATATGAACTCAGAACGTTGCAACCCTATTTCCTTATGAGGCAATCCGAGAATTCCGAATCCCAAACGTCAAAGATTTAGAGTTGTTATCATTTTGGAAACTTGATTATATAGGGGAATTCTTTCTCTTGTCGATTAGATTTTCAAGAGTTTCCTTCCTTATCCAAGAGATACATTTCGTACTAAAATAGGAAACTTAATCAATGGAGGGATTCGGTTGAGTATTACTCTCTAGAGGCTGAGACGTTCGATTCCTTAAGTATTCAATAGTCATCGGTTGAATGAGAGAATCAGCCATGCGATCTTACTAAATACACTTGTAAATCGAATCGTATAGACCTCATTGAGGGTCAGCCAAACAACGAATAGGATATCGAGGAGTTCGATTCCTTTGGAGGGTCGGGGTGATGGAGACCCGTTCGGAAAGATAGATCTCATCAATAAAGGGAGACGACATAAGCCCATTTGTGCTTAAGTATATTGAATGTATTAAGTCATGGGCGTTATAATGACTATTGATCATGCTCCGTACTAGGTATTAAGTCTTTTGAAAAAGGTTCCATCATTTACCCCCAACTCGTGGTATCGTTTCGTGAGAGAGACGCCATGAGTAATGACTATATCGAAAATGTGTCAAACTTTTAATATAACGAGTGTCCTTTCGAATTCTATGAACCGTCTTCAGTGGTCCTTTAAAAGTCATGCGCCTAGACACATTGCGTACTTTGCATCTTCGTGTACGAACAGTTCTCTCATCCGATGAAAGTTTCACTAAAAAATGCCAAAGCGTTCGTTTTCTTCCCATCAAAGCATTAGCGAGATTCAAAGCACGATGATGAATGAGGAGTTTGATGAAATATGATCAGATATGGCTCTGGGAGGTAATTTTGCACTGGTATTACCCATTGACGGAGATAGGGTGAATAGATCGTCCGACGGTTGTGTCTCCATGTATAGGCAGGACATGAAATATGAAGTGAAAATCCCATAAACGAGCCCGCTTGCCGAGGTGATGTAATACTGAATGGTCTACCCCACATTGCTCATTTCTAGCACTTGGCATTTCATGGCTATGATAATTTTTCTGTTAGGGTTTTGTCGCATTCATTTTGATGTTGAGGTTTTAGTAATCCTTTTTTTGCTGACACGATGAAAGGATCAGGGTTCTACCCACGGTTGATATCGACTGCAGATCGCCCGGATTCCCACTGAAAGTTCTACTACAGTGAATCAAAAGACAAGTTCTGGGCACAAAAGTATTTCTTTGTGAAGTTCTTGAATAGGGACCTTACGCCTGCATTACTGGATGCAGAGTAGGAACCACTGTTGAAGCGGAGGCCTCCACTTTCCACTTGTTATTCTTAGTTTTTCAGATCTATCAGGTATTATTGTGAGTCTACTTATCGAAACATTTGGGTAGACTCGCTGGTAAAAGATCAAATGTTACTTTTGGCAGGCTTGTTAACTAATGAGAGAATAAAAATCGTCAGGCCTATCTTACTAGAGTAGAAGGAGAAGGAACTGATCAATGATCTAAAGTTAGTGGAGCATTCCATCTTGAATATAATTTTGACCGATAAGGACGTGAGGCCAAATGCTAATAGGCCAAGTGAGCACATTGAGAGGCCTCTTAAAAAGGGGGCCATCGAAGTCGAAGAAAAGAAAAATCCAAGTATCCGAGTCTCCCGAAGAAGAGGAGTCACATGGAGGGGCTGAGAAGCACACGTCTCCAGTTTTATCAAGGCATTCTGAGGAAGAAGGTGATCATGGGGAAGTCGAAAGGCATACGTCTCCCGTTGTGTCGAGATATTCTGTATCTATAAGAACGGAGAGAGGGAGCAAGTGTTCAATTGCTTGATATGACTTCTTTGCAGAGTGTGCCGAAAAAGGTGTCCTAGTAGAGGAAGCTCCGGAAGCATAGGCGCCCATGGGTGCGACTGCCTCATTGAGAAGGGGTCCCTCAGTGGGGTCTCATGTTTTTATTGAGCATATAGGCGAGACAGTTGTTCAGTCTTCTATAGAGCCACGAAGCACTCATTGTGAAAGAGCGGAGGAAGAGAGATTCTCATTGTTTGTTTCCGTCAGGCCTTTCAATCTCCAAAAGAACAAGCAAGAGGGGGGATCCATTGCTATCTATATGGAGGGTCAAAGATTTGATTTCGTCGATGCCAAAGGGACATTTAAACTGGTTAAACGGTTCAACTTTCGAGATCCTGACCTGGAATTACTGAATGTATCTCCCGAATAGGTGGACAAGACCTTTCAATCTCTTTGCTTGACAGTACTATTCTAGCCAGAACTTATCCTGTTTAGTTCTTTACTTTGATTGACTTGTGTAATTTTTTCCTCAGACTATAGTTTTGGCAGAACTCCAAAGACAATAGAGGAAGCAGTTGAAAAAGCATGTTAATCGTTTGGGTAATCAAATCCTAGCATTACAAGATGTTTTGGAAGAGAGAAATGCCCAACTTGAGAGTGTCTTTAATGCCTTACTCGCTGAGAAGGATAAGCGAATCAGGCTTTTGGAAGAGAAGTTGGCATCGGTCGAAAAGCAATACAAAGAGTTAGAAGCCGAACGATGTATTCATATTGGCAGTTTGATAACCGCGAAAATATTGGTACAGTTAAGGAAAGAGTCCATTCGGGAGGCTGAGCAAAAAATATCACATCTTGAAGAGTCCGGTCTAGCCCTCAGGCATTCCCAACGTAGGCTACTAGAGAGATTAAGGTGTGCTAAGGTAATTGCTCATGAAGCAGGGATATATAAGGCTCTGCCCGCTTTGAAGGGGACAGTTGGTCGGACGATGATAAGCCAAGGCCCCATCTCCATAGCTCCAGATCATGTCGGGCCGGCTACAGTTCCAACGGTCATTGAATTCTCTTCTCAAGAGGTCTTAGCGTTTCCTCCTCCTTGACCCAGTGTGATTTTGTATCTCAATTTGGAAGGCTTTTTGCCATTTGGTGTATTCGTCTTTTTGTAAGAATTTCTTCTTCAATAGAATGCTTCCTTTTCTTAGGATATTTCTGAGGTGTCTTGCTGACAATTTCTTGAGTCAATTGGTTTATGGCATATTGCTAATTTATCCAAAAGTGCATCGCCTCCATTAGAAGGGCAATTCGATTGGGCCATGATTATATTGAATATCAGGTTTCGTCTGTCGTTTTGAGAACTTAGATAACGGTGCCCCAACAGGGAAGAACCGACTAATGCGATATCAGTTTGTTTGGGATGGGGGATCCCATTAACAGATTAGGGCGATACAAGCCCAATTAAGGAAGCATAGATTTGTTTGGAGGAACAGATTCCATCGGTAGATCTAGAGGACGTAAGTTCATTCGGGGACATCAATCTTTTTGGTAGAATGGGATAACAGAGGTCCGTTCGAGAAGATAGATCCCTTCGGTAGAATGGGACAATAAAGACCCATTCGGTAAGATAGATCCTATCGGTAGGAAGGAGCGACAGAGACTCGTTCGGGAAGATAGATCCCTTCGGTAGGACTGGTGAAAAAGACTCGTTCGGAGAGATATATCCCTTCAGTAGGATGGAGTGACAGAAACCCGTTTGAAGAGATAGATCCCTTCGGTAAGATAAGATGACAGAGGCCCATTGAGTCTGTAATCATATCTTATCATGGAAAGAAATCAATTTTCAATTGATTGAATATCAACACAAAGAGAGTTATCTGCTAAATAAAAAACTTTCGCTAAGGGAAATATATTAGAGTTTACTCAAGAAAGGAGGAAGAGAACGTTGGATCATAAGCCGGAAAAGCATAAGTTAGAATATAAGGCTCATGCAAGAGTTGCGAGTTATGGATTTGGAGGATCACTCCGTCTTGCCTATCGTGCGATGGTCTACCAATCGTCGGGTCATTCGGTTCGCTTCCTCGTGGTGGATCGTGTCGATCAAGAGAAGACATGTTTTTCCGTTCCTTTGCAATCATCGATCGTATATCCATAGTCTCGGTGGTATTTGCAGTATTTTGACTTATCCTTTTCGGATCATCTTCGGTGGGGCGAGGTGGCCACCTTACATACGATTTGTTTCTGATTTGAAATAAGACCTGGCTGGGGGTCTCACTTAGAGGGGTGTAAGTGTTGAACTTTTGCTGGCGTTAAGGGCTCGATCGATTCTCTTTGGATGTCAGCTATTGAGGCGATTGGTTACGTTCTTTTCGAGATGATCGGTTCTTCCGTCATTTGAATGTTTTGGCATCCTCAGCCACAATGTATTTTTCAGTGTGAGTATAGAACTCTTGAATGGTGGAAGGGGGATTATTTGTGATTGACGTCTTCATGCTCGATGGGCACAATCCAGTAAGAAGCATAGCTAGTGAAATGGAATGATTTGAAGTTGGAACCTTCATCATCTCGGTCTTGAATTTTTCCAGAAAGTCTCTTAAAGGCTCATCGTCCTTCTGATGCAACGACAGTAGCGAAGTGGACTTCCTCTTGGCTCTTCTACTAATTATGAAGTGTGTTTCAAACTATTGACGAAGCTGAGAGGAATTTCGGATGCTAAGCAGTGAAAACAAATTGAATCATGTTAGTGCGTTACCCTTGAGGGTAGTAGGAAAATGGTTGTACATACAGGGGTCTGTCATGTCTCTTGAGATTATCACCGTTACGAAATGAGTTGTGTGATCATGTGGGTCAGTCGTACCATCGTATCTCTCCATAGAAGACAAAAGTATATCCCAGGACACCGGTTCTGAGGAAATCTTTGGATCGAAAGGTGACATGGCTGAGGGGTATAAGGGTAGACCATTTATTCTAGCGTTCACCCGCTTAAGCTCATCTACAATGAGTTGTTCGATTTGTGTTCTAAGATCATCAAGATTTTAGCGACATGTTACCGATGGTTCACAGTTCAATCGAGGCACGAACCTCCGTGGGCGTGTTTGTCTCGATCCCCTTGAAGAGGACTGGCCCTCAGGCCTCATGGCACGACTAAGACATTCTAATTATTTGCTCATGTCTTGGATCTTGGACTCTAGCCTGTTTATCTGAGGTTAACTGACTTGTTCTTGGGGTACCGGCACTAAAGTCATGGCTGGGCATTCCTAAGGCGCAGGTTGCGGGACCTACTCTGAGCGAGGAGGCTAAGTAGAAGCGAAAGGATTGTCAATAGAGCGAGTGGGTGCCACAGAAAGGGTTGCGTCAGTGGGGGTAGCAGTATGGCTGTCCATGACAGACGCGGCCTTCGATACAGTTCTGATTCTCTGCTTTGGAGGCATATCGGTCTGATAATCCTGAGAACTCAATAGAGATTCTCTAGTTTGTTTTCCATAAACAGCGCCGATCTGTTGAATATGGGTTTTGACTCCATAGATCCGTATCCTTGTGATTCAAATGGGTGCTCAATAAAGAGACTTAAAACTTGCAAAAGACTGTCGGAAGATGCTTTGACGGGAGAGGCTCCGATGTTCAAGTCCTAAATAACGATTTTCGAAAGGAAAAACAGACAGAGACGAAGGGAGGACGGATCTCCCTGTGATTTTTGTGTTTTGTGTAAAGTCCCAAGAACTCACCTGACTGCGATGTATCCAAGACTTTTATATGATGTCCCATTAGAGTCATATGATTTTGAGGCGTTGTAACACTAGTTTCCTTATAAGGCGATCCGAGAATTTCAAATCCCAAACGTCAAAGATTTGGAGTCATTATTATTTTTGGAAATTTGATTATATAGGGGGATTCTTTCTCTTCTTAATTAGATTCCCAAGATTTTCCTTCCTTATCCAAAAGATAAGTTTCGTACTAAAATAGAAAATTTAATCAATGGTGGGACTCGATTGAGTATTACTCTCTAGAGGTTGAGGCGTTTGGTTCTTTATGTATTCGGTAGTCATCGGTTGAATGAGAGAGTTAGTTGTTCAGTTTTATTGAATGTACTTGTAGATCAAATTGTATAGACCTCATTGAGGGTCAGCCAAACAGCGAATAGGATACCAAGAAGCTAGATTCCTTCGGAGAGTCGAGGCGACGGAGGTCCGTTCAGAAAGAGAGATCTCATAAGTAAAATGAGGCGATATAGACCCATTTGTGCTTAAGCGTACTAAATGTATTGAGTCATAGGGCTTATGCCGACTATTAATCATACCCCATACTAGGTATCGAGCCTTTTGAAGAGGGTCCCATCAATTTCATTTCATTTTATTTTGGGCCCAAGCTAGAAGTCTTGACTAAACGTGCATAGCCCAATTTTTGTTAGATAATTTATAAACACAATTTATATTAGAAACTAAATAGATAAAGATACTGTGAGGTTAAATTTTTGGAGTAATTAATTTTCTTAGATAGTAACAGAGGGAGATAATGCAAGATTTCTCCCACCTCTGTTGACTTGGACTATAATTGCTTGGAAAACTTTTAAGAGTACGGACTTTATGTGCTCCCAAATGAAGCATTTTCTTCATATAGACACCCACACAAATTTCTGAGTGTGTAATTTTGATGTACTTTTGTTTTTCTTCGCTTTCTATCATGGCTGTTGCATCAATACTCAAGTATTCTGTTGTTTTCCTTGTTATCTCCTTTCATGGCTTCTATGCTATGAACACATCAGACGCGATTAAATTGGGTTCAAGCATCCAAGCTGGAGATAAATCTTCATGGATTTCAGCTTCTGGGGATTTTGCTTTTGGGTTCTACCGTCTTCCTAGTGGTCTCTTTCTTGTTGGGATCTGGTTTAATAAGATCCCGGAGAGAACATTAGTTTGGTCAGCAAATCGTGATGATCCAGCTCAACTGGGATCAACCATCAACTTTACAGTAAATGGTCAGCTTTTGCTGATTCATTCAAATGGGAGAAGGTATTCGATATATGATGGCGATGCTGCAAGTTCGGCTAGCATGAAAAATGACGGCAATTTTGTGCTGAGCAACTCTTCCTCAAAATTCCTCTGGCAGAGCTTCGATTATCCAACAGACACTGTCTTACCGGGTCAAGCACTAATTATGGGTCGGAAACTTTTCTCCAACTCCAACGGAACGGTGGACTACTCAACTGGAAGTTTTATGTTGGAGCTACAGATGGATGGCAATGTAGTTCTGTCAGCCTACAGGTTTGCTGAGCCTGGCTATTGGTACACTGCAACTGAAAATAATCAAAACATTAGTCTTATTTTCAATCAAAGCACCGATTACATGTATGTCATCAATACCACTTCAATTGCATATCGGATGACAACAAATGTGCCTACTCCAGTTGAAGATTACTATCACCGGGCAACTATCAATGATCATGGAAATCTGCAGCAATTTGTCTACAAGAAAGGCAACATGAGTGGGTGGACGGTTGTTTGGCAGGCTGTTACAGAGCCATGTACTGTGGTTACTATATGTGGAGTGTTTGGTTTCTGCACTTCTCCTGATAACACGACAGTCAATTGTGAATGCCTGCCAGGTTATGTGCCTTTTGATCCGGACAATCCATCCAAAGGATGTTACCCTGTTGCAGTGAAGGACTTCTGTGCCCCCAACTCCAGAGCCTCAGATTTTACAGTTGAGGCAATTAATAATGCTGATATTCCAAATGGGTATCTTGGGCAGACGGAAATAATTCAACCAGCCGATGCTGATGCTTGTAGGAGGGCTGTAATGGAGGATTGTTTTTGCATGGCTGCTGTGCTAAACAAATCCATCTGTTATAAAAAGAGGATGCCTCTACTGACTGCTAGACGAAGCTACCCTTCTACGAACAATTCAGTGGCATTCATCAAATTTCCCATATCAAATGGAACTCTGATCATGCAGGACAATGAAAGAGGGTATTCGGTCTCCAAATTAGTTATGTTAGCGGGGCTTGTATTGTGTTCAGTGCTGGCTTTTCTTTTTGCGATCATCATCATCTATTATCATCCTGTCACACGGCCTTATTTAAGATTGGAACCCCCTTCGAAGCCCAAACCTGTATTGACAAATCTGAAAGAATTCTCTTTCCAGGAGCTTCGCGAAGCTACTAACGGGTTCAAGAACAGGATAGGACGGGGTGCTTTTGGCACTGTGTATAGTGGGGTTCTTACTTTAGATGATGAAGTGGTAGATGTTGCTGTAAAACAGCTGGAGAAGGTGATTGAGCAAGGTGAGAAGGAATTCTTGACAGAAGCCAGGATAATAGGTCTAACACATCACAGGAACTTAGTTCAATTGTTGGGATTTTGCAATGAGCACAATCATCGGCTTTTGGTCTATGAGCTAATGAAAAATGGGACTTTGTCAAGCTTCCTGTTTGAGGAAGGGAGGAAACCAAGCTGGGATCATCGAGCTGAAATTGTGCTTGGGATTGCGAGAGGCCTGCTGTATTTACATGAGGAGTGTGAGACTCAGATCATCCATTGTGACATAAAGCCACAAAATGTTCTGCTTGATGACAATTACACAGCGAAGATAGCAGACTTTGGATTGGCAAAGCTTCTAATGAAAGATCAGACGCGAACAAGCACTAATGCACGAGGCACAATGGGCTACATGGCACCTGAGTGGCTCAAAAATGCACCAGTGACAAGTAAAGTGGATGTCTATAGCTTCGGCGTCATGTTACTGGAGATTGTCTTTTGCAGAAGGCACATAGAGCTTAACAGAGTTGAGGAAGAAAATGCAGGATTTGACATGATTTTGACAGATTGGGTCCTGTATTGTGTCAAAGCTGGAAGTTTAGAGGTCATGGTGTGCCACGACAGTGAAATTGTTTCTGATTTCAAGAGGTTTGAAAGAATGGTGATGGTGGGATTGTGGTGCATATGTCCCAACCCAAACCTCAGGCCTTCAATGAAGAAAACTGTGGAAATGTTGGAAGGAAGTGTCGAAGTTGGTGTTCCACCTATGATCTAGGCATAAATGTTTTAAGTTTGAAATATTTCTCCAAGTTTGATTCCATTTTCGACATTTTGGAAGGAATTCTCTTCTTAGTTTGTGCTTATGTATTCCTCTTTGGTCTGGCATAGGATTATGGCTGTACCTTGAAAAAGAAATAATAAAGCTTACATCATATACGGCTCTTACTTTTTTTATTGGATGTTGAGTATGAGATTGATTGCACTACTATATGAATTTAGATAATCATGAAAGGAACTCAACTAAAATTTTGGTAGGGTCTCACCCCACGGTGGAAAACTTCTTAATGGTCGGTCAACTGCCCCACGTTGTTTAAGAAAATTTGGAAGAGTCGTAAATATTTGGAATTAGTCCTTAACTTTTCAAAGGATTGATTGATTTTCCTATCTAGATGAATGAGTCAAGGACTAACATAATTTCAAAACTTGTCTTTTCAATGAACCAAACTAGAGTATAGTAATTACTTATTTGTACAGGTAATATAATTTAAATCTTGACTCGATTTCTTGAACTGGCTAAGATATTTAGACCCTCTAGAAGATGTGGTTCAGCTCATTTTGAAAACAAATTTAGGTTCAATATCATGTGGCTTGCCCAGACCTGACTTGTAGCCCTAGGATTTGGTTCGGATTATAGGGTGCCATTTGAGGGTGATAATGTTCTGAGGAGAGCTTGAAAAGTTTTTTAAAACTAAGACACCACTTTCTAAGCTCCAGATACTTAAATGGTTTTTATTTCGATTACTTAACTATCGTTATGGTAGAGCACAAAAGTTCTGGATAACCCAAAAAAACCAAATAAAAAAAAATACAAAAAGATATTTATATTTGAATTCCTCAGAAAAGTCTCAGCCATCTTACAAATGACTATCAAATGCGATGATCAATAGACCATGAAAGGGCACCATTAAGGAGTATACAATATAGTCCCAGCCATCTTACCAATCACTATCAAAAAATGCTAGAGGTAGGGTCAATGCACACTAAATGTGGCGGATCACTACTGGATTTTTCCACAAGTGGGTATCAATAGACTAGTTATTTTCAACGTTTCACAGGAACACTTCTCTGTGTACATCAAATCATGAAGCAACCACTTAAGAATTTTCCACGAGGCCCAGATTGGCTAGAACTTCCACAAATGGACCACTTCTGAGTCATCCAAAATTAAGGGTCAAATCATAACCCAGAATTTAAGTCCAAGGGGTATTAAAGTTCGTGAGATAACACTATTCCTACGGAAATTATTTCTGTCAAAATGAAATAACCCTCTTGACGTGTTCAACTGAGTTCCTATCATAGTCCTTTTGACTTGTTCTCAAGTGCCACTATATTACATAGAAGACAACTTACAAGGTTTAGTTATAAGCTCTTGGCATATTAGTCACTTGTTTGTTCTGAATTTCTGCCTCCAAAAAGTTTCATTCAGTAACAATGGCTACTATATCAATCATTACTTGGTTCTTGATACTATTTCCATCCATTCATGTCTCTCTTTCTCAGAATCCTGTGCGCTTGAATTCTAGCTTAACTGCTGGAACAGATTCCTCTTGGCGTTCTGACTCTGGTGATTTTGCATTTGGCTTCCGACGTTTGTCCAACAATCAATATCTGCTTGGAGTTTGGTTTGACAAAATACCAGACAAAACACTCATCTGGACAGCCAATCGTGACGAGCCTGTTGAAGAAGGGTCCCTGATAAGTCTTACTTATGATGGCAAATTTGTGCTCACATATTTCAATGGAAGTGTCAGGTTTATCTACCCTGGAGCTGCAGCAGCAAACGGGATCATGCAGGATAATGGTAACTTTGTCTTGAGTGATTCCAATTCTAATATGCTCTGGCAGAGCTTTGATTCTCCAACAGACACTATCGTGCCTGGACAAGTACTGGATGCAGGCAAAAAGCTGCTCTCTAATACAAGAGGGACTACCAATTACTCAACTGGAAATTTCAAGCTGGAAATGCAATCTGATGGAAATTTGGTGCTTTCTGCCGATCATTTCTCTGATCTTGCATACTGGTACTCCTTTTATGGGCCGCTGGATCAGACAAATGTGCGCCTGGTCTTTGACAATACTAGTGCCTTGATGTACCTAGTGAATGGCACTCATCATAACATTTACAATCTGACCACAAGTTTGTCAGTGGCAGTGGAAGATTACTTCCATAGAGCAACAATTGATGACCATGGTAATTTTCAACATTATGGCTATCCAAGAAAAAATGGCGGTAGTTGGACAAGAATATGGAGAGCTGTCACTGACCCTTGCAATGTGACTGCAGTTTGTGGGGTTTTTGGTTTATGTTCTTCCTCAAATGGTGAAGCTTCCTGTAATTGCTTGCCAGGTTATATTCCTTTGGATCCAAGCAATCCCTCAGGTGGATGTCACCCGGAAGTGATGCTTAATTATTGTAAAGACCCATCAATGAGGAATTTTACAGTGGAAGAAATTGAAGATGCTGATTTCCCAAGCAAAGGATTCATGGATTTGGCACAAGTGAAGAATGTTGATGTGGAGGGTTGCAAGCAAGCTGTCATGGATGATTGTTTTAGCTCGGTTGCTGTTTGGGATTCTCAAACATGCATCAAGAAGAGAATGCCTCTTTGGAATGGCCGAAGGACTGCTTCTGCTGTAGGAAAGATAGCACTTGTTAAGGTTCCAATGAAGAATAACAACCAGGGGGACAAAAAGAAGGATGCAGACATACCCTTAAAAGCTGGTCTCTTTGCAAGTGGTCTACTTGCATTCTTGTTTGGTGTACTTGCTCTTTACTATCATCCAATGCCTCGAAGACTGCTTCTACGGAGATCGGCTTCAAATGCAAACAAAATGGATGTTAACTTCCGGGAGTTCACATTCCAGGAGCTCAGAGAAGCAACAAATGATTTTTCTAGGGCACTAGGTAGAGGCTCTTCGGGGAAAGTTTATGGTGGAACTCTTATTCTGAAGGACAAAAGAATTGAGATTGCTGTGAAGATGTTACAGAATGTAATTGACAGGAATGAGAAGGAATTCATGACAGAACTCAAGATTATAGGCCGAACGCATCACAAGAACTTAGTAAGGCTTCTGGGATTTTGCTATGAAGGCAATCATCGACTTTTGGTATATGAATTCATGAAGAATGGGCCGCTCTCTGACTTCTTGTTCGCAGAGAGAGCAAGGCCTAGTTGGGCTCAGAGAGCTGAAATGGCACTTGGAATAGCCAGAGGCCTGTTATACTTGCATGAAGAGTGCAAAACACAAATCATTCATTGTGACATAAAGCCTCAGAATGTGTTGCTTGACAGCAATGACACTCCAAAAATTGCAGACTTTGGGTTGTCAAAGCTTTTGAACAAAGAACAAACAAGAACCTGTACTGCTGTAAGAGGAACAATTGGATATATGGCTCCGGAGTGGCTCAGGAATGTGCCAGTGACAGCTAAAGTTGATGTTTTCAGTTTTGGTGTCATGTTACTAGAGATTATTTGTGGGAGGAGGCACATAGAGTTAAGCCGGGTTGAGGAAGAAACTGATGATGCTGATCTGGTTCTCATGGACTGGGTATTGAGTTGTGTGATCTCTGGGAAGCTTGAGATGCTTGTGAACCACGACATGGAAGTGATGAGCGATTCGACGAGGTTTCAGAGAATGGTTATGGTGGGCTTATGGTGTATCCACCCTGATCCGATTCTTAGACCTTCCATGAAGAAGGTGACACAAATGCTGGAAGGCACTATAGACATTGGAGTCCCACCTATGCTTTTTGATCAAATGTCAAAAGATAAACTCTATTAGTTTCTCACCCCCTGTAAGTTCTTGAATCGTTCTGATTTAAAGATGTACCTCTCTATATAGCAGTAATGTAAAAAATAAAATCCTAGGCATTTATATTAATCATGATCTCTGTGATCTATACAAGAATATTTTGGTTGATTGAATTCTACTTTGTGATTGGAGTTTCATTATGCCTTTATTCAAGAAAACTTGATCATGATAATATTTTTGGCATGTCAACCATAACTAGCAGCATGGAATTCCAAATATTTCAGAATTTATGCAAAATTTTTGCTTACAACATTGATAAATGATGATCATATACCTTTGTAGTGTTGGAAATTTTCAAAGTTTCCAAATAGGCATTTAAGTTGAAAAAAGAATTCAAAATGTTAGTTATAATGAAACGATACCAATTGGTTAGTCGGTTATAATTTCCTATGGTAGTTAATATGAAAAGATACTAATTGGGTTAGTTGGTTATAACTTCCCCAAGGATTTCTACAACTATAAAAGGGTCATTGGGCATTGATTTGTTACAAAAAATCCTTTTCCAACACAGAAAATCCTGAAATACACTCTCTTTGTTCTTTAGGTTTGATTCACTAAGTGCAAGTACTGTTAAACGATTTCTTCTTTTTATCTTAAAGGGAATTCATCCAAGTTGTTGCACTATTAATATAGGACGAATTTAGTCTAAAGAAAAATAAATTTAATTCACGACTTGAAACTAATTCAATCAAAAATTTTCTCAGGTTTGTATACTAACAATCTTTAGGCTAAAATTTTTTACACTTGAGATGGCAAGTTCATAAAAAGAATTGGCTCTCAACATTGTCAAATTGGATCATTTTGATGGAGGAGATTTCATTTGTTGGCAAAAGAGGCTCCGTTTCCTCTCACTTTGAAAGTTTTCTATGCCTTAACTACTCTAAAGCCTACAAAACAAGATGATGAAAAAACACTTAAAGTAATAGGGGAGAGGCAGCATTAGGAGAATGATGATGAAATTTGTAGGGGTCATATCCTAAATGCAATAAGTGATAGACTATTTGACATCTATCATACCATCCCCATCGCAAAAGAATTTTGGGATAAATTGGAGACTACATGCAAAAAGATGCTACAAGCAAGAAATTTCTTATTTCTACATTTAACAATTATAAAATGATTGATACAAGATCTGTTATGAAATAATTTGTAGAAATTAAAAACTTCTTAATCGTTTCTCACAATTTAATACGCATATGAATGAAATTATAATTGTGAATTTCATAAAAGATAAATTGCCCACTTTTTGGAAAGACTTTAAACTATAAAGCATAAAAATGAAGAGATTTCTCTTGAAAATCATCCTAAACACCTCCGAGTGGAGGAAGAATTTCGTGTGCAAGAGAAAAAAGATTCTCAAAATCTTGAAGAAAACAAAGACTCTTCAAATGTGTAAATTAATGATTAAAGAAGGACAATTAAAGAAGGACAATCAAACAATTCCCAAGATAAGAAGATTGAACAGTCCAAGAATCAACAACAGGGAAAGAATAAAAGAAAGAGAGGGAAGTATTTCTATTACCACAAGAAAGGACATTACAAGTCCAAATGCAGATTGTTCAAGAAGGCAAAAAAAGTGAAACAAGACTCTTCCAACAATACAAGCAAAGAACTTATTACTATGATTTTCAAGATTAATCTCATGGAAGATGACTTTACTTGTTGGGTTGATTTGGGTGTAACTCGATATATATGCAAAAATAAGGAATTCTTCAAATCAATAAAACCAATTGAAAGTGGAACCGTAGTTTACATAGAAAATTTGACTACTACACGGGTTGTTGTATTGGTGAAGTAGAGTTGAAATTTACTTCCGACAATATTGTCATCTTGACCAATGTCTTTTATGTACTAGAGGTTAGGAAGAACTTAGTGTCGAGTAGTTTCTCGAACAAATTTGGTTTTAAACTTGTTTTTTAGGCTGATAAATTTGTACTGTCTAAGTGAGTTTGTTTGTTGGAAATGACTATCTATGTAATGGAATGTTCGAATTGAATGTATTTGATATGAACTATGATAATAAAATGAATGTTTCTATTTACATGTTTGAGTCTTCTATTTTATAATATAAAAAATTAGGACATGTGAATTATAGAAGAATTCATGAAATACTTAAATTGAATTTATTGTCATATTTTGATAAAATAGAAACTAATTGCACAACTTATATGAAAACAAAAATTATAGGACAACCTTTTCCTAAAATTGAAAAATTATCAAAAATTCTGGATTTTATACATAGTGACATATGCGATTTATATAACACACCAACTTTAGGAAATAAGATATATTTTATGACATTCATTGATAATTGTACTAGATATTGTTATATTTATTTACTGCATTCTAAGGATGAAGTCATGTCTAAATTTCAAGTATATAAATTTAAAATTAAGTTAAAATGTGAGTTATTTATAAAATATTTAAAATCGGATAGAGGAGGAGAGTATTATTAAAATGATTTAATTTTAGCTTACTAGAATAAAACATGAAGTTACTACTCCTTACACAACTCAACAAAATGGTGTGGTAAAATGCAAGAATTGTGTTCTTTTGAAGAAAATATGTTCAAATTTATTCCTAAATATATAAACACTTCTTTAAACTAAAATGTACCTATCAAAGATAATCATACAACAAGTGAAAATAAAAACGAATCCATTGAATTAAGAAGGAGTAAAAGAACCAAAAAAAGTTAAGGACTATAGTTTGGATTACTCTATGTATCTTGTTAAAGGCAATAGGGATTCAACAAGTACACGGATCCATATTGCTTAAATGTTGAGGATGATCCCAAGACATTTGAAGAAACAATGAAATCTCAAAATGCTTCATTTTGGAAAGAAATTATCTATGATGAAATGGACTCAATTATGGAAAATAAAACCTGGAAATTAGTTGATCTATCCCCTGGTTCAAAACCAATTGGTTGTTGGGGATTTTCAAAAGGAATATGAAAGTCAATAGAACTATTAAAAAGTTCAAGGTTAGGTTAGTTGCTAAGGGGTTCAACTAAAAGCATGGTACTAACTATTTTGATATATACTCTTCGGTAGCTAGAATAGTTACAATCATAATACTACTTGCATTAGCCTCTATCAAAAATTTGGTTATACACCAAATGGATGTAAAGAGAGCTTTTCTAAATGGAGAGCTAGTGAAAAAATATACATGGAACAACTAGAAAAGTTTATAGTATTGGGTCAATAGCACAAGGTGTGTACACTTGTAAAGTCCTCATATGGATTAGAACAAGCTCCGAAGCAATAGCACTAAAAATTTGACCAAGTTATACTTACTAATGGATTTAAAATCCATGAAGCAGATAAGTGTGTGTATAGCAAGTTCAATAAAGACTAAGGTATTATAATTTGCTTATATATGTGGATGACATGTTAATATTTGGAACTGATTTAGAACAGATCC
Source organism: Dillenia turbinata (assembly GCA_037126225.1). NCBI lineage: Eukaryota > Viridiplantae > Streptophyta > Magnoliopsida > Dilleniales > Dilleniaceae > Dillenia > Dillenia turbinata. The sequence continues at coordinate 3,790,859 of JBAMMX010000026.1, forward strand.
AAATTACTAAAGATTTCATATCTAGCAAATTTGTCATGAAAGATATGGGACAAGCTAATGTCATCTTAGAATAAGAATCTATAAAAAGAAAAGTAGTATAATACTTTTTCAATCTCATTATATTGAAAAGATTCTTAGAAAGTTTAATCACCTATAATATATTCCTACTTTCACTCCTCTGGATCCAAAGATAAACTATGTAAAGAATGGTAGAGATCCAATATCGCAACCTAATTGTGCTAGAGTAATTGGATACTTGATGTATGTGATGACATGTCCTAGACCTAATATTGCTTATGTCGTAGGTATAATGAGTAGATACACTAACAATCCAAACAAATTACACCAGCAAAATGTGACAAGAATATTAAAATATTTAAAGGCAATAATAGACTTTGGTATTTGCTATAAAAGCTATCCTCCAATTTTAGAGAGATATTCAGTGCTAGTTGGACCACTAATAAAGATGATTACTCGTTGACTAGTGGATGGGTTTTTATATTAGGTGGTCATGTTGTTTCTTGGGTTCAAAGAAACAGACATGTATTATGGATTCAACTATGGCAGCTGAATTCGTAGCTCTGTCATTCACAAGTAAAGAAATAGTGTCACGCCCCGACCCCTTAGTCGAGCACATAACAACCATCGCGTTACCCCAAACACATGTGAGTCAACTCCGTGTCTTGAGACACCGCAAGGCATTTCACTATATCAAACATTTTAAAATAAACTCAAATCATACATCAAACAATCCAAATACCCCAGTGAAAATAATAAGTCTTGCAAAAGAAAATTTTACACCTAATAAGAAAATTCTAAAATAGACAAGTAACGGTTTTACAATACTAGACAAAATGTATAAGTAAGTATTTAACAAAACCAAACTTTTAAAAGTTTACAAAAAACTTCCTCTATGGTTCCAATCCACATAGCTTTCCAAAGCTAGTACCTAATGATGATCAATCAAAAGTAACTTCTTCCGTCTAACAATCCGGTGACAACTAAGTTTCCAAACTAGTTTCTCCTAAAAGAGATAAAAGAGTGGGGTGTGTATAAAATACTCAATAAGTGTAATGACATATTGAACATAAATGAGAGGTAGGGGTGGTTATGCTAAAATAAGCATACCAAAATCATGTAATTGCACTGCATGAAATAACTTTAAAATAAATCTTCCATGACTTAATTATTCAATCAACAAACAATTTTATTTTTCATTCAAACTTTTCTTAAGGTTTGTCGAAAATTATTATTCTACCAATGGCCGTTGGTAGAATCCACTATAAGGTTTTTCCATGATTTCCATAAAATAATCTCTTATCCGTTGGCATTGGCCTGGAGTTTTCGTGGGGTGCAAAACCACGTCATCACGGCAAGCTTGAGTGGCTCTCCATCCCGCCACCTCTAAGTCGATAATTAACTGAGGTCTATTACGCCACCCCGTCGGTCTTGGCCCATGGAAGACTTAGTCATAAACTATAGTTTTTCACCATGTACCATGCTACAAAACTCATTTCACATTTCTGTCTCACAATAATTCACAATGGAATAAAATTTCACAATTCACATTCATGATTCAGTTGTAATATGATGCAAACAATGTAAGAAATCGATGATAGAGTCATGGATTTGTCAATCTATTTAGGGGACACACCACAATCACAAAATATTTCAAATCTAATTCAAAATTCATTTTAAAACAATGTCACAAATTATAGTTGAAAATATTTATCATTCATACTCAATATAACAATCCACTCATAGTGTAAGGGAGGGTAATCACTCCTAGATTTCTCCACAATATGAGTCTTACTTGATTAGATTTGTCCAGCTCCTAAATTTTTATCACCACTTTTACTACAAGTCAAGCCATCGTTAAACCCTAGGTTTCCTTTTTCCCAAAAAAAAAAAAAAAAAAAATTCAAATCTCTCACTAACTTTAACTTGCTAAAGGTTGGGTTATGAGTTTTAGAGCCTTTAGAGCGTGGATTTTGTAATGTTTTGATTGATCCTGGACAAACCAGAAGAGAAGAAAGAAGGTGTGTGTGTGTGTGTGTAGAGCGAAAAAAATTAAAGATGTGAAATTTAGAATTTGTGGGTTCTGGAGTCTCATCACTACTTTTTATTTACAACATATTTCTCATATTTACTTAATTGTCATCACACTCTTCTAACTTATACAAGTACTCAATATGTCGTTTTTGATAATTTGGAACTCAACCCAATAAGTTTAAATACTTAGAGTTTTTATTTGTTGAGAGATGAGTGACCGGTGATGTGCAGAGAAGGTTGAGAGGAAAAGTGAAAATTTTATGGGAAATAAATTAAATTTATTAAAGTATGATACATTCATGAATATTATTATAATTGGAGATTAGTGATATTTGGATTCAATTCTCATCGGTTATCAAACATAACTTCATAATAGGAAAGACAAATATTTCAATACAAAATATCATCTGTTAGAGAAAGAAAGTGTTGTTCACTAAGTGACTGCCGTTCACCTTAGTTCCTGCTGTACAAAGAGCTGTGTCAAATTGTAGAAATAATAATAACTTATAAATTATAGTACAAAATTATGTATGTATTGATTGAAATGTTTAGACGGCTTGGTGGATGAATACCTTTTTGGATGGGTGGAAGGTCAATGGTTCAATTCTCTTGTGCAAGTGACGTGAATGACTTGGAAGAATTTGTTAAAATGAATTGTGTGTTGTTTGTACATGTGGCGAGTGAGGTGTGCATGTGTGTGTGTTTGTGCTGAAGAGAAAGAATTGCCAAAGAGAGAAGGTGTACCAAAGAGAGGAAGAAATTGGAGGGAATTGTGATGCTGACCTCACAATTAAGATACTAAACAGCTCTATCCATAGTAAAGGGGTAAATGTTATGTTCGGTCAATGTGCTGAGCTATTCGTCAATTGGAAGTAGTGGTTTTAAAATCAAACCAATAGATGACTCGACCTATCTATTGGTTTATTGGTCAGATCGGTCGGACCGTTTTACGAACCGGATAATATAATCATGATATCATATATAATTTGTATATTATATATTTTAAAATAAAATAAAATCTATATATCTCTATAAAAAAATGAATTTATTTTATCAACACATGAATATAAGAATATACCATAAAATGAGTAACTGATCACGTCTATTAAATTTTTACCTCAACTTGTTATTTATTACAATAATTTCAATTGTAAAATTTTAAATTCAAATAATAGTATCAAAGTACCATTCTAATTTTTTTAAGGTAAATAAGTAAAAATAATGATTATGAGTTTTAATTTAACAATCTAAAACTGAAATAATAATATAAAATTTTAAAATTCAAAATTATGATAAATTATAATTTAATTTAATTCAATCAAATTATATGAAAAATATCATCTCGTTATTTATAGTTTTTCATTTTTCATTTTTATTTTAAAATAAAAATTGGAACATTTTTCTTGGGTGTGAGTAAATTATTTAGACTATGGAGAAATTTTAAAATAAAAAATGGAATGATATTATCATGAAATTATAAATAAATATAAATTATAATATACTAAAACACTAATAACACATGATATGGTAGTGAAGGTTATGTATATTATCATTCCAAGTAACTACAACATTTTTACACATTTTTTATTTAAAAAAAAAAACCCATTAAACAGGTCAGTTCAATCACGGTTTTGACCGGTTTTTAAAAAATCATGTTTTGTAATAAAAACAGGAGCAGATGCTGGTCCGGTTCCCGATCCGACCGGTCAGACTGATCGGTCCGGTTCAGTCCGATTTTCAAAACACTGATTGGAAGAGGATGGAATGTGCACCAAAGAGAGGAAGAAATTAGTGAGAATTGTGAGGTACTAAACAACTCTACCGATAGCAGAAGGATAAGTATTATGTTCGGTCAATGTGCTGAACTATTCCTCAATTGGAAGAGGATGGAAGGATACATTGAAAGTGTTATGTTCGGTCAATGTGCTGAGCTATTCCTGTCACGCCCCAACCCACTCCCGAGCCGGGCACGCGACCAACCCACCGCGGCACCTCGATGCACAGGCACCACGTCCCGCACATCGAAGCACCGTAAGGCTGACAGCATTCACTAAATCCAGGTTTCCAAATCACAGAGATCTCCAAGTAATAAAAATAATACATGTATGTCTCAATGCAAATTAAAACAAATGAGAGTTAACCTTATACAAACCAGAAGAATTATAAATACAGTCATCCCAATTTAAACAAATACAATGGTCATCCTAACTTCCTCAAAATGATACAATAACCTCAATACATAGTGGAAGAGCGGGTAGTCATACTCCGGCCCAGTAGTCTCCAAAGAATATCCAATACAACAATGTGCACAAATCTCTCAGTCTGAGTCTACACCTGTAGGAGGGAAATGTGAAATGTGAGTACCGTAGAAAAGGGGGGTTGGTACTCAGCGAGTCGGGGGATGACATGCAACAATTAATTTTAGGGTGAACAGGAGTGTCAAAAATATGTCCCAATAAATCCATAGTATGCAAAAAATATTATGACATCTCAATAAATCATTCACGGCATACGTATCAAATCAAATATGCATCCATTATACATGTCCGTCATATCATGTAGAGCCGGCCGAAAATATCTCGGCAAGGGCCAACCATGGCCAAGGACATGCAACGTTGGGGGTTTTCACGGTGCAAGTAATAAAATAAGGCTCTCCACCCCAACGTTGGCCACAGACTACTCCAACTAGCCTGTATATATATATCGCACACGTATCAAGGATCAAGCGTGTATGAAAACCCGTCGGTGCTAGACCTACCAAGGTCCTCCCTGAAGTGGTTCAACCGACGACTGTCCGCACAATATGTATGACAATCTGGCGGATACCCCCTACAGAGGCGTATCCGGGCACAACAGGTGCCTCTACCAAATGTCCTTCGTAGCTACGGAATGCCATAGGAATCATATCATCATTATCACAATATCCCAGGGGTATCCAGCTCAAATCACATATGTCAAGTCAAGTCATCAAGCCATATCATGTCAAAAGCATATGCCAATATGCAATGGAAGCATAAAATCATGTGGATATATCAAAGTGTGGCACAATCATCAAGTATCAAAATCATGAATGCATATCGATATAAACAAGTTGGGACACTCCATATATCACAAAACATTTTCATAAATTCAATGAAATAGGTCAATCATACCATTTTAAATCATGTCTTTGAAAGCTTTTTAAAACACGATATTAATTAAAAGTAGATGTCAAGTCCCACTCACAGTTAAGGGAGGATAACGCACTCCCCAATATCTCCACAAAGCATAAATCAAGTGTTCCCTCCGTTCAACTAAAATAACTTTTAGGGAGACAAACAGTTTGCAGATTTTTAACCTGCGCAGTCATGGAAAATAGACTATAACTTTGGCTATACCAGTCTAAATCAGATTATTCTTATCTCATTTTAAAGCTAAGATATAGCACTATAACTTTCATTTTGCACACTTCCTCAGATTCAAATCACAGAATTCCCGGTAGGCCTCATTTTTTACTGTCATATTTAAGTTTTGGATTCTGTCCAGTTTTTGTACAGAAGCCATAACTTTCATTCTACTTACCAAAGTCTAATGAAATTTTAACATGTTATAGCTAAGATGTAGATCTACAACTTTCATGTTTTGAGTTTTATCCAAATATGTCTGGAAGGGGTTGAACAAAATTCATGAACAGGACAGATACGTTTTAGTGAAACATAAAGTTTCTATCAATACAGTTTTAAGGAAAATTATATAACTTTCAATTTTCTCGTGCGAAATGGCTGAAAGTTTTATATGATATAGGAAAGAAGTATATCTATAACTTTCATGTTTTGTATTTCTTCAAACTAAGACTGGAGAGGGGTCGTTTTTACTCACTACTGTCAGGAAAAGTGTCATAACTTTTGGCACAGGCATCAGATTTTGGTGATTTTTATTTCGTTGGAAAAATAAAACTTAGATCTACAATTCATATAACTAGCACATTTTTAAATTCTGGCTCTAAGATGCCTTAAAACAGAGATGAAATCACGGACAGAAATAATTTAAAGTGAGACAGGATAAAATTTCTTACCTCACTTTCTTTGTCTTCCTCTCTTGCTTCTCTCCTTGTTCTCACGAATTTGGGAAGAATGAACAAGCATTCTAAGGCCTTCTTCTTTTATTAATATTGTTTCAAGTCCACCAATAGCCCAAACTTGCATGACATTTGATTGGGCAAATTTTTTTTTATTCCTTTCACCCATGACATGTGTCCTCAAAATGTGGCAAGAAGCTCCATTTGTTCCCTTCCACCCTCTCCATTCGGCCAAGTAACTTCTCCTCACCCTTACACTTGTTAAATTTAGGTCTTTTTAAAAATTACACTTGTCAATGTTTACTCTAAGTTTACCTTTAATTGCCAATAGGTCCTTTGACTTATAGATACTCAAATTTGACCCCAATAATTTTCATAATTACACATTAGATCTAAGATCTTATATTAGGCCTAATTTAATTTATTTAGTGTAAAATAAGTTCATTGGACCTTCTCGAATTCCGAACGATAATTTGTCAAAATTTTACCGTTTAAATCCAAAAATCTCATATTTGGTAATTATGTAAAATTTCACACTCCTAAATCCATGAATTTCATCAAGGACCTTTTTTTGGGTTATTTCGGAAATTTTATCTTTGCAGAACTTCGAAGCGAAAATTTCGGTACTGTTATTTCGAAAAAATTTCTTAGTGAAAAATTGATATCATACTCATGAAGTGACATCATATATGTATATAAGACTGAGTACATATAAATACACCGAGAGTCGGTGTTACAATTCCTCAATTGGAAGAGGCTGGAAGGATACATTGAAATGTTGTCTCAAGCAGGTTACCAAAGGGCATATCGAAGGAAATGTCGTAAGAACACCGATAATGTGAGCTTAGCAAAATATTCATCAAAATATTTATAAAGTGTTTATGCATATGATTTTCAAAATTTCTATGATCCATTTCAAATTTTTAAAAATAGTGGGGATTGTTGGAAATTTTCGAAGTTCCCAAATAGGCATTTAAGTTGAAAAATGAATTTAGAATGTTAGGTATAATGAAAGGATACCAATTGGTTAGTCAATTGTAATTTTCTGCGGTAGTTAATATGAAAAGACACCAATAGTTAATAATGTCCCCCCAGAATTTCTGCAACCATAAAATGGTCATTGGACATTGATTTGTTGTAGAAAATTTTTTTTTAATATTTAAAAAATTCTGAAATATACTTTCTTTGTTCTTTGGGTTTGTTCTTTGGGTTTGATTCATCAAGTGCAAGTGTTATTATATGATTTTTTTCATTTTATCCTAAAGGGAATTCATTCAAATTATTGTATTATTAATATAGGATAAATTTAATCTAAAAGAAAGTGAATTTAATTCACGACTAAAAGCCAATTCAATCAAAATTTTCTCAAATTTATACATCTACACGTAGTGTTACATAATTTATTCCTAGGTAGTGCAGCTAGGCCATTGAACATGCCTGGGAGGCATTGTTTTAAGCGCCGGATTGCTCTCAAAGAAATTAGTCAAATGGAGTTCGAACTCACCACTAAGCGTGGGCATTATAGGCCCATCTTCCTAGTAAGACACATGATGGAATCTCATTGTGTACCACATCACAATGTCCTTGTTTTCAATGTCTCGATTTCTGCACAAACCAAAACCAACATTAGAACAACATTCAACAGACATCATAGTTTTACTACTTGCATTAATCAGATAAGTGCCTGAGGCTCCAAATGGCTAATGTATCCCCTCCATGGCTCTGATCAGCATAAAGCCCACATGCCCATTTCTCAGACTAGCTATAATAAAGGTGTGAACCAAACATTGTGGTCAGTAAACACTCTGTGAATTTGTGGATAATCATCAGCAGACAAAAGAAAATTAGCCGCTGATCCTGGAATTAGCCTATAACAAATATAGTTCCCAACCTTAGTCTTCTTATTTGGGTTCACTTCTATTAGATCAGCAGATTTTAATCCAACCTGAATTCTTGCATCAGACTCAAATCTCGGTGGTTTCGCTAACAACGGTCCAATAACTCTTCCTTGGAGAGACATTGCTTCTAAAGCGCCCTGTTTCCAGACTTGACGAAGGAGTTATCATGGCCATCAATGTCGAGGCCAAGATGGTAGGTCAATAAATGATCATGGTATACTCCGATGATATTTTCTGATAATAATGTGCCATGTGCATTGACCTTGATCTGATCCGTTTGAGTATCTTCCACTCCCTTTACCTCTAAAATGCCTGTTAGTCCAACTTGAAATTCGGGGTAGAATTATTTGTTTAAGTTCTTACTTTTGGCATGGCAAAGGGTAAAAGTCGAAGTCAAGATTATTATCATAGGTAAGGGTTACCATTTGAGTCAAAACTTCAGCTCAATATAATACTTGTAAGTAGGCAAAGAAAGGGCATAAGTGTAGAAAGAGCCACTTGGTTTGAACTCCCAGTAAAGTATATAATCATAGTTACCTACTATGGACACCATCCTCACCACTAGGCTCACACCCGGTCTGAGCAACAGACCATTAGAAAATGTCGCCAAAAATAAAAAATAAAAAATCATGCGTAGATAGACGGGTTGGTTCCAAAGAGGTGCTAACAAAAACCGTTTGTGGCCTGGCATAGCAAGGGTCGGGCTGGTATTTATGCTTGAGCTGGCTCTTTAGGCAGGTCGGGCAGGCATTCCGAACTAGGAGGCCGAATTCTCGAAGGGATGAAAAAAAACCAGCGCCAGTTCCATGAAGGTCTAGCCCAAGCCTTTTGAGCTTGCAAGTAGATCCAAGCATTGACTGGGACACGTTGAGTTTGAGGCGATAGAAATTTGTTGCTCAAGCTTAGCGCAGCTTGATCACTAGGTTTGCCCAATCCACTTACTGTGAAGATTGGTTTCAAACGTGTCAATATAGGAAAGGGACGGTCAACCTCAAAACATGGGTAACAAGTCAGGCGGTGAAAATAAAACAAGTAATAAATTTTGGAAAGAAAAAAGATCGAGTTTGTTCTATAAAAATTGCATACTTTTTCATTAGGAATCCCAGTTTCAGTGTAACGCCAGTTCAAAAATACAAAAAAACTTTGGGCATTTCATAAGGCATAGCCATCCATGAAAACAGCATGGGCAGGGAAATCAGCCAGGGACTTGAGTTCCACTGCACTGAGACTGAACCCGAATTCGCCTGCATCGAAAAAAGTCTTGTTGGACCATTCCTCTGTAGGATCCATGTAGGACACAAACATCTCTGAGGCTTAATCTACATTGACATTGTCATTAGTCGTGTTTAGACAAAGATTTTCCATTCATGACTGGACAATCCTGGTGGAAAATTGATTAATGCGTCTTCATCTCATGCTTTTGAAATTTCACCAGGGTTTCCTACGACCTTTCCACTATTGATGTGAACAGTACGCTTGTTTTGTAAGGCCTACTTTTCAAACAAAGTAAATGATTAGAAGAAAAAATGGGTTGTTGTAGCTTGGAATAGTCTCACGGGCCACCTTCTTCCATTCGGACATAGTCTGCACAAAGGTCTTCTGCCACAGATTTGGTCGAAACTGTTGACTTCTTGGGCTCTGCTATGTCCAATAATTTTTTGTGGACACAAGACAGACAACCATAATCTGACCTTTCTCAAAATCTTCTATGATTTTCACGTGATACTAATAATTGTAAATTTATTATTATTGAATTATTATTTAATAATTTTAATTTTTATAAATAAAAGAATAAATTAATTATTAATTATTAAGATTACAAATCTTATAATTGTTGATACTCATAAAAACTTTTTTTAAAAAATCCATTAAACTCGTCCATCCAATGGCAGTGGAGACATATTTAACCATATTTTTAAATATTTAATAATATTTTTAAATTTTATTAAAAATATTTATGTTAATGATATAGACTTAGACCCATCAAGAAAATAAGTAGCAGTGTGTCCAATATTTTTTTCTCATGAACTCCTGCTTCTCTGTTTCTTGTCGTTGAACATTTTTCTAAGAACAAAAGTTCAATCAATTTATTGTATGGATGAAGAGAGAGAGAGAGAGAGAGATCATATCAAAATCTTTTCCATCTTCTAATGAATGGTGTAAGTGCAATTAGGCAAAGAAACGTGGTTGTAAGGCTTGGTCTTCAAAATTGGATTGTATTCAAAGAAGCTGAAAGGCCTCAGCTCAAAATAGCTACTAAGAGTTGGCATAACCGGAAAATCTTCTTGCGAAGGAATATGATGAAACCCCATTGTGTGCCATACTACCACGTCCTTGTTCTTTGATGTACACTCGTTTAGGATAAATGAGTGTCCTAGAATTTGAACTCATGGCCTCCAATTTTGATAGGGAAGAATACAAGCTCCCCACCTCCAGGTCTAGTATAATTTTTTTTTTTTTTTATATAAGGAGATGCAATCAAGTAGAGTCAAATTAAAAAATGAGGATGAAAATGGAACTATCATGAGGAACCTAATATAAACTTTTTCCACATTTGAAGCTCTGATGTTATCTCAAATTTCCCATTTCTTCCCCTGCCTCCGCCACGCAAACCCCTCAAATCCACTCCCTCGTAGCCACACCAAAAAAAAACAGAGAAAAGATTTGATATAATGGTAATTGTCGTGCATTAAACTTGTAATGGGCCATAATGTCATGCCAGTTGATATTGGGAGAGTCTTTAGTAGTTTGATTCAGATCAATTAAAATGAAATTTCAAAAATCAGGTGATGAACTAAGTCGTCCAGAGAGCCAAAAAAAAAATGTCATGCGAGTTGATCTGAGTCCGCTGAAACACAGTTTAATGTCGAAATGCCGCTTTGAGTCCATGGATTTATGGCCCAAATTGGTTTTCTAACACCATACGATCTTGGGATTTGGCCCAAAAGCAGCCTTAGGCTTTTATCATGCTGTTGACCCGGTTGATATTGGGCTCTTTTATCCATCTCAAATTGAACCGAAAAATGAATGGACAAAAAGAGGAGACTTAACTGTTTGAGCTGTCCTAGAGCTCAGGCTTTGGAATGACCATCCACCATCCTACAAAAGTATTATCCCAACCGTGATTAAGGCTATAAAATGATTAGAGCTGCCCAAGCTTTGGAAAGGATATTGTGAAAAATAACAAATTCGTGAGGTGAACATGGAACAAAGATGATTTGATTGATCAGAGACGCCGTGCATTGAAACGACGAAGGCATTGTGCATTGAAATGAGATCACCATTGTGAAAATTTAACAGTGCCGAATTTTACTTGGTCGTGGTGTATGATGAAGCCCAAGCTGACAAATGTCTGTTAACAATATTTAAACAATCAAGATTAACTCGTTTTCATCTCCAGCTATGGTCAAATTTGACCTTCAACAAATAAGTATACGACTGTAGGGAATTAGCAAGACTACTGTTATGACTCTTGGTTTGTCAAAATAGGAAAACGTTACCAGTATTTTCTTGCAGATAAAACTTCTTTAATCAACTACCCGGGGTGCTCATTATTTGTGTCAAATCATTCACTCATCTAAATCATTAAAAAATCAAGTTATTCGATTCAATTCGATTTAATAAAAATCAAGTCAATTGAATGATTTCACTTGATTAAAAATTTGGATTAATTGTTTGATTTGAAAAATAAAAATTCTTATTTGGATTCCATCCAAAACCCGATTAACAAAATTGTGAAATTGATTTTGATAAATTAGTTTGGATAATTTGATTCAGGTAAATTATTATTTTAAAGCTAAACAATTTTTCTAATCATTTTTATATTTTGTGGAATTTGATCTAATAAATGAAACCCAAATTATTTAAATCAAAATTTAATTCGAATAAATTGATTCGAATTTCATGCGATTAGATTTTTTAAATTTTAAAACCTAAATAACTCTAACTAAATAATCCAAAAAACCAAATAAGCATACGAATGAATACCTCTAACCGAAGGGCGAGTCTCCCTCCAAAAAGGTGTAGGTATCCAAAAACGGATCAAAATATTAAAGGGCACGTTGCCCCTTGCGAGAATACCCACTAATCATATTTTAAAAGGGCCATTTCCCCCCTTCCATTAATGTTTTTAAAATCAAATCCGTAATGAAGTTGATTAATCTATTGATTCATCGATGCATTAATGGAATTGATCGAATTATTTTACAAATTGAATATCACTATGATATTATATATATAATTTATATATTATATATTTTAAAATAAAATAGAATTCATATATTTCTATAAAAATATATATTTAAGTGAACAAAATAATATTACATTTATTAATTACAACAATCATTTGTAAAACTCATATTAAAAAATAAAATTAAAATAATTAAAACACATCCGTAATTAAAAAAAATAGTACAATATTTTTTAAATATAGAGAAACTATGTGTATACTAAATACACTTATATTAATTTATTTAGTAAATAATAAATTAAAAATAAAAGATTAAAATTATGGCTCACAAAAATAAAGGAAAAATTTTTCATGAAATAAATACATGTATTACATTTTTTATATAATATAAGTTGAACGATATAATTTTTAAAAAGTTTTTTAACCCTAATCTTATCCAACCCAATTATTGAATGAAATATCAAAACCTTTTTATTCCACATCGGATGGATATAGATTATAAAGAAAATAAAGAGATAAATATTGTACTTTTATCCCATATTAAATGGATATAGAGAGAATAAAGAAAGAAAGATATATAAATGAAAAGGAAAGATAAATGAAAAACATGTTTTCCTAATAAAATGTTATGATTTGTGATTGAATTATATTAATTTATGATTAGATCGATTCAAATGGTTCACTTATTTCATTGATTTTAAATGATTTTAATTGAATTTAATTTCATCTAATTTAATAATAAAAATCAAATCATATTATAAAATAATTCTCAATCAAACCAATCAAATTGACCGATTCCTCCCACCAATCAATTTTTTTTAAAATAAAAGCTTCTTTCGGAGACCCCACACATCCCGTCTAGGCCACGCTTGAACCAAAACCAACTCCAAGTCTCCTTTTTTTTTTCTCTTTTTTTTTTTTTTTTTTGCTTTAAGTTATTACTCCTTTACTCAATTGAGATTTAGGATAATTGTAATTCATCTCTTTTTTGAAAATATAAATTTAACACAAAAATTAAAGGAGAAAATTATTCTCGATTCTTTTCAAGAGTTTCTTCAACGCTAGAAATTGAAAAGTTAATATTGGTTTAACACCCGTGAGGCACAAAATTTAAATTTAAAAAATTAAAAAAAAAATTAAAAAAAAAAAAAACCTGCTATCAACCGTGTAGAGATATCTAAACCTAATGAAAATTAAAGTTCCTAATCTTGAAGCACTAATTGTAATTGTTAAAATGTTAGTGTACTAATAATGTGCTATTGATACAAAGTAGTATGCTAAGAAATGAGAGTGATATGTATGCTTGGACTTGACAAATGAGAGTGACAAGAGAGAACTACGTGGAGACATACTTTGAAGCAATCTTACAAATGAAGATGAAAGTAACAAAAGGGGACTACGTGGAGACGTACTTTAAAGCAATCTTGCAATAGACTCATTGAAATTGAAAGAAAGGGCCTTTGTTTTTCTTGACAAACAAGAGACGGACCAAAAATGGTAAATGAAAAAATATGGAAACCCCCCCAATTGGAGGTTCTTGTCGTGAAATTCATGGAAACAATATGTGAAATGTTCAAAGGGTCTAGGCTTCAAGTACAAGGAATAGTGAGAGAGAGAGGTGTGAGAAGTACTACTTATGGGTGAAGTGTGTTCTTCTTCGACAAGTGAAAAAAGGCAAGACAAAGACACAGCACCAATCTAAAAATGTGAAATGCATGATTGGCCTGCAAGGGAAAGGAAATGCAAATGTGTAAGTAGGAACAGTGTTGTGAACTTCACCCTTGTCTAAGCAAAGCCTACAGTGTCTCTCTCTCTCTCTCTCTCTTATTTCCTTCCCCACCCGTCTTGTAATTCGTCACCTACCAATGTGCAGCATCCTCTCCTCCAAATGAGGTGGCTCCAATCCCTCTTCTCTCCTTTGAAGAAGCTCTGGGTTCGTCTCCACTCACAGAAGAAGAGTAATTGCTCAATGACACTATTTTTTCTTCTATGTTGATATCTGATTCTCTCTTTTCCCCTTTGAATCCTGCTTTTACCCATCACACACACATTGTTCTCAGTTCAATGAATCTCATAGTTTGCAATCTCTCACTCTCTCTCCCTTTCTGGGCAACAAAATGTAGCCTTTTATTTCATCTAACATCCATTTTGTTGTATCTAATTGGTCGCCAGGGAGAGGAATATATATTCTATATGAGGATGTCAAGTCCTGCCCTTGCGAAGACGTGCAAGTTCTCTGGTCTATACTCGTGGAGTCACACTCACCTCCTCCACCATTAAAGCAATGAAGAGAACGCAAGAAGAAGGCACAAAACAAGAAACTATCCCAAGTTTTCCAGTAATGTACATACTATATTTAAGATGATACACACTGTTTTTTCCATCCTTTTTTTTTTCCCCTTATTTTGGCTTTGTTTCATCACCCCTACTGTGGTTTGAGATAGACCTTAGAAAGTGGGTTTTTTTTCCTCTCTTTTTCCCAGTTTTGCAAAATGTGTCCGGAGAGAATGCATGGCATATCTGCATAATTAACTAACATAAAAGGAAAACAAAAATAGTAGGTCATTACCTCTGCGCTTTTATTTCCTTTATTTATTGTTGGTTTGTTTGTTTCAGCATGGCAATTTTAGGATAATGTCAATTTCAGAGGTTTAATCCTAGAAAGCAATAGAATTGATAGAAGAACGATAAACAATGTTATGGTCTTTAAGACAATTTACAACCCGATTAGGAATGTCTAAAAGGAGTCTTAATAATGATGCAAACTTCAGATTATTCTTCTGGAAAGCAAATTAATATTGTAAAGCAATAATTAAATTAATGAACAAAAGGGTCATAATGAAAGAGAGCACACAGACAATGAGTAAACAATAAAGAACCCCAACCCCACCCACCAAAAAAAAAAAAAAAGAAACCAATGGTTCCTAATTCAACAGAGAGGCTTGCAAGATTTTAGACTGCACCATTTCCTTTAACCATGCCTGTGCTGTTACCTTGTAAAAGTGCTTACTATTTATAATATGTTCAGGCAATTTTTAATAGTTGAAGTTGAGACAACTTGTCCTTTGGATTGAAACTAACATCAAAGGCTAACAACAAAACAAGATTCAATTAGCAGAGCGCAAGATGAGAGAAACTACAGGGCTGGTCGCCTCAGAACTCCAAACCTGTCGACCTCCTCCTCCTCCTCCTCCTATACCTCCCTAGCCCTCCAATTTAAATCCCGATGAGAGAGAGAGAGGACATGGATGTACGTATGGGCGCCCATGTGTGTTTGTGTGAAGTCTTGTATTGAGTTCTAGGATTTTAGGTAGGTTTTCATCCATTATAGATGGATCTCCGAATGCCCAGCTAATGGCAAAGTGTAGAGAGTCCATGGGAGTATGCAAGTGACAAGCTTTTTAATCCCCATCCAACATGCACTTTCTATAACCGAGTAGAACCATGATCAAAATGAATAAATGGCTGGAAACTATTACCTTAAACAATAGTTTCAATTCAAACCTTGTCATTTTGCTAGTACCATAATCGGATGCTGTTTCCCTATGCAATATTTTACAACTGACTATAACTTTTATACCAGTATCTACTTTCTCTCATCTCCCCTGCACAACCCTATCAAAGGTGTTATTTATAAACATTCATATAATCACTAAAATTTGTAACTCTGTACGTTCTTTGTTCTATAATGCAATGCCTACTCTAGTTGCATCACGCTGATCAGGCAGTCCATTATCGATCCTAAGTTCTTTAGACACACCACAGTTGCATAACAAAACCAACAAGACATAAAGAATATATTATTTCAAACTAAAAATTTATATCCGTAAATATATTTAATAACAATAATATTTAGAACAATAAGAATAATCATGGAAGTCACCCGGTAGTGAAACATTATCAACTTGCTGCTAAGGAAATCAGCCAGACTGATCCATTATGTAATAGACAAATGGGAAAGACGCCTAACATAAAGGGTATTAAATATCATAGGTGGATCAAAATCCAAAGAATAGCTTTCACAATTACACATCAGCTTCTCACTATCAATTCTGTGTAAAGCAGCAATTCCTATCTAAAGAGAATGGAGAAGTATTTCAAATTATTTGATGAAAGTTGCTTGTGCAACACTTGGACTACTTGCATCCTATGTGTAACTGCAAGCTTCTCTAATAGTCTACCAAGTGGACGATAATATGTAGTTTGAAGCCAACTACTTACAGGGTAACTAGCAGAATTACAAAGCTGATGGTGATGCATTCTCATCCACACCTGGTAGCCAACTGGTGAAGTAAGTCTCACTGTCAATCTCCGCAGGAGAGAGAGCACCAAGAGGAGTGATGGTTATCTAAAACAAGGTCACTTTTATAAGTAGCTAATAAATTATAAACATGAAGAAAATTAATTAAAAAAATAAAGATGTTCAAGAAATAAATATATTGCTTACATATCCCTCCTGAAGAATTTTGTAATCCGAATCACTCTCATCAATATGGGATCCTATTACCTACATATGTTACATCAAAGCTTAGATAGAAAAAAGTAATATCACTGGTTCAGAAATTTATATTAAAAAAATAAAAAGAAAAAAAGATGTCCTCTTAACTATGTTAATCTGAAGAGCAACTTCAATCTTCTTAAGTTATTAGTAAAATAAGTTTGAATTGAGTTTTAGGCCCAAGCATGAGAACAAATCAATCACTGTTAAAGAAAAAAAAATGGAGAAAAAGATAATGTGCCACCTGGTTCATCAAAGTAATAAGGATGTGTTGGGATAACTTGACTTAACATGGAGAGATGTGATATGCATGATGCATTTATTGGAAACAAGTACTCTAGAAAAATATTTAGAAATTAAGAAGAAAGAAAGATTGTAAAAAAAAATAGTAACTTTCTTATTTTAACTTATAGCAATCTTTTTAGTAGTTATTTTATTCTTAGAAGATCTTTTAAAATAGTAGTTTTCATTGGGATTTAATTTTAATAACACTTATATTTGTAACCTCTAGTTTTCCATATTTAATGAGTGTATCATTAATAAATAGGTAAGCCTAATTTCTCATAAAAGAAGTGTAGTGAGAAGTTTGTTAGGGAACAAGTTTCCAGCCATTAAAAATAGGTTCTCCGAGAGGGAAAACTCTAGCAAGGAAAAGAGGAATTCTTACAGAGTATCCATTGACTAGATCTTGTACTAGGGTTCATATCAATTTAGTATTAGAGCCAATCGTCATGGAAAACTCTATAGAATGGTTTAGCCAGATGGAGAGATTTATAAGGGAATTTGAGCAACGAAGGGAGCAGCGAATGCAGCAACTAATGGTGCAAACACTAGCTAGGATGGAAGAACTCTGGCAGTCCAACAAGAAGTTGTTGCAACAACAGCAGACAGCATTGATCTTGCTGATAGAAAGTTTTCAGCAAGGGCACAACAAGGTCGAAGAGGTTAGGAACAGCAGCCACACCCTTGGTCCCTTGCAAAACCAAGGGGAGGAAAGGATTAGTTTGCTCGAAGGAAGGACTGCCATCCCTAGAAAGTGCCTTCACTTCAATAGCTATGTATATAATAAGTTTGGGCAGAATCTTCAGCTTTCCATTCATGACAGCAAGGCAGCCGTTGAAGGAAACATTGGTTCATACATTCAGGACAGCAAAATTGGTATCTTAATAGAGGTAAACTATGAGATTGACTTTGTCGCTTGTGGAGATATCTTCAAGGAACTAGTTGATCTAGCCGTGCAAGTGACTGCCTGTCTACAAGTGCTGTATCTTGTTATGGAAGCATGTCCTACTAATGCTAAATTTATAGGAGAGCGAAATTCTTGGAAATCCAAAGAAGAGGATAAGGGAGGAGGCTTATTGGGAGTTCTTGAAGTCTTTGAGAGGAACTACTGTGAGATCAAGCTTTTTGTCCAAGAGGGGAGTAATGATATGCATGATGCATTTATTGGAAACAAGTACTCTAGAAAAATATTTAGAAATTAAGAAGAATAAGATTCTAGAAAAAAAATAGTAACTTTCTTATTTTAACTTATAGCAATCTTTTTAATAGTTATTTTATTCTTGGGAGATCTTTTAAAATAGTAATTTTCATTGGGATTTATTTTTAATAACACTTCTATTTGTAATCTCTAGTTTTCCCTATTTAAAGGGGGTATCATTAATAAAGAGGTAAGCATAATTTCTCATAAAAGAAGTGTAGTGAGAAATTTGTTAGGGAACAAGTTTTCAGCCATTAAAAATAGGTTCTACAAGAGGAAAAACTCTGGCAAGGAAGAGAGGAATTTCTGTAGAGTATCCATTGACTAGATCCTGTACTAGGGTTCATATCAAGATGATTGTAAGAAAATAGCCAAACTTAAACTACATGGATGTTGACATTTGCTCGCACTTGTTTGCAAAAAGCCTTTATGGAGTAGTGCAGAGGCTAAGGAGAACATGATGCCCACAAATTTGGGAATGAACATGTTAGCAGAATACCCAATACCCAAGAATGTAGCTTTGCCAATGAAATAAATAGGCAGTTTAAGGCAAAGACACATACTTCTCTCTTGAATAACATAAGCTCATGTTGTGTGGTTGGCAATTGTGCTTCTGAAGGGTTGAAAGATGCTGTCTCCATGGTCATTGTAGACAACATTTTACCCCCTTGGGTTTCGGATGTTACTTGCCTCCACCCCAATTTGACCATGCTTCTGCTCTGCTTAGTCAATTTATACCCCTGTAAGTGGCAAGAGAGACCAAAAAGAGCATTTCAGTCAATTCAAGAATCAAAGTCGTCCTTCAGTATATACAATTTCAGATGGTAAGAATGACTGAACGTAGTAAATGTTAGGATAAGATAATGCAAAGCAGATCTTCTGCAGTACTAAACAAGTCAACATTCAAATAAAGTTACTCTGGTTTAACACTGAACTATTATCTTGGCAGAAAAATTAGCTGACTGATTGAAATGAGAAGAAAGAGTTGCCACTTTCTAGTTATATAATGCATAAGTTTGATTCCCAGATGCCCCACAAAGTTCTTGATGTAGCAGTTCCTTCTTATTTCTCCTACTAGTTTATATGTCTCATACATGGCAAAAATTATGCAACTACAGTCATAAAGTGTAATAAAAACTTGTATGTAATCTTATAAGTATGCACTAAGTTTAAATCGGCTTTTATTGACTCATTTTTTTTTCAGAAATTGCAGATTATTAGATCATTTTGAGGATTTTTTTTTTTATCAAATAAGTGGGAAATTAAAATACCAAAAAACTTCAACAATTTGTTTATGTTATCAAATTAAAACTATTTTATCTATCTTACTTGAGTCCTCCACTAAATGATTAGTTGATTTTTGAACTACCTGAGCAAATTGGGAATGTTAACAATGGCTAAAACTGAACCATTTTCATATGCTATTGATTAACCTGCATCACAGCTTCCGAGTCTGAAAAACTAGGGGAAGGTACAATTTGAGGAGAAATCAGATAATTTAGAGGCTTCCACACGAAAGTAAGCTACTTGAGAAATCACCTTATGATTCACAACATCTGTTGGCACATCTACATTCAGAAAACTCCTTTGAGGATATCGTTGATTCTTGATCTCATTGAGCACTGCAGCAATCAATGGTAAGCAAGCCTGAGCAGCCAACAAGAAGTCTTGGACATTGCTTTTACCTCCAACCCTGAAAGTTCAACATAGAATACATCAAAATGAAGTGGCCTCCAAACCAATCAGAGAATTATGCTTTTAGTTTCATTATTGAGACATGAGCATTTGACACATTGGGACATATAGCAATATTCCCTAGAAATAACATGGTCCTTACACTTCGATTCCAGCGAGAGACAAGTTGATTAAGAGGAATTGAAAAAAAAAATACACCTAGTGCTTAAAACATCCCATTTAAAACATCCCTAGATGGGCCTTATGTTCTTTTTATCAAGAGACTGCTTTCTGGAATTGAACCTAGGACCTCACGTAAAGATGCAAGCAACTTTAAGATGAGGCTTTTGAGAAATTGACCGAAAAGATATGAGAAACTAAAATGTTTCTAACCTTGATGCTAGGTTCTATCAATCTAAGAATAGGGGTAAAATGAAGCAAGATTATAGATACTCCATGCTTTTAGGGGCAGGTATATGGAGGTGATGTGCGGGAAAAGGATTTGGCTTCATAAACTGATAGTTTGGAGATGAAAATGGGGTAACCCTCATTGTTTTTACCTACGCCCATATATCTTTAAGTGAAGTCCTTTCAACGTATTAATTTCATAACATAAAAAATAAGAATTCATTTTGCACCATTATAGATTTTAAATAACCTTATAGGGGAATATCGGTGCAGGTTCAGAAGATTATTCTCCTTTTCTTTAGGTAGGGTTGAAGGAAGCAAAATTCATCGAACCCTTATGAGGGCAAGCTCTAATGCCAACCTAAGTATGAAAATGTTTGCAATTCAGGCTGCAAGAGCTGATTGCTTTCAGCAAAATTTGGCTCATACTTCAAAGCGTGCTACTGTAAAGAGTAGCATACTCCACTCCCATATCTTTTCAGTTTTCACATTGAAGAACTTAGGTGTATGAGAGAAAAATTAGTGCCATATATTGCTCATGAGTCATGGTGACAAAATTGTTACGGTCCAATATATTTGACATTTCACAAGGCACTAACAAATGAAATGGAGAAAATTTTAGAACAAAATAAATCATCAGAACAACCATAATACACTTAAGCAGAAATCAACAAAACATTTTAGATGCATTAATTAGATAAAAAATTAAATAAGGTACTAAAAATTTTAGAACCAGAAATCAGATCAATCCCATAGATGTTTTGACCACTATAGGAATAATGAAGATGTCAGTTTGAATGCTACATGAATGCAAGAAAGAGTGGCCATACCAATCATAGGACATGGAGATGGCAGGCACACCATAGATGAAGGCCTCTCGTGCACCAGCGACTGTACCAGAGCAAATACTGCAACGTCAGATGATATCATTAGTTGTTCATGGAAACATAAGATATGGGAAAAAAAATAAAGAAAGAAAAAAAATGGAATTCAGTTGCCAAAAGCTGCAATGGTAGGACATAGTACATTGTCTTCTGACCAAGAAGAACATACTCTTTTCTGAGGTATTTGAAATTTCTTATATATGAATTTAACCGAGTTTGAGATGACAGTCACGCAATTAAAAACCATATATGTGCAAGGACGCTGTCTCAAGGATGTCCAATGTGTGGCAAATATGTAATCATGCATCAGAATTAGACAAATTTAGAAAACACCGGCCATAATATTAAGTAGATATAATAAAAAATTGCTTGCTTACATGTGATAACCACAATTGCTCCCCCTGTTAATGCCACTGATTACCTGAGAAGACAGCAGAAATTACTATCTTTGTCCATGTGGCATGCATTCATGTCAATCTTAGATGTTCATCAGCAGAAATATTCCCTTTGAAGCGTGTACACTTCAGAAAAGAATTTGTGTATCCAAATCTCACCTTAAGTTGGACATGACATTAGTTAGACGCTTGCCAAACACTGCCACATTCCCCACCCAGCATGCCAGGGTCTTGTTATTCTTTTTAATATCAAACCACCTCCCAAATACTTAGGGTAATTTACATAGTAAATATTAAAATGAAAAATTGAATGCTCATAAAGTTTTAGATATTTACTAGTTACATTTAAGTAGTTGGATCAAATCCTTGCAAGCTTCAAAAAACTTGTAGGCAAAATTTGCTAATATAACCTTCATGCCATGGCCATGCACATCCTCTTTTATATATACATATACATATAAATCTATATGTGTGTGTGTGTGTGTGTGTGTGTGTGTGTGTGTGTGTGTGTGTGTGTGTGTGTGCAAAAAACTTGTAGGCAAAATTTGCTAATATAACCTTCATGCCATGGCCATGCACATCCTCTTTTATATATACATATACATATACATATAAATATATATATATGTGTGTGTGTGTGTGTGTGTGTGTGTGTGTGTGTGTGTGTGTGTGTGTGTGTGTGTGTGTGTGTGTGTGTGTGTACAAATTTTTCATATTATTGCTTCTGTATTATGTCATGATCCAAAATCAGTATCCATGCCTCCAATTATATTTGACAAGTTAATTGGCCCTTATGAAAAGCACAATCTGTGGAATATTTGGGAGGAGGAATTATTTGTGCTAAAGAGATACCAGATCAGGAAGTGTTGGAAAGAGTTCTTTTGAGAGCCCCAGTGAAGCACAATCTGCTGGCGTTCCTGCAGAAGCCTTTGTGAATCAGCCCAAGCATGAACTGGATACCATAGGAGTACCCCACAGAGAGAGAGAGTGCTCGGACCAGAAAGACGGCCAAATTGAGTAGCCAAGAAATATAACTAACCAGAAACCGCAAAAGCTGTTGCACCAGCAATTTCAACTCTCTTGGCAGAAAGAGCATGGTGCAATGTTACGGAGTGACTGACAGCTGACTTTTCCCTGTAAGATACAATTTGGACAAGAAGAATGGAAGGAGACAGTATTTCAGAATAGGTTCATTGAGGTATTTGTTTTCAAAATGCAAAGCCTGGGAATAATGATTGGGCTTGCTATTATTGCCTGCTTGGTGAGAATCACACTGATAGCCACCTCCTTGGCCAAGCGAGGGGAAAAAAAAACAAACATATCACCTACTATCTTAAGAAGTGAAATTGAAAACTTGACAACAAAATATGGATTTGTCTTCACATATCTCAATATTTCAAATACACAATGCAACTGAACTTTAGTCCCAGATTAGTTAGGAAGTATGCAAATCCACATTTTCCATTCAACTCTATTTAAAGAAGCTTTATTTGAAGTCATGTCAATGGTTACCTTGAAATATAACATATCATGTTTTAACAAAGTCTTCTTCTCATTCTAGATTACATTCAATTAGAATGCCATTGCTTCGTTTAGGTATTAACAGGGTTATAGAGAGGTCTTTCATAATGATTTCTTTAAATAATAGAAGATGATCAAACACCTATAACTAACATGAGCCTGCGCAAAATTTTTTTATCTTCAAATATCTTAAAGTTGAGTGAATTTTGATAATCAGGTCTAACTTTTTTGAGGAAAATTGCTGGACTTTAGAGGCCCTTCACGGCATACACCTATCTCTAGTTTCTTGGTTTCCCCTAAATATAGGAATTTGTTAAGGTTTTCATTTCTCTTGTCCAGGGGCCTAATATCTTAAATTCAATTTCTCATCACTAGTACCTCGATTAGCTTGTTATGAAAGCATTTTTATACATCTTCTCTATCGGATAATACCTATGGTACTTATATTTTTGTCTCCTTCATGTCCAAGGTTATCACCACTTTAACCCTACATGAGACATGGGTTAATAAACCACTTTCCAACAAAGTACATGACCTTACCACTCAATATTTTGGTCAGACCAATAGCAAATCCCACAATAATTTACTCAATCCAATCAGCAATCTAATGATATCATAGAACAAAATAATACATTCCAGGCCATAAAACCTTAATCAAACGGAATTAGTCTTCTTGTATCGTACCCTGATGCAAATAAATTGGTTTACTGAACAGTTCTCAGCAACGAGTAAAAACCCAAACCTCAAGATTTCCGACATAGACATTAATCATAATAATACAGTTGTATGTTTAACGAATTCATTGGCAGTAATCAATTTGATAATCAAAGAGAACGTACGAATCAGGAGCACAAACGCGAACTTCGTAGAGATTAGTGGAGAGCAAAGCCCGAACGAGAGCTTGTAAACCCGGTGCGTCGATTCCGTCGTCGTTGGTGATCATGATCGTTTGACGAGCAGAATTCTCCATTTCAGAGAGAGAAAGAGAGAAAATTTTAGTATTTTGTTCAAATGATGTTTCAAGTTTCGATTATTTACTGATTGTAATTGTATGAGAGTGGGGTACATGGCTTTTGACTTTTGCTTCCAAGCACGTAGGAAATGTATCACTCCGAGCTCAACATTATGGGTAAATCAGTAAGAAATCTCAATGTTAACACCTTGATCATCGGGAGAACAAGACTCGAATTGAATTCAGCCACCCAACCTGAATGGAAAAGATTAATAAGATTAAATGCATTCTGCTCTTAGTACTATCTACCGAAGACAGGTACCCTTTGGCCCAAAAAAAAAATAATAATAATAATAAATAACATCCACCTAAAAATATTCTTTCAACATAAGATATATATTATTCATATAAATAGTATCATGTCAGATCTTAAAAACATAATATATAAAATAACCAAAAATATCATGTCGCGTTTTTAAAACGCGACATGATATTGTTCATGTTAGAAGAACGTGACTCGTACACACAACGAAAGTAATAAAAATAATTTTTCAGAATCGTAAAAAGAGAGTTTGCGATATACCTTAATCGGTGATGTAAAAAATCTTCAGAACTGCAAACTTTGAACACGGATAACTCACAGTCGGGATAATAATCACAATAATCAAACTATCAACATGATGTCACAACGTACCAATCCTTTAACCTGGTGATTCTCGTACGATCGGAAAACCCTCACTATTAGTTATTCTACTCAACAATTAATTTTCTCTCTCTCTAATAATTGTCTATATTCTCTCCTTAGAATAGTTTTCATTGTCTCACAAATCAAAATGCAATTAACATTAGACTTCTTATATTCGTAGAATTGCAATTATGAGAGAAAATAGGGAAGTTGACTCCTATTCAAAAACTAACTCCTGTGGGAGCTTTGTGGAGACAAAATAAGGGGAGTGGGGTAACGGGTAACTACCCATTACTCTTTTATTTTAAGACTTAATTTTTTTTTATTTTGGTAAAACTATCTCATGTGGGCATTTACCAATAGTTCATATGAATAATATCGATAAATATCATATTTTTAAGACGTGACATGACACTGTTTATATGAATAATACATGTTACGTCTTAAAAATGGGACATAAAAGTACTAGTTTTGAAATATTATTTTTTAGACGTTATTGTTTTTTTTTTTTAACGTTAAAAGAGTGCATGTCTATACCATACTACCTAGGACTCTGTGGTCTTTATCTAACGATTCTCTTTCTTTTTATCGTGTCTCGAGTTCGAGATTGAGAGAGGCGTAGAGTAAAGAAAATGAGATCGGAAGAATTAATTTTTTAATAGATTTTATGTCGTTTAAATTATATTAATTAAATAAAATTTGAATATAATTAAAAAGAAAAAGGTGGGAAATGATGCCAGAGAGAGACAACTGTTGGGAGGATTTTGGTCCCCCAACTTGCAAGACCCAAATGGGCCAGCCCACTGCATAAAGGGCTCGACAGACAGCCCGCCCATCTCAACCGCACTGCTTGCATATTTTTTTATTGATTTTTTATTTTGGTGATTTTTTTTTTATTGAATTTGATTATATATGCAGAGCCACCACATTAGACCCTAACCGTGTTCACTTGGGATTTGATACCCATTTAAACACATCAGTCAAAGTCGTAATCAACCATGGGCCGAAATTAAAAGAAAAAGAAAGAAAGAAATTCTTTGGGATTTATTAAGTTAAAATAGTTAATTGGAAAATGTTAATCGTGTCCTGTTGAAACTGGTTCATCTTCAACAGCTTGCACAGCACCATGGGAAATACACAAACCCAATATGGTTGAGTCAAAAAGGTATTGCATTAACTAAATTCAAACTATGAACTCAAAAAAGAAAATGATGTGCCTAAGATTAGATGGGGTGATGCTATTAGCATGTTTTTGTCACTTTATACTTTGGAGCATTCTTTTTTTTTTTTTTTCAAAGCTTTATTCTTTGAAGCACTATCTTCTCTTGCCGACCCAATTCTTTCCAATATTGAAAATTTGACAAAATTTTTGCTATAAGAATTGGAGGATATTTCTACGATACTTATAGAGATCAGTATTTCTATCTCTAAAATACAGTTTAAATGGTAGAGTCTCCTCACTTCCATCATTCCTTATCCAATTTAAATCCGTTTAATTGTATTTTCTTGTATAAAAAAAAATAGAAATCAATATCTATCGTAACATAAGCAAGCTTTCGATATACAATGTAAAAATCTTTATATTATATCTTTACATGATCTTTTTTCAGTCTTTGGGTATTACAAAAGTTTTATAAATTATATTTTTAGGTTTTTACATGATATCCCTTGATCTTTTAAATTACTAAACGAAAAGTTTTTAATTATACCTTTAAACTTTTGTGTAATATACGGTCAAAATTTATGTGAGTATCAATGTCTATTTGCGACCAATTATTTAGAATAGTAAAATTTTCACAAGCATGACATTTTTTTTTTATACAACGAGATGCAATCAAGAGGAATTAAATCAGAGAAGAAAGAATGAAAGTGAGGAAAGTCTACCGTTTGAGCTGTTCTCGATGAACCAAGCATGACATATTCATTATAACCAAAAAATTAGTGTTGCATACACATTGCAAATTTGGTACTTAAAATCCTAATGTCTAAACAGTAGAGATGGAACATGGGTTGTCTAAATACCAAACTCAATTCTGTAAGATTTTCAACTTTCTAAGCAAAATAATAAGAAACATACTAAACTTTTATGGGTATAGCGATGAGGCGTCACACTTCATTAATCATATGCCTTGGGTTCGATCTATGAGAATGGAGAAAAGGGATTTGAAAAAACCAACACCTTAATCTGAATAACGATCCATGAGAGAAAGAAAAAAGAATAAGAGCCATAAACCCTTGGAACCTTGGGGTTTCTTTTTGAGATGGCAAGCAACACATGGGCCGCCAAAGAGCTATAGCTTAATTGACATCATCCATCCTCCCCTTGTAAAGGTCTCGAATTGGAGTCTCTCTATGTAAAAAAAAATATAAAAAAAACAAAAAAAAAAACAAAAAAAAACAAAGCAACACATGGGCCAAAAGGCCCATCCATTCTTACCCAATTTTCTTGCTTTTTTGAGAAGAAAATAAAGAAAGTCTCCGGAAAACATGTTGAGTCATCTCAATTTTGGTTTAGTGGTAGGATTAGGCACACGGCACACTTCATGAGTTCAAAGGTATCAAATCCCCTTTGATGGATCATAGACCAAAAATTGTACCCCACCACTATGGTTTGAGACAAGATGCATGGATGGACATTCCCTTGCAGATCAAATGAGTTGGATTGCAGCCAAAATTCTAGGAGTCCATTAGTTTGACATGATGAGTCAATTGTCATCCAAAACCAAGTTCTCTTGTTCTCCCTCAAATTATGTAACATGGACCCATTATTCTGGATTGAACTTTTTCACTTGTGAAATGATTGGATTGGAGTTAAGTCTATCCACAAGGAAAAAGGGAAACTAGCCCTCTAGAATGGGCCAAGTGGTTGATGATTCACCTCTCCAACCGACCATTCTCTCCCTCTCTCCCCCTTCACATAATTCTTGGATCGAATTTTTTTACGATTCAAATGAATATATTTTAATTAAATTTTACTAAAAAATATAATGTAATTAATCGATTCATATCAATATATTCTGATTTAAAACTCATTTATTCTTATTTATTAATTTTCTTTTAATTTTTACAATGTAATCATAGATTTGGCTCAACAATTGGGCCCAGGGATCAAAAAATGGAAAAGAAGAAAAAGTTAAAAGTACCAAGCTTGGTAAAGAGGGTTCCCCTCAAGATTTAGCCTTGCATGCGTCTGAGCAAATGGCTGTACTTGTCATGCCAAAACTTTCGGCACATTTGTCCTGTGTAGAATATTACCATACTAGGACCAGGAATTTGTGGACATGACATTACTCACACCTGCATAAGCCTAACAATTTGGTCCGTCTTTCATGTCCTTTGTCGCCCATAATTTGAGAAGACTAAAGAATAGAAATTCTTGGTGGCTACTTTTTTCCCTGCCACAATCTTTTAAACCAATTTTTAAATTTTGGTATTTTTTTTTTAATTATCTATAGATAGTAAAAATTGTGAAAATATAGATATTCATAAAAAGTTAAATTAAATCTTGATTTTAGAAAAAATATTTGAGCAAGAGTGTTAGGAGAAGAATGAACCACTTTACGTGGATTGATTATATGAAGGACCCAAACAAACTATTACTTTAGTATTATATAAAGGAGAAACTTAGTTATGGGGGAAAAAAATAATTTTTATTTTTGAGATCTTTTAAAAAATTATTATTGAAATATTAATTTTACCTGATTATTTTAAATGACGGTTCTAATTCTGTATCTTATTCATTTAATTAACTTCAATTTTCATAAATGCATTTGGCTATTTAGTTCAAATAGAAAGCTGGGAAAATAATAGTGGAATATTAACATACGGCACAAACATGATCGGTGAAATCTTAATATTTTTAATTCTTTAATTTATTTTTATATAAAAATTAATTTTAAAAATTAACTATTAAAATAAGGAATAAGGAGAATTTTATACTCAACGAGCAATATTGAAATTTGCATGGATTTTAACATGTTGTGTTAGTCTCGCTTCCTCTCCTCCTTGAAGCTGGCCTAGGTTTAAGTCCCGGTTACAAACATGAGAGAGAGAGAGAGAGAGAGAGAGAGAGAACTAAGCACACATTCATTGGTAATGGCAAATGGCACCTACTAGGAGATTAGTAAAAGTTTTCTAGATAACTCCAATAATAGAAAAATAATGATCCGAGATTATCTTTAAAGTCTCTTAGTGGAGAAGAACAAGCATAAGCATAATAACAAATTGAATGAAGCATTGGATATTCCCAGCATATGGTCACTCGAAATCGTAGAAGCATAATATCTAACACGAAGTTGGATCATCATTCAAGACTTCCAACCACCGAGGTGCAATGGGAAGGATATTGCGTTTTGTTTTCAAGGGTTCGATTCGAGTTTTCTTGACATCGTAAAATAACTACGGTGAAAGATCTCCCATATCTTGGGTCCGACAGAAGGTCGATTCAGTTTAATCGGGGCACAACTCCAATACCGGGTGATGACTATGTTAGGGTAAAATAATAATAATAATAGTTCAAGACTTCCATAACTTGTCACTGCGATATTATGAACATGGTACTTCCTAGGTTGCACAAAAAGGAGGAAAAAAAATATAAAATGATACAAAGAAATAATATTTTATAAAAATATAAAAAATAAAAATGAGAAAAATACATAAATATAAAAAATATTAAAATTTTTATATAAATATTAATTATTTTATAATTAAGTAAGAAAATAATTATTTAAATATGAAGAAATATAAAATATGAACTGTTTCAAAAATAAAAAATATTCCGAATACAGAAAATTTTACTATCGAAAAGTTTCAATCTATGGAGGTGCCAACTAATTAAAAAAGGGCACCATCTAACCATGGACATGGACATGGACATGGAGATATACATTTAATTTCGTTGAAATTACAAAAGTCAATCAATTGAATTTTTTGACCAAAAGTCAATAAATCGATAGTCAAAGGAAACATTACAGTCTGCAATTAATTTGGACAATCGGACGGAAACTGGTTTCTACCAGGTTCAGATCCGGTCTCCATCAGAATTATGGCCACCCCCTACCTTGTGGGTCAGCTAACTTTTATGGCCTATAATTTAA
This sequence comes from Dillenia turbinata, assembly GCA_037126225.1. Taxonomy (NCBI): domain Eukaryota; kingdom Viridiplantae; phylum Streptophyta; class Magnoliopsida; order Dilleniales; family Dilleniaceae; genus Dillenia; species Dillenia turbinata. The sequence continues at coordinate 3,820,648 of JBAMMX010000026.1, forward strand.
AAGAACTATCAATATGTAGTCACCATGAGTCGACTTTATCAAAATATCTACCATAACCTTGAAGTGTACATAAACGTTGGTTATATGTTGGCTTCTTGGAAAGATAATAGGGCTCTAGCTTTCAGAAACAAGAATAGTACTATGCAATTAAGGTGAAAAAGTTGTCCTTTTATCATATTTAACATAATTTAGGGGGAAAAAAATGTCAGAGACTCTGTTTATATATCAAATTTTATAATTATTTTAATCGAATAAATTAAATTTTTAAATATCGATGATTAAATATAAAAAATAAATAAAAGCAAAAAGCAAATAAAATTCATGTCATGAATGGTCTATTTTGAGGGACTTGTGCTCAAATTAACAAGGGAATAATTCATAAACCAAGGAAACTAATGGAGACAATTTGACAAAATCAATCATTGAATTATCATAGAATTTAATTAAATATGGATCTAAGTTAACTTTGTGCAATATTCCATCTATACCCTATAAATGCCGTACAAGAGGAAGTTATTGTAAGGTTTAAACAGGACAGAGTACCCTAACAAACAAAAGGAAGCAAACTTAGGCGTCACAGTGCAATACTTTGGGGAGGATAATGAATTTTGGACAAGTCCCTTCCACTAATTATCGAAATAGGGTTCGGTTGTGTCTTGGAACCATGACCCAAAAAGAACAAAACGAGTGGTAGGAAGACTGCAACCATACCCGTTCGGCAAATTCCTGCAAAAGTGCTCTTGGTTTTTGCATATATTTAACTGGACGACTAACTTCTCTCTCTCTCTCTCTGTTGTGAGAAAAGTGTAAACGAAGCGTATAGTTGCTAATACTTTGGAAAAAAACATAGGTATGAAATTTCATAACAAAGAACTTGAACCAGATTTCTCTGAATATGCAGAGGTTGATCCTACAGGAAGATATGGAAGGGTGATTCTCCTTTTCTATACAAATTTGTGTTTTTTTCTCGCAATTTCAATGGTTTTCTTAATGGGGTTTGAACTAATTCTGGATTTTGTTTATGCTTGCAGTACGACGAAATTCTTGGTAAAGGAGCTTCAAAGACTGTGTATGTTCCTCTTTTTTACACTTTTAGGCATTACCCATTTCAAATTTCTACAAAAAAGGAGGAAATAAATAAAAACTGAACCTTTTCCCCTCTTTTTTTCTCTGTTTGATATTTTCTTTTTGTGGATTGGGTGTTGGTTGTTGCAGGTACAGAGCTTTTGATGAATATGAAGGAATTGAAGTAGCTTGGAATCAGGTGAAACTAAATGATTTCGTGCAAAGTCCCGAGGATCTTGAGAGGCTATACTGTGAAATTCATCTCCTCAAGACCTTAAAACACAGAAACATCATGAAGTTTTACACTTCTTGGGTTGATACTGCCAACAGGAACATCAATTTTGTCACTGAAATGTTCACTTCTGGCACTCTCAGACAGTAAATTTGTGATCCTTCTTATTGATTTGAATGTTATTATCCTTAATGTTCTTTCGTGGGTCTGATTTAGTTTTCCATTTTTCTTTTTGGTCTTCTTTTTATGCTTGGATGGTAGGTATAGGCTAAAACATAGGAGAGTTAACATTAGAGCGGTGAAGCATTGGGGCAGACAAATTTTGAGTGGGCTTCTTTATCTGCACAGCCATGACCCTCCTGTGATTCATAGAGATCTCAAGTGTGATAACATTTTTATCAATGGCAATCAAGGGGAGGTCAAAATCGGTGACCTTGGCCTTGCGGCGATCCTCCGAAAATCCCATGCTGCTCATTGCGTTGGTAATTTACCATTTCATTTTTATATTTTCAATCAAGTGAAAAACTACAGAAAGTATTGGGTTTCATCTAAGTAATCATTTTATGATATTTAGCTTCACGTATTGCTTTAGCTGTCTGTACGAGTGTAGTTTGTGAGTTAGTATATATGTTGCATAGTACGTTTACCCGGTGTGCCTCAAGGGTAGTTTCTCAGATTTCCCATAGAAGCAAATGGTAACATGTGATTTTTGGGGTTTTTATTTATTGCAGGAACACCAGAGTTCATGGCTCCAGAGGTTTATGCAGAGGAATACAATGAATTAGTAGACATATACTCATTTGGGATGTGCCTCTTAGAAATGGTCACTTGTGAGTACCCATATAGTGAATGCAATCACCCTGCTCAAATATATAAGAAAGTTACATCTGTGAGCACTAATATTCTCTCTTCAATCAATTCTCAATTTGAAAATATACTTTCTCCTTTGTATGATTATATACTTGTTTCTTCATATAGGGGAAAAAACCGGATTCTTTATACAAAGTAAAGGATCCTGAGGTTAGACAATTTATTGAGAAGTGCTTAGCAACAGTGTCACATAGGCTTTCTGCTAAGGAGCTGCTGAAAGACCCTTTTCTTTGGGATGATGATTACAATTATGATTTGAGGCCACTGGACGATTTTGATGAAATGGGTCCTCAGTTGAGACGACCTTTGTACAGTTTGCAGTGTAGCAATGAGTCTTTAATGAACGGCTATGCCAATTATCTAGGTTATGAACTGGTGCATGAATTTGAGCATCACCCGCCACAGTTTGAATCCGGTGACATTGATCTTTTCACTTCTCAAGAAGATGAGCAATTATCTAATGCTGACATATCGATCAAGGGAAAGAGAAAAGGAGATGATGGCATCTTTTTAAGACTCAGAATTGCTGACAAAGAAGGTTTGCTATCTGTTTCATTATGGAAACTTGTCTTGGACTGTCACTGCACGCTAAGCTGATCTGCATATTACTTTTCTTCCCTGTAGGACAAGTACGAAATATCTATTTCCCTTTTGACATAGAGACAGACACGGCATTGAGTGTTGCAACTGAAATGGTTGCTGAGCTAGATATAATTGACCAAGATGTTACTAAAATAGCGGATATGATTGATTGCGAGATTGCTTCTTTAGTCCCAGAATGGAAGAGAGGGCAGGGAATTGAGGAAAGTACCCTGCACACATCCACATGCTTGTGCCATCATTGTGCTTCATATGGTCTAGCTTTGGACTACATGTCTTCAAGTAGCCCTGGCGCAAAGAACCTTCCAGTTCTTCAGTCATGTTCCAACCACGGATGTGCAGCTGTGCATGGCCGTTTTGAAGAGATCACATATCGATCAGAAGGGTCTGAGCAATGTGTCACAGAAGGCGCACCAGTAGTTTCAAGTCAGACCGAAGGCTTACGTTATACTGATAATTTAGCTCAGCACGATGCACCAGAATCAAGTTCACATGAATCCAGAGGCAGCCACCTCTGGATTGATGAACATGAAGACTTGGGACAATCAACAACTGGGAAGGTTGAAAGAGTAACAAATGAGGATCAGCAGAACCACATTGCAAGAGATTCTGTCTCCTGGAGTACTCATTTAGATTCTTCTGCATTTTCAGATGATTATGAGAATGACATTAGGCAGGAACTGAGATGGCTTAAAGCCCAGTACCAAATCCAACTAAGAGAGCTTAGAGACCAAAAACTCAGAGCCAATTCGGATGACATAATGGATGGGAATCGCAATGCTGTTACATTGTCTTCACTTTTGAAACCTCCAAAAGTTGATAAAGATGAACTGAAAACTTTTGCCTCTGGGAAGCATTTTGCACCATGTTCTCCTACTGGTGCTGAGAAGGGATGCGCGGACTTGGAGATCCAGAAAGGAATGTACAGCGATATTATCAGAAGGTCATGCAGTCCTGAGCAAGTGGTCACAGCAAAAAGTTTCTTCTCTGGGGGTTTGCTTCCACACTCACTTCACAGGGCAGCTTCACTTCCTGTGGATGCTGTAGAATTTTGAAGATTTCCGTCTGACCAAAGAACTTTGTTGGCTATGGAAAAATGCATGTCAATTTTCAACTTGTAATGAGCATCTTTGTCACACGGCTTGTGGGGTCTCCAAGAGTGAACGTTTTGGCCATAACACTCGCTCGAGTAATGTACATTCCACTAATCTCATAAAAGTATATAAAAGGCATCATCAAATTTCTCTATCTTCAATTTCCTATTTGAAAGTCTATCCATTTTTACATTTAAGAATTTTTCGCGCCAGTGCTATTCACCGCGACTGACATCAGACATTGAGCATTCACATCATGTGGCTCACAAAATTTGAAAAGAGTTATTACGTAGAACTTAATCGATCCTTTTTTGACACTTTAGTCATGGAGTAGAATATAACATTTTCCAATTTTTAACAGCAGTGATGATATTCAAATGTAAGTCTTACAAAGGGGAAAAACAAAATGATGGAAGATTTTGATACAGCCGATCTAACAAAAATCCATGCAATATTTGCCCATATTGATGGGATAAGATGCTAACTACCATATGCCCAAGAAAATCAGCAGTTGCATACCATGGCGTTAGTCCTTACTGTAAAGTCTGCCAGAGTCTGAGCAGTGAATCGATTGATATGTCAGACCTTGCTCAAAAAGAAGACATACCATGGGCTGACATATCACATCTTCATTAAATCCATCGTAGCTGCATTTCTTTGTTCATGGGTTAGGTTATGGTGTTTTTCTGGGTTTTTTTTTTTTTTTTTTTTTTTTTTTTTTTTTTTTTTTTTTTTTAAATCATTTCAGAGGGTTGAAATTGGAAGTTTGAATTTCAGGACAAGTAGTGGGTGAAGGTTGGTCCAAACTATTGGGTGTTCACAACGGTTCACTTGGTAGACCGAACTAGTGGTCCAATTGACATCACGGGGATTTTTAGGGTTACAGAATTTGGGCATTTAGCCATAGAAGCACAAGTAAACATGTTAGTTAATTGTCATCCAATTGCAATGTCATCAACAGCAAAAGCAATCAATCGTTTAGGCAAAGTGCCCACCAAAGAAACAAGTAACCAAAAGCGACTCTTTCTCACTTTAGTCACTATAGCCTTTTTAACTCTAGATTAGATGGCAAAACATGTAAACCCTCAAATTCCTCATTACAAAAATTGGATTTAATTAATAAAATTTTATGGAGAGTTTACTCTTTTGCATTTAATCCACAAAGCATGTCAAAAACTAACAGAGTTTTTGCCTTCAAAGAACTTTAATTAAGATAATTTTAAAAATTAAGAAAAATTATTTACTGCCTGATGATCCCTCAAAGACCCAAACGAGAGAAGGGGGGGACTGACTTCTTTTTTCTTTCTTCTTTTTCAAATGTTATTAGTGAAAGTTAGGGTTTAATATTGCGGATGTGAAATGTTTCGCATCTTTCACTAGCACATAATTAATGTGATGCTCACTGAGTGCAACTTTTTCTTTAATCTCTTCATGTTTGCCACAATGGCTGCGCGAGAGCCATGGAACCTTTTGAGTCACAGAAGGTGATCCTTATATATCACACGGATGCAGACGTTTTCAAATTCTATATTACCTGTTCTCTATAAAGTCTCTTTGCTAAGCCAACCTTCCCATGTTGGATTCCACATCAGAGGAGAGGAAAAGAAGGGAAAAGGAATAAAAAGTAAAGCTGCCGTACACACAAGTGCATGTTCACCAAAACCTTCCATCAAACACCTGTATACCCTTCTCCATTTTTTTTTATTAATATATTAATCGATATTTAAAATTATATTTTAATTAATTTGATCTGAATATTATCAGATTTATTTTAGAGTGTATATCTTCTAACATAATTTTTTTTCACTTTTAAATTTTAAATTTAAAATTTAATTAATAAATTTAATATTTTTAGGCTAACTATCCCTTGTTATACTTTTGCTTTTCTAATCGATGACCGATTGAACCACACAACCAGATGGGAGGGGAGAGAGTATAGCACTCCCCATGTTCATAAATCAATCTAAAGTATGTCAGAATATACCATAATCTCTAAACATACCATCATCTGCCAAACAAGTAAGTCAATTTATATTTCTTTTTGTGGGGTTGGACGAGTTTCTTAGATTCCATACGTCTTTATATGTCCCTACACAATTGATGGGGCAAGCATCTGATACCAAATTTTGTTCAAGAAAAGGGACAGATCAGATCACTAACCACTAAAATGAGTTAGATCACTGGATGGGTACGAAATAAATTCAGATTTCTTTAATCTTGGTGGGTCACACCAAGCAAATTCTTTGCATGAAATGTAAAGTAACAAATGCAAAGTCTCCCATGTAACCATGCTTTTTGAGAAATTATTCAGACTGCTAACAGTTCAACTTGGTAAGTACAAGACTAAAATGTGAAACTAAAAATTTCATGTTTTTAGTACGTATGGAGATTAGTTAGGTAGATTTTATCAACTCCCATTCTTTTTTTTTTTTTTGGAAGTCTGGAATATATCTAAAAGTAGGGCCAAAGAGAGAGGAAGGAAAAAATTTTCAAAAATAATAATCTCAAATATTGTTTGTACACTAAAATTACACATATTGCTCATTAAAAGTACTTTTTTTTTTTGTTAAAAGAGAGAAGAGAGCATTAGCCTCTAAATGAGGCCATTAAAATTATAATTTCAAATGTATATTATAATATTTTTAATGTAAAATTTTAGTTTTGCCTTTGCCTAAAAGCTATGAAAAAAAAAATCAAGGAAATAAAAGCGTTGATACGATACTTCTACAAAAAGCAATAAAACTATTATATGCATGATATAAAATTAAAAAAAAAAATTACATTTTGTTCCGTTGCATTGTTTGATTGGAACCAGATGTTAAACTTGGTGAAACTCTGAAATCGAATTATTGAATTAAAAAAAAAAATGAACTAAAATTTCAGAGTGCATGAAGGTGGACATTCGTGATCCACAAACAAAGGATTATATCTATTAGCATATTCAAGTCACGATATTGGTATTCTAGGTACAGTTGCATACGTTGTAGTAGCAGAAAGGAAAAGTTGGGTTCCACCAAACCTTTCAAAACTTCAAATGCAGAGAAGATGACCTGAAACTTGACAGTATATAAGATGGTGCGTTGTATGTGCCAACCATCGACCCTTCAAATCACTCTCAAAGACCCCTGCGCCGTCCAGGAAAGAATGTCAAACCATCATATATAGATGCTATAAATCAACTTCACAGAATCAATAGACGGTCCGTCTAGTAGGATAAAGTGTTAAATTATTTAATCAAATCTCAAATTGAAAACTTAGAAATGAAAAAAACTATATTGTGAGAGTTATCTTCTAACGGAGTCCTGTAAAATCAGATTAGTTAGAATATGATTCCGATACCCATGATAAGTACCAAAAAAAAAAAAATCAACTTCACGAAATATATATACAACATGGAATATAGGTAGGTTAAAGGAATCTCATTTGTTGGCTATGACTACGAATCAAGAAAGGAGAACAAAATAATCACAAGCATCCCTCAAGAACGGAGCAGAAATTTCAAGGTCCATAATCAATGACCTTCTATTCTATAGTGATATAGCATGGTGGAAGTGTGGTCCTCCATTTCCACTTAGATTCACTATACTACCGTCCCTAGAAAACTATTCTTAGAACAAAACACAACAGAAATGTCAAGGTCCCAGAGTCAGCAACCTTCTCCAGTGATATGGAAGGGTGAAGTGTGGTCCTCCATTTCCACTTGGATTCGCTGTGCTAGTGTCCATAGATGACCATTTTCAGAGCAACCAACCCGGCAAGATAGAATTTTCTAGTAGGCACAAAATGAAAAGCATTGAACAGTAGGAAAACCGGATTGATTATCTGGGGATGGCTAAAAGGAGCACATGTACTAATTAACCTGTTCCTCCATAGGCAAACCTGTATAATCTACAAAATTTACCACAGTGAATCTCCCTTCATATTTGGACCTAGGAAAGCCCAAAGAGAAGCAAAAGATTGTATTGAGCACTCTAGCTCTCCACCTATCCACTAGTGTCGACCCACCACCTAGCCCAGAAAAATATAGAAAGTCTCTGCCATGCCATCGGCGAAACTAAAAAAATAAAATTTGATGTCTAACCCCCAAAATGGATCTTACAGTATAAGTATAAGAAAACCTCGCAATATATAGTCGAGGTATCTGTTTCTAAAATCAAGTAGCAAACAATCAAAGAAGTGGTCCTATGAACGAATAATTGTCGAGCAGATGCAGCAATTGCTCAAGGTGTTACAAGGCCTAATCCAATGGTACTGCATTTGCCAAAAAAATCCAATATTACTGAAGTGCTTGTTACATATCCAGCTGTTATGATGGTATTTCAATATTTAACCACAACTCCTTTGGGTTTGGGTTTAGTGATTGGGCTATTCAGTAGAGGTAACAATTTCTGGCACAACACATTATCACAACACGATCACGATACGAAATTGTGGGTTTGGATCGATACAAATCTGTTTTGGGTTATAAATGATTGACACGGTTACAATCCATTTAAAAATGATTCGTGTCGTGTCAATCTACTAGGTCAAACAGATAACCCAGTAAAAATTAAACGGATCGTGTCAGATCAAAATTAATGAGTCGACCTGTTTGATTTGGTAAAATTATGTAAAAAATTGTAATATTTTAGGTATTTTACTATTGCAAAAGATGTAATAATATGATTAGTGATGCAATATTTTTATTTATAGATATTTTATATTTAGAAATTAGTTGAATTCTAAAATTATGCTAAAATATATTGATAAGTTAACCGGTTGAGTGAGTTATTTTAATTTGATTATAAATTAAATGAATTAAGCATGTAAACATGATACGATACGATTGTAAATGGGTCAAACACGACGTGACACGATAACAAAATAAGTTATGTATGAATTTAGATTTTTAATACGAAATACGAATACGACACGATACTATTAGACACGACACGATTGATATTCCTACTTCAGAGTTTTGAGTTCGAATCTCAAAAATAAAATAAAAAAAAAAAAATTGAAGAATCAACCTTTAAAATAAACATCACTCGAATCGAATTAATAAAACAAAAAAAATATATATATATATATCACAACATTTACATCATTTACCAAGGACATCTTAACTCGATTCTGCCATATGGAATTGCACGAAAGATGGTCAACAGGCGAGTAGATGGGCCGAGAATGTTTCAGACCACCTTACACACCCTGCCTACGCCAGGCCCTGACCAATAGCCTCGAGCTTCTCACAAGATCAACTTCCCCATTCCTTAGGATGGATGGGAAACAAAAAAGCACCATCTCTAACCAAGCTCCTGAACACAAATAGACCAAGGAGAAAAATCACAGGAACCCTCCCGAGAAGGGAAAGAGTACTCGTCCTCTGAACTTCCTTGATCCTCCTTGTTCCAACCGTATCGTACCGAGGAAAGTGTATCACTCTGCAAATCCTAAGCGTCCTATCCATGTACCAACTCGTATCACATAGGTATTTTCATAGAATGATAACTCTCTCAATTTAACCTTTTACATGTCTAAATTTTAAACTCTTAATTAAGAGTTCTAATATTCTATTCTGTTAACCTGACTAACATGTAATACATATTTTGTATTGACCTATCAATGCCTAGTCTTTCTTTCACCTTCCTGAGTATGCCGTTTCAGAAGAGCAGTGGTTGTGAATTAAAACTTCATAGGAATTTTTTAACGTGCTCCATGCAGCAGCAGGAATAAAAATTAAAAAGTAATAAAGAACTAATCATACGTGAGTTTAGTAACATAGTATTACTTGAGTTAGTTTGAGTTTTGAGAATGAAAAAATAGTCGTTGAGAGAATCAACTCTTAAATTGAATTTCACATCTATTTAAACAGAATCTATCGGATTTCTAAATATTAATGATTAAGTAAAAAAAAAAGTAATAAAGAATTGTAGGATCATTCAACACTTTGTTTTCTATGCTATTGAGCTTATTGATAGGGTGTTTGGAATTACTTATAAGTTGGTCAAATTAGTTTATAAGTTAAAATTAAAATTATAACCGTTTGTTAATTAAAATTTGTAAAAGTGTTTATAAACCCAAAAAGTGTTTATAAACTAAAAAAACAATAACCCCCTTCTACCTGTTTTTTAAGTTTTGTGCTTTTAAGTATAATTAAAATAAACTATTTTAACCAACAAAAGTACATTTTCACACCTTTTATATTTAACAAAAATTATAACCATACCATATTTTATACCCACTATAGTCTTTCCATATTTTATATAATTTATAAATATTCATTTTACAAAATAGTTAATTAATTTTAAATAATATTTATCCAAACAGATAATAACTTATTTTTTAAAAAAACTAAAATGAGTTTATAAGTTAAAAAACTACTTATAAGTATATAATGCTTATAAGCAACATTTTTTAAATAATTTCAAATGGCCTCTGAATCATGCTACTAAAATTTTCACAAAAAAATGGAATTATGCTACTAAAACAAGGTTATCATGCATACAGACATACCAAAAATTAAAATAAATTAAGAGAAAAACAAAAAATTTTATAAGGAAAACATAAACAATATGTTTGGGAGTTTTAGAGAGAAAATTATAATTTTTTCTCCATATTATTTGAAAGTTTTATAAAAGAAAAGAAATAAAATTCAATGGAAATTAAAAATTTTATTTTTAGTTTTTAAAGAATATTTTTGAAATATAAAAATGTTTTAACTCTTATGGTATGTTTGGAACTTTTAGAGAGAAAAGAAAAAAATTAATTAGGAGAGAAAAGAAAAGAAAATTATAATTTTCTCTCATCTTATTTGGGAGTTTTATAAAAGAAAAGAAAAAAATGGGACTCAATGAGAATAAAAAATTTTACTTTCAATTTTTAAAGGATAAATTTGATATATCTATGAAATATCTTTTTTTTTCCTTATTTTCTTTCATTTTCTTCTTACTTTTGGGAAGAAAATTTTTGATATCAAAAATCACTTCATTTGCCTTTTTTTTTTCTTTTCACATAAAACTCTCAAACGAAAAAAATAAACAATTTTTTATCCTAATCTTTTATTTTCTTTTCAAATCTTTTCATTTAAACGTACTGTTATATTTTCTCTCTCCTCCATTTCTTTACACTTTTGGGAGAGAAAAATTATTAAGTTGGGAGGAATTTGAAATCCCTCCAAATCTCTCCTTTTTCCTAATATTTAAAGTTCCAAATGAAAGAAAATCATGATTTTTTTTAAATGTTTTCTTTTTTCTCTAAATCTTTTCATCCAAACAAGTTAAAAGATAAGTTATGGGTGGTTATAAAGAAATTATTAGGTGTTAAAAAAAGAAATTGTTGGTAGTACATTAGTTAAATTTTCATCTTGCCACTAACTTTTTTTTCCCCAGAAAAAAAAAAAAGAGACTTTTAACATGTAAAAGTATTAGGAGAAACAAAATGCTAATGCATTTTAAATCATCACTAACAAGATGGTTATTTGAATAAACATGATGTGCCTTTTATACAACTTTCAATTTTTGACTTTAAATTTAATTAATTCAAATCATAACATTTTAATATTTTAATTATTACGTTGACATAAATTGTGATACAGATTTATTAAAAAATAGAAATTATAATTTAAATTAAATATTTTGTAAAAAATTAAAACTCTCTTGATAATGTTTACAAAGATTAATAATTTCAGTTACCATGCACCTTATTTATAAATGTCTCGTCTCTTGTAATATAGTCCAATTTATCAAACTCCAATCGATATAATAATAGGAAATTATATTTTTTTAATTATAGATCTTGTGTTTGAGTTATGAAAATGAAAAAAATAAGATTTGAAAGAATAAATCTTTTAAAAGATTTTATATTATTTAAACTAAATTAATCAAATAAAATCATAATACAGAGAAATAAAAAAATATTAGAGTCCAACCCCGTTATTTATTTATTTATGGGTCAAAATTGGGCCGAGGCGCACTTCATGACCCATGCATAACATTTAGGCCCAAAATCCAAGAATATTTACACCGAACCGTAAACACATGTCGCTCAAGTTGACAAAGATAAAACCCTAACCCAGAAACTCGCAACTCTCGCACAAAACCACCACTTTCGAAGACGAAAACGGAGCCGTAAGGCAAATCCAAGTAAGTTCCATAATTAGGGTCTCTCTTTGTTCATTTCGATCACTCTCTAGGTCTATTTCTCTGTACTTAATCTCTTTGATCTTCAGTTCTCTACCATTCATCAGAAGAACAATGGCCGACAAAGCAGTGACGATTCGTACGAGGAAGTTCATGACCAACAGACTCCTCTCTCGCAAGCAGTTCGTGAGTTTTAATATTGAGTTTTGTGATTCAAATATCTTGTTTGATTAGAAAAACCCTAATTTTTTCCATCTGGGTGTGTTGCAGATCATCGATGTCTTGCACCCAGGAAGAGCTAATGTTTCCAAGGTACCTCTTTTCTAATGTCTCACTTATTGATTTCATGAAATCTGATGTGCCAAAAAGCCTCGCCTATGACGATGAAAATGCACGTCTTTGGATTTTGTCATTTGGTTCATTGATTTTTTTGGTCCAAATTGCATTTAATCCTTTTTTTCTTGTTTGGCACGCGGGTTGGTGCTTTTCTGTTCGAAGGCTGAATTGAAGGAGAAACTGGCTAGGATGTATGATGTGAAAGACTCAAATGCTATATTTGTGTTCAAGTTTAGGACACATTTTGGTGGTGGGAAATCAACTGGATTTGGTTTGATTTATGATTCGGTTGAGAGTGCTAAGAAGTATGAGCCTAAGTACAGGCTCATTAGGGTAAGCTCAATTTTCCCACGTTTATCTGTAGTCTTCTCTTTTTGTATTTATTGTTCTCATGATGTTCAGTTTAAGAGTACAGCATGGTATGCCTTTGTGTTCTGCCGGATTAGAATATTTTGTGCGTGCTTGTGTGTATTTATTTATAGAAAAGTATCTATAAATGTGAACAAATATTAGAAAGATAACTGAATTACGTGGTGATAGGCATAAAATCAACCATCAACAATCAAAATCTTATTGACATAATGAAGCTTAATTCCACCTTATTATTATTATTATTTTTTGTTAAGATTTACAATCATAATTGATTACCTAAAAGTTGGATCTGCTTGTGCCAATCATTGGTTACAGCATGCTTGAGTTTTGTTGGTGCCATGTCCAATATAGTAATTAACTCGTTCTTTTGATATGTTTGGTTGTAGGCTTGTTGTGGCACATCCATTTTGGATAGATTGACTTTTGGCTAAGTGGTGTATTGGTGCTTCATAGAATGTCATCCTTATTACTTTCACTTGTCTTCTATGAAGCTCTGGCATATCACCTGGCTAGTTTCGCAATGTCTGATATGAATATGCTGCAACATGCCCAAATAATTGTCTGCATGTACCAAAATTAGCTATGATATTCTTTCCTTATAGACGTGGCCTAGACACACATTGGCACGAGTTAGATTCACTGTTGACACGGTTGACGACAATTTTGGGTTGTTTGATAAAATGATCATAATTTAGAACTAGAAATTAATTCCCTCTCTGTTGTAAGCATATAATTCGCAAACATGGTTATGGTATATGATAAATGATTCATGCTAGTCACTATGTTATTAGCCTAAGTTCTTATGTTCTTGTAGTTGATAAAATGTTCTTATATTCACACTGTTGTCCAGGGCTTTCTTGATGCTTGCAATGGAGTTTTGATCATATCTACAATTCTAATATGCTATGAAGGGGCTTGCCTGTTTAATCTGATTTTTATTGTCATATATTTTTTTTCTCTTTTATGTGATGATTTATAGTGAATTGGAGTGAACAAAATCAATGTTTGTAAAGTCTAAAGACGAATCATCGCAAAAGCAAAGCCCTCATTCACTATGTTACAGTTGAGACTTCTAATCTTTGGATTACGGAGACTCTTGCATTGGTGAATGGTGGAGCGCTCTCATGTCCTATTACCCTGAGGAATACAATTTTGTTGCTATTACCTTTTTGGACTGGCCATGAGAATCACATTTTGTTATAATTTTTAATAAAAAAATTTTATTTTTAATCAAAAAAAATTTTTTATACATTTTTGTTATTTGACCTTGTGTAGTATTCAATTGTATCTTCTATCACATTTGCATGACCTTTGAAGTGTCCTTCAGCCTCCTTATAACCAAAAATCAAATGACGGATTACTAGGAATCATGAAATTGGATGATTCTCTCTTGCATGCTGGATGATTACCTTTTTCTCTTCCTTCTTGTGTTTCTTTTTTTATGTTTATATTAATTCAAGTTATAACATATTATGACAGAATGGGTTAGCCACCAAGGTGGAGAAATCAAGGAAGCAACTGAAGGAAAGGAAGAACAGGGCCAAGAAAATCCGTGGTGTAAAGAAGGTGAGAAACATTGCCTGCCCCCCTTTGAAATTTCCTTTTCTTACATTATTTGGTCATCCTCGATGCCGTTTATCGTGTTTATCATTTTTCTCTAAAATTGTGCAGACCAAAGCTGGTGATGCTGCCAAGGCTGGAAAGAAGAAATGAGTGATTTTAAAGAACCAGTGTTATAGTCCAAACTCATTGGTCCACCTTGACATCATTACCTTCCCTTTGCATCCATCCCCCCGGCTTCACACCCAAATTCTCTTTACCCTTATATTGTTAGGGATTTTTGTTATCAATGTTAAGTTTACCAACAGAGTAATATTTACGTTAGGAAGCTATGATCTAATTTGAGGTTGTGTGAGAATTTTGTTATTTGAAATGGTGCTTAACTAAAGTTCAGGTTTTGTTGTCTACACTTGAGTTGCACTGTTTGTCAGGCATTTCAATTGTCTGTTTCAGCACAGGGTACAATGTTTCATAGATGGAACTGGTCCTGAAGCTTGAAGCGCGTTGCATGTACACATAGTTGACCTAAGTTGATCTATATATCGGAAGGAAGAAAAAAGAGCATGCCGTTCATCTTATGGCTCCAATTAACTCTTGAGCTGAGATCTGAAAGTTTCATCATTTGTCCATATTAAATTTGATCATTTTTTTTTCTTTTTTTATATATCCAATGGTTCCTTATGTAAAATCTTTCATGTCTCGTTTCATTGTTTTCCTAGACCTAGATTTCTCATTTTGGATAATTGGGATTTTAGTTTTTGCCAAAGGAGATGGTTTTCGGCTTCATTTTTATTATCATGCCCTTGTGACTTTCACAGTGTGTTAACACGATATCTGTGGGGTTGGATGGCAAAACACATATGTATATGGTCAAGTTTTCACCCACATGATGAGGGTTTTCCGGTGACAACATGTCTTCAATCTTTCGGGGTACTAGTTTACTCATTTATTTTTGGTACTGCTTCCATGTTCCTAGAGATAAAAGCAAAGAAAAAAAGACTGCATTCAGTTTGAATTAGCTACATTTGACATAACCAACATGGGTTGGCGTTCAACTGAACGTGGGGTTGAGTATTTTAAGTATGGCTGAGATTTGATTATCGTTGGGAGTATCGGATATTCACATCATATGTGGAGCATTCTCCGTTGGGAGACTCGTCACTGTAACAAATAGTCTAGATTAGTTGAGGTAAAATTTTAGATATCGGGTGATGTTTAAGATATTGTACAAAAAAAAAAAAGTTACATTTGACATAAAATTTTAATTTGGTATCGAATGATGTTAATACAAAAAATCTTTTGTCGTAAATTTCTTTTTCATATTCATGATAAAGCAATAATACAATGAAAGGTAACTTAATTATAAGAGTATACAAATTGGATCAATGGACAGTCAATCTTAGATAAGAATATTAAATTTTTTAATCAAGACTCAAGTTTGAAATTTAGAATGAAAATGATTACGTTGGAATGATTATCTATAAAATGGATTCGATAAATGCTCGAAATGAATTAATCGAAATATAGTTTTAAATATCGATTGATAAAAAAAAAAAAAGTAACAGGAGTATACAAATGGGAGTTGTCATTAGGACTTAAACTTGCTTTACCAAAGGAAATTTTTTTTTAATAAATTATTGATATTCAATAATTATGTTGGATTTGATTAAATTTAGTTTGAATCGATTGGTTTCAAGGGACAAAAGCTGCCGGCACTAAATTACTGACCGTTTATATCTATGCCTTTGCATTAGAATTAAAGCAGTATATGGGAAGGCTGCTGCTGCTGAGGTACATCATGAATTAGACTCTCTCCATTCATGCTAAATTTTTTTATTTTTATTTTTCCGAGCATCAAGAATGAGGGAAAAAGAAAATTAACCAAAACAAAATAACCCAAATTGGTAATGAAGGAAAACCTCCTATCGATCTATCTCATTCTCATCGCTTTTCTTTTATAAATTCATTATTAGAGGGATTATGATACTAATTTTAGTGACATGCTCTATTAGCTATTGATCATGGTTCATCTAAGGTTAACTTTATTTAAAAACAATAATTTATTCTACTTTAGCCATAAAAATTAAAGATTTTATTACTAAGTAAATAATGATTTTATTGGAATTTTCTTGAAAAATTTTAGTTATTTCTAAATACATAGAAAATAAATTTTTTAAGGAAATCGTATTCAATTTTTTTTTCCTTTTAGATTCTATTTTTTAAGGGAAAAAAAAATCATCTTTGTGTTTCTTTCCTCAAGTATTTTCAAAAAAAAAAAAGAGAAAATGAGATTTCCTAAGCTGTTTCACAGAAATAATCTCTCTATATCGAGGAGAACATTTTTAATTATAGAAGAAAAATTTGGACCCAATTGTTATTTTTCTGAGTGGAAAATAGAGGAGGGAATAAGAAAATTAACAATAATCTAGAAGCCAAATTTGAAATAAAAGATCGACATTTCAATATTGTTTTTTCCCATTCTTTTCATATATATATATATATATATCAATTATTATATCATATAAGAAAAAAATTGTTTTTAATAGACTCAGTGGAACTACTTTTAGTGATATATTATGTTAGCCATTTATTATGGTCTATCTGTGATTTATCCACATGAGGAAAATAATTATTCTGGTCGAGAAAAAATTAGAGATTTTATCTAGTAGCATGTTATATTGGCTTTGACGCTTGGGATTTAATTTAATGGAATACTTCTTATAACTCATTCATAATTTTCTTTTTATATTTTGTTTATGAAATTTGCCCCCTATTTCTCCTTTGATACTCAATTAAAAAAAAAAATTCCAATATGGATTACGTATTAATTAATATTCGATTGATTGGTCTGAGGTAGGAGTATATTCGAGTCGAATCGAACTCAAGTATCCCTCGACTCAAACTCGAACTCGAATTTGAATTTTTTAATGATACTTGAATTCGAAGTTAAACTTAACGAATTATAAATAATATGAATCGAACTCAAACTCGTATTTTTTAACAATACTCAAACTCAAACTCGAACTCGATAAATAATAAATAATATCACTCGAACTCGAATTCAAGGAGTAATTTGTATATATATAATATATATTACATTTAATTTAATTTTTTATTATAATAATATATAAATATATCTAATATATATTAATTAATGTTATTGAACTATTCGACGAATTTTCGAATTTAAAATTCTATTATTCGAATTCGACTCGAATTCGATTCGAATTTGGACAAAACTAAGTCGAAGTTCATTCGAGCTTTACTTTATGTAAGAAAGTATATGAAGGAAAGGATGTGGACAAGGAAGATGAACGCAAGCGTGAAAATTCAATCAAGATAACATCTAAATTCTCTTTGTCTAACACTTCTAGTGCAATTACACCACTTTTTCCTAACAAGTTGGAGAATTCAGAGAATAAAGTTAAGAAGTTAAGAGTTAAGAGATGATGAAATAGGTGGGAATGTGTCTAATGTAATCAAGAGAACTTTACCCGAAGAGTGTGCCGATCCAGGTATATTCACTCTTCCTTGTGTTATTGATAAGAAAAAAAATTGAGTATGCCATGTTAAATTTAGGAGTACCTGTAAATATCATATCTTATTCAATTTTATAGTGCTCTGAAATTAGGTTCCGTAAAAGAAATTGAGATTGTTATTCAATTAGCTGATCATTCTTATGCTTACTCGGAGGGAATTGTTGAAGATGTTTTGATGCAGGTTAATGAACTAATTTTTTCGACTGATTTTTACATCTTGAAAATGGAAGGAGACACCATCATAGATTCAGCTCCACTTCTATTAGAAAGATCATTCATGAAAACATCCAAAATTAAAATAGATGTGGATGAGAGTACTCTCTCCGTCAAATTCGACGGCGAGATTATTAAATTTATTATTTTTGATCTTATGAAGTACCCAAATGAATGTCGATCAATTTGTTTTGCTGATATTGTTAATTTAATTATGTAGGAAATTTATGAAAAAGAATGTGATATTCATTTTGATTCGAATGCACGATTAGATATGGAATGGAAGTTATATGAGCCTCCCAAGTTGAAATTGAAACCTCATCGAAAAAAAATGAAAAAAAAAACGTCGAGCATAAAGACGTTAAACAATTACGCTTGTTGGGAAGCAATCAAATATTTTTTTTCTTGAATTTGTTTAGTTTGTTATTTAATTTCTTAATTGATTAAGAATATTTAATTAGTGTCATTTGTTTCTTCTTTTAATTTTTATAGGTGCTCGAGATGGAAAATTTTAAGAATTGCATAAAATCAAGAGACACCAAAGCAATTGAAAAAAAATTGAACAGAAGCAGTCTTGGTGTTAAGAGATGATCACGCGGTTTTCACTAGTGAAATCAGACTTTTGGACAGAAGCAGTCCTGGCATTAGGGCATGATCACGCGGTTTTAGGGGAGAAATAAATTTTTTTTGGTAAAAGCACTCTCTCTCTTCCATATGATCATGCAGTTTTAAGAATTCTCATCTTTATCTTCGCGGTTCAATTTTTTCAAAACCCTCTGTGACCTCACCATCACCATAGGAGAGTTTTCTCTCTTTTTTTTTTGTTTTTTTGTTGTCCTATTTTTATATATTGTATTTGGTGATTTTTTGAGACTTGTTGTGATTTTAAAATTGTGTTAGTTTTTTTAGTTGCATGCTAGTTTTTTTCTTATTTCTCACATTTTACATATATTGAGGACAATGTAGAATTTAGGTGTGGGGGAAGATTTTATGCATCCATATCATTTCTTCTATTTTTCTTGAAACTTTATACTCTTATAATTTTTGTCTGAAAATAATTTTTGAATTAATATGCATTGTTGATTTGAATTGAAACGCATAAATGAGATAAGTGTGATTAGTTGTTTTTGGATAAAATGTTTTAAGCGTCTCATTGATTTTGATGATTGAATTAGATGAAAATATACAAAATTTGATATAAATTTAAACACTTTTGAGAGCTTTTGAACCTTAAGAGTATATCATCATAATTGCTCTAACTTTTCTTCACGAGTGTTTATCAATCATAGTGTATTTATTCTAGAATTTGTTTTGTTATACATTTTGAGACTACAATTATCAGTTCATGTAGTAATATGATGAGAATAATTAGGCTTACATATTTTAGCTATCTTAAAAAGACTTTTCCGTGTATATTCATTCCCTAGTGAACCAAATTAAGTCTTTTTTCCTTTTTTTATAACCACATAAATTTACACACTGTCTTCTTTTTGCACTTAATCTTCTTTTTGGTTCTCATATCAAAGAAGCATGTATTTAGAACTTGAATTGGTGGTTATTTATAAAGGGAATTGGAGAATTTTATATTGGAGATTGTTTTTAGAGATTTATTCATATGATTTAAGGAAATTTATATATGCACTCTTCGTTCATCCTCGATATTGTTGTTCGATTGTTTTTCAAAAAAAAAAGAGAAAAAAATTCCCAAAAAACTCAGATGAGAGAATTTGAAAAAAAAAAGAAAAAAAAAAGAGGAAAAAAAAAAGAAAAAAAGCTTAGAAATTTGGATCGAGAAATGAGATGATCTTATTTGGGATATTTTTCTATGGGTTGACTGTACTTCATGTTATGAGATGGGTTTGATAGTAGGAATGTTTTGTAATTTTTAACATATTTCTTTGGTATGTATTACACATCATATTTACCTTTACCCTACCTTTACCCAAACTAAGTTACAACCCTTGTAAAGACCCCCGGATTTTTGTTTTGAATTTATATATTCAGTTGTGGAGATTTGATTAATAAACAATCTTATGGTAATATCATGCTATGTTTTGATTTTGAGAATTATTGATAAATTCCCTTAAACATTTTGAGTGCATAGAGTGAAGTCCTTGCGAGAGTATTGGATCTTGATTCATTGAATTCTAAAGAGATTATTGGGTCTGTTGGGTAGCTTATATTTTCTTTTAAAGGTTATGGTACTATGATCACTTATTCTCTAAATTGTTGTTTTGGTTTGAATGTTTCAATGTGTGCTGTTTGGAACTGTTGGATGATAAATTGAAGGAGGGGAAGGAGTGAAAAGGAGAATGGTTGAGAGGCATTGGTATAGTGAACTTCCTTCTCACTTCTCAATATTATTGCACTAACATTCTCTTCAGGATTCACCGCCATTTGTGAGGGTAATTTTCTTAAAATTCGAGCCTCTAAATTGCTAAACGAAATTGCTAGTTGAGTGATTTGATTTCCCAAGTCTTGTAAACTTGCCATCGTTTCCTGAATGCTAACTCTCGTTTCCTATTGAAATTATTAAGTGTTAATCGCGAGAGTTTTTACAATATCTTCTAGTGACATACTTGAATTAGATAATTGTGTCGGTGCGTGTGTTGGCTTGTTGAATTGCTGAGGAAGATATCTTGTCTGTCCCCCTTGGTTCCCGTAACCCAAATTTTGATGATCCCTCTATACAAAATTGTAATTGCTAAAATAAAGATCATATGTATATTGAGATTGACTAGGAAATTTTCATATGGTATTTACTTGTTGAGTAGGTTCTTCTTGCAATATTTGACACATATTCGTAAGATGTCTGGGAATTGAATAGATGCCACAAATCTTAACTGTTTGTAATTGCCATACAGCCAACTGACAAACCAAAACAGTTAGTTCTGAAATTTGAGTTTCAAGATTCGAGAGCTTACCACAATGGCGCCAAAATTTTGACGGGTTGTCGAATCTCTCAAAATTAATAGTGATTCCCTGATGCGATAAATTTATAGCAATAATGATATCAGGTCGAATCCCAAAGGAACTAAATTGATTTAATTTCTTAGTTAAATGTTAAAAATAAAAATGGGGAGTTTTGTCAAATAAATTTTTAAATTAAAAATAACAACTAAAAAAAATAAGAAACAAGTTAACAATGAAAATAATAAATATTGAAAGAAAATTTATCTACTAAAACTCTGATCCAAGAGTTCACTACATTCAATTGTTTCACTGATCATTGGTTAAAAATATTTTTCTTACAATTCAAATATTTAATTTTAGATTTATTAGGATAACTATAATAAATCTTGTATTTTCCTAAATTAATTGACTAAATCCAGTATTCAATAAAAACTTATTATTAATCGACTGGACACGATAACGTTCTATATCAATATAATGATAGTATTAAGCTTTGTAAAAACAGTTAAACCAAAATACAAATAATCGAGAGAGCCGTAATTATTTAATTTTGTTCCATCGATTTCCTAAGTTAAATATGAATACCGGTAAAAGACCCATAAACAAAATTAACCTAATTATTATTTATACCATTCGTTTATAATAATTACGGATCACAGAATTCTTGGATAGCAATAGAAAAATTACTATTGAGTTAAATTGTCAGATTAACCAATATCAATTTTTCATATAAATAAAATCAAGAACCAACGAATACTTAAATTAAAAGGGTAAGAAATTAAATTAAGCACCTAACTTCACAGTGAAGACGATCAAATAAAAATCCTCCTTGAATCAAAAAAAATATGAGTTTTCAATAAAAAAGAATAAAAAAATAAAAAGAAAATATTTTTTAGGAGAGAAAAAAGAGGAATGCATAGCCGCTGCCCCCTTATTTGTGTTTAAATAGTGGCGTCCTCTTTCTCTTTGGAATTGTGTATATACTGTAGCCGGCCCTTGTGTTTCTAAAATGAGCGGTCTCTTCTTTCTTTTTCTTTTGTTTTTTTAATATGAACTCTTGGATGAGCAGAAGTGTCTACCTTAAAGGAGATTCTTGAATGATTTGTTTCCTTTTTCAAAAAAAAAAAAAAAAACTTTTCTTAATAAAATAAGGACTCCTCTAATAGAAAAATAAAAATTAATTCATAAAACAATTTTTTTTAAAATAAAATTTTTACTAAAATTAACTAAAACTAAAAAAAATCAAATTTCTTCTTTTCTTCATAGGCCCAAATGATGTTTGCTCAATTTAGCTCTAAATTACCTTTTTAAACTTATTTTGTACAAATTTTCCAATTCCAACCACCTAATAATAAAAAGTCATGAAATCTAATAATTAGAGCACTAGTCAATGTAAAATCAACACATAATAATAATAAATTCAATAATTTTGCACGTTATCAGTTGAGTCGTTGATTAAATAATTCGCGAACAGTTCGAACTCGAATTGATTAATATAATAGATCTGGTTCGAGATTATTTAAAAAAAAGATTTGTCTAAGTCACTTCGTTTCTTTTTATCCAAATTGTTTCTCTTGTTGTCTAATTCACTCACTTTTTTCTTTTTGATTTTCGAGAATGTCCCCATTCATAGGTCCAAGATCCACGTCTATAAATTGAAAGGTCCGAATGATCACCTTTGCAATCAATTATTAGGTCTTCAAATCGTTTATTTGAAAAAATGAAAAACCTTCCTATTGGATGATCATAATACTTCCCAAAAATCAAAATTCTTAGAACAATATCATCATTTTTGTTTATAAGATATCGAAATGGATGATCCACTCATTCCAATGGAAGTATTTTATAAGAAAATTTTATATACTTTCACACGATAGATTCTCGGAATTTGAAATACTTACAAACACATGAAAAATTACTTTTTGGAAAGAAAGTTTTATTTTTAGTAAATACCTTGTTTTTATTTATCGAAAACAAAGACGGATAACTAGGGATGTCAATGGATCAATTGTAATTCGAATTATGTTAATATCATATTTAATCTTAAATTTTAATTATAATATTTATATTCGATCTTAACTTGATTTGGGTTATAAAATAAAAAACCATATCCGACCCTACGGATTTTTCTAAAAATCCGATCCAATTTGATAAATTACATACATTTAAAAAACTGATCCGATTCGATCTTAAATTGACTTGTACCTGGTATATACCCAACTCATACCTGACCTAAATCATAGTTTAATATATTCTTTTTTAATTTAATAATATTTTTTCAAGAATAAAAATAAAATTTATAAATTATAACAAATTTTAAAAATCTTTTTATTTTATTTAATAATATTATATTAAAATAAAATTTTATTTTATTATAAATTTTTATCGGATCGGATCGAACTATTTATAACCTAAATTCGTATTTGAACTGATCCAATTATTTTAATATTAAAACCCAACTCTAACTCAATTTTTTTAAAATAAAATCCAATCTATCGGATCAAAATTTTAAAATATCCATCAAATCAGATCGGATATCAGCATCCGAAAGCAAGAAGAAGAATCCATCCGTTAGTAATACCATATATCATTTTTTTTTCACATGTCTCATCAAATTTAAAAAATAAAAATGTTATTTGCTAAAATTGAATTTGGTGCTTCTTTCTCCTCTTTTCTGAAAAAAAGTAACTTTTTCTAACTTGCTCTTTTATTTATAAAAGATTCTTTAAATTTCTTTGTATGTAAGCAATTATAAAAAAATTATTGATTTTTAGATCAAATGTATTTGATCCCTACTATAAAATCGATCTTTTTCTTACTCATAAACCCCCACGATTTCGACCTAGAATAGGATTGAAGATATGTTTATGATACTACTTAGAGAAATGATTAAAGTAGTTGATACCTCCAAAAATAGTTAAATTTACTATTATATAATATTGACCTTGTCAATATTATGTGATAATTTTGATCTTATAATCAGAATAATTAATTACAAAGAGATTGATAAGTAAATAAAATTATTTATAAAATAAATTTTAAATATTTTTAGTTCAAAATTTTCAGAAACTACATGTTTAGAGATTACACAAAATATAATTACTATGGGTAAGTAGCTCTTTTTTTCTACCTCTTGGAAAAAGTGTATCCCATTTCAACCCTTAAATCTTTGACATAAAAATATAGCTCTCTTTTCGTTCAAGTTACATTCTAGTAAAATGTTTTGCATTGGGGGAAAAAAAAAAACCTGGTACCATGTGACAATAATCTTGCCCGTCGAATACTAGATGTACAATGATTCCTGCCCTTCCCTGCAAAACAGTTCCAAATCCGGGCCAGATTTCACACATTCTGACCCCCTTTCTCTCTTTTCTGGCGTGCAAATTTAGGGGAGGACAACATTAAAAAGAGAGAAAAAAACTGGACAGTGAAAACAAGTGAACCCAGGAAAAAAAATTCCGAGGGACATGTAAAATTAAGATCGACAAAAATGAAAAAATCTTATGACAGTAGTTTGGTTTGGTGGTGATTTGCTATATGTTGGGAGATTAAGGTAAGATTATTACAGCGTATCAGTCCCTTTTATAAAGACAACCTCCCTCTCTGCACCCAGATTAATTTAGGAAAAAATAAAACAGAAACCATAAAACCAAGGTAGCCTATTATGCAATTATACAATCACGGGGACATACCAAACCCCACAAACTCCCCCCCTCTCTCCCTGAAACCCAAATTGTCTTCCAGCTCTGATCAGATTCTTTACCGCCGGAGAGGTACTAATCCCAGAATCTATCCTCGTTTGTTTAAGGTTTTAAATTGTCTTTGTGTTCTGGGTTTTGTTTAAAAATTAGGATTCTAGGTTTTTCTTTTCTGATTCAGATCTGATGTAATTTGACTGAAATCGTGAATTTTTTGTTCCGGGTTTTGAGTAATGTGGGAAATATGAGGCTTTCGTTTTGGGATTTTGTTTTTGTTGGGTTTGGTAATGTAATTTTAAATTATTGAAAGGTGGGTTTTTTTTTTTTTTTTTGGTGGGGGTTTTTAGGGTTTGCATGATTCGATTTCTGCATATATGGAAAAGGGTATGAGATCTAGTGATGTGGGGGGTGGGAATTTGGTGAAGAAAAGGAGCTCATCGGGGTGTTTAATTGTGAGGAAGAAGAGTGATGGGATTGGTGCTGGTTCTTCAGGTGGTTCAAGGGATGCTTTCATGTCAAAGAAGGAGAAGAAGCGGTCTCGGATGATTATGAGCGATTCTGGGTCGAGTGATGAGTTGCTTGAGCCTTATAGGAGGCGGGTTGGTCCTGGAATTGATAATGGGGGAAGTGCTCTCAGGAAGACTAGTTTAGGGAAGAATGGAAGTTTTGGTGGGAAGAAGGATAGGTCAGACTATATTAATAGTGCTAAATTTGGGAGGGATGAGGAAGCTGAAGGCAAGAGAAAGAGAAGTAGATTAGATGTTTTTGAATTCGATGAGTATGATGCAATCAATGGGAAACTAATGAGGCAAGAACATGGGAGTAAGGTTGGAGGAATAAGGCTATTAGGTACAAAGATTCATGTAGGAAGTAATTCTCAAGTGGAACCACTTGAGGCTGGATCAAGTAGGCATTTTGCGGGCATTGATAAGAGAAAGCACTCTTATTATGATGGTGCAAGTAGTTCCTTTGGTGATGGGAAGAGGGGGACCGATCGTTTGGAGAAGAATAGGTTTGAGTTGAAAGGGGAGGGATCTCGGTTATCGGTTTCCATATTGAAAGAAAGGTTTAAGGATTCTTCAGATAAACCTATTAGGGTTCAAGGGAAGAACGGTGTACTCAAGGTAATGGTAAAAAACAAGAAAAAAGATAGTGGCTCTTTGGAAGCTTTTAATCACCATGATATTCATGAAAAAAGAAAGGGTTTTAGGCCTGGTACCTCAATCAGGAATGATATGTTGGTTCATACATCTGTTTGCTTGGAACCAAAGCTTCCTGAGTCTTCAGGTACTCCAGTTAAGAAGGATAAAAGTCAGATGAAGTTGAGGAAATCATTGCCCACAAAGAGCAGTAAGGTCCCAGAATGGGAGACGGATGACAGTGATATGTCAATGAAGATGGGGGACAAAAATGGGAATGCTCACAAGTCTAAGAAACAGGTGAAAAGTGAAGATGAGAAAACCCCGACCTCAGAAAAGAGCCTAATGAGTAGATCCAAGGAAGGAAAAGTTAAGCGTGGTAGTGGCACTGAAAAGCAATTACTGCGTGATCGGATTAGGAAAATGCTTGTGAGTGCTGGCTGGACAATCGATTATAGACCAAGGCGGAATAGAGACTACCAAGATGCTGTGTATGTCAACCCTTCTGGAACAGCTTATTGGTCCATTATCAAGGCCTATGATGCACTTCTAAAACAACTTGAAGAAGAGGGTAGTGATATGGTGCCAAATGGAGATGGTTCTTTTACCCCAATATCAGATGATGTTCTCAGTAAATTAACAAGGCAAACCCGAAAAAAGATGGAACATGAAATGTCAAGGAAGCACAAAGTTGAAGGTGGGCATAAGGTTGGAATGGAAGCTGCTACAAGAAAATCTGTGAATGGCAGGTCTGCTATAGAGAGCCTTGGTTTGACTAGGGAGGACGAGGACTCGGGTTCTATTAGAAGGCAGAGTTCTAAGTCACTGAAAGGTAAAATGACTGAAAATGGTTCTGCCATCACCACAGCAGGTATTGATGAAAACCAGAACTTCACTCGAGGTATAAATGGAGAAAATTATGCAGATGGGACTAAGTGGCATGGGAGGAATAGCAGAAAACTTGGAAGATGTACTTTGCTGGTTCGAGGTTCCAAAAAGGGGCTGGGTTCAGAAACTGATGACTTTGTTCCATATGCTGGGAAACGAACTGTGCTTTCCTGGCTTATTGATTCTGGAATTGTGCAATCAAGTGAGAAAGTCCAGTATATGAATCGTAAGCGCACACGGGCAATGCTGGAGGGTTGGGTAACAAGGGATGGCATTCACTGTGGTTGCTGTAGTAAGATTCTCACTGTCTCAAAGTTTGAGATTCATGCTGGGAGCAAATTACGTCAACCATTCCAGAATATATTCTTGGAATCTGGTGTTTCCCTCCTGCAGTGCCAACTAGATGCATGGGATAGACAGAGTGAGTCTGAACGCAGTGGATTCTACACTGTAGATGTTGATGGTGATGATCCGAATGATGATACATGTGGCATATGTGGAGATGGTGGAGATTTAATCTGTTGCGATAGCTGTCCGTCAACATTCCACCAGAGCTGCTTAGGTATTCAGGTATGAACTGATCCCACAGATTCCATTCTTATATTTATTTAGTTATATGTTGTAGTGGGTTTTTCTGCATGTGGAACCCAAAAAGAGTGGAACTTCATAAACTATGCTTCTTATTTATTTATCCATATTTGTAAATAAGTAAATTTCTTCTAAAGTCATAAAATGCACGATCCTTTAACAATAGGTAAAATAAATACAAGAGGGGAGTCTGCAAAAGTTCATTTTCTGTTGTATTAAAGACAGTCCTAAAGCTAAGTAGATATGTTCCTTTTCTTTTTGGGCTTCTAGAAATTCTATGGATCTGGATGTGGCTTTTTTTTTTTTTTTTTTGACTTGCATTGAGTTTCTAGCCTTGTAATTTCCTTTTGGGTGGCTTCCCCTTAAAGCCCTAATACAGCATTTTATTCATCAGAAAAACAGTGAGAGGAGGTACCTCTATTCCTCTTCAAAGCTTTCGTACTATTTCCATTGAAATAAAGGACCTCAGAAGGGAACGAATGGATTATTTCTATCCTTAGAAGGGGATTACACTTTTCACTTTTTTTTTGGATTTAAATTACTCTTTTCACTTCTCTGGACAGGAATACGTACCCTAGCTGGCAACCTCTTTTAGGTACTGCATACCTGTTTCTCCTTAAAGATATTCTAATAGTTGTTGTATAAAACCCCTTTTTATATGATCAAGTACATCAAATTCTCAGCATTGAAGTATGAACATTGAGTTGTTGACGCCAGTGCCTTATGCAGTCTCTGAGAATGTAGATTAGTTGAGACAATTAGAATTGTCTTTGGCAACCTATTATTGGTTTTCTTTTTCACCGTGCTATTATCTAGCTTGGTTTGTAGCTCTTGGGGTTTCCTCATATGTTTGCACTATTTAAGTTGTTCTGCGTACTTCAGATGCTTCCACCTGGTGATTGGCACTGCCCAAACTGTTCGTGCAAATACTGTGGGATAGCAGGCCAAAGCACGGATGATAATGATCCTGTCTCTTCACTACTCCGATGCAGTCAGTGTGAAAAAAAATGTAATAAGTGCTCACTTTTTTGCATCTTTCATGTGCGTATGACTGGTCACTAGATGCTGCAAAAGGAGCTGCTAAAGTCCATTCCTTTTTTCTGTCCTTTTTGTAGTTCACCCTTCATGCATAAAGGGCATGGATGCTCCAGCTGCTGATTCCAGTAGTTCAGCCACTTATTTTTGCGGGCAGACTTGTCAAGAGGTACTAATTGTTATTCTTGTTTTTTGTTTTTTATCTTTTTCTCCCTTCTTAGTTTGTTATTATTTATTTATCCTTTTTTAAGGTGGGGAAGGGTTGGATAGTTGAAATGCTCGTAAATCTGTACTACTCTTTTGCCTGAAAAGCATTTCTGCTGGATGAACTGCAAATTTGCAATGGTAATGGAAAGCAGGAAGTTTACTTTTTCTGGTGGCAGGATGTTATGGATGCCAATATTACTTGCATGCTCGTGAATTGGCTCAAGCTCAAACCTCCACGAAATGTGATGGTTTCTTCAGATTAAGCTCCTGTCCTGTCCTGCATTTGCCTTAAAATCCTTTGAATTAAGCTTAGATTTCAGCCTGTGGCTCATCTGTCACCTCCCTGTCTCTTCGTTCATTCTTTTTCATCCTCTCAAATGCTCATGCGTTTGGATCCAAGAACGATTTATTATTCCATTGGCTGGAATCCCTTCTACTGACTGTGCACGTGTGTCATTTCTCTTTAGAAAGGGTTATGGCCATCACCTTCCTTAAGACACCAATTAGACATCAGTGTTCGAAGTGGTCCAACTGCCATTTGGCTTTGAGAATATTTGGCTGAATGAGGAAAGTTTTAGGGAACTGATGGAGTGACCATGAAATGGTTTTGGGATGGTTGGTCATATTAGTTTTATTCTTGCTTTGAATTTAATCGTTGATTTATTCTGGATGTCCTTTTGTGATGTCAAAAGACTTGGGATCTTTGGCCCAAAGGAGGAGACAGAAGCACTGGCTTATCTCACACAGGTATTATACGTGCAAGGTATAATTACAGTAGTAGCATTGAAAATTGTTGGGAAGAAATTCTTAGAAGGTCAAGAGATGAAAACAAGCCAACTTCGGTTCTTTTAAGAAGCTCTATGTGGATCAATGAGTGGGGACCTGGGGTGAATTGTATGGAGTTTGTTAGCATCAGAGAGGGGAAAGCTTTTTGGCTAGAAAGAGAAGAGGTGGTGGAAACTGTGAAGAGTTGCAATGTGGATGAATATCCTATCATTATGGTTTTGTGATGCCTCTTTTTATAAAATTGGGAAATGGTTCCAAATCTATAACCTTCACAAGAAGAAGCCTTGGATAATTTTTCTCCTATTTTGAGTACTTTATATGTAACAAAAACTCTTGCAAATCTTGGTTTTTAAGGCACTCAGCTGGCCCAAGCAAGAGACGCCCAGGTGAGCACCTTGCTAAAAATCTTCAAATATGCTGTTTTTTAGCTGTCAAAAGTGGTATTGTGGTCCTTTCTCACCATTGCACAGCTAGGTATATATGATTGAGAGTTTTCAGAGGCAGGACAAACATAAAATTTGCAATGAAGACAGAAAGTAGGCCATTCTGTCTAGCTATTCCATGTACTCCAGCCCTGTGAGCAGCCTAATAAGCAAGAAGAAGAAAGAAGATTTTTTTTGGGGGGTGGGAGGCAAAGGTTAGGTCGAGACACATACAGAAAGAAGAAGAAACAATGACAGTTGACAAGAATAAGACCAGAGGACCTGTTTGGAGATATAATTACTTGAAGGATACTGAGGAACCTAATGTGGTGACTTGTATCTTTTAAAATAAGAAAACTAAAGATGGGATATACTGAGCAAAACCGACATCAGGAGTCTCTAGGCGTATAATATCATAAATTTATGTGTTTTTCTTCAATAGAATTATACTACAGAATTATGGTAGTTAAAAAAACATCATGGTCTTTGAAATAACTCGTTTTAGTTACTAGTGCCCTATTCGGGCCCTACTCGGGCCAGCACCTTGCCTAGTGCCTAGCGCTTACTGCCTTGTGTGTTTGGGAATCATAGCATCTTAAGAGCACCTAATGTCTTTGACAACATGACTCAAAGCTCAGAAGTTGAGCATTTGGTTGAGCCCAAGTACAGAGCTTAAACACCTTAAGCTTGGCTGCTTCACTTTCTTGTGCCCCTATTTAAGCTAACCCCATTGGTAAAGGTGGCTCTGCTGTTGGGCATTTTAAGATACTAGCTGCTCTTTTTAAAGTTCTCAAACCAATATGTAAGGGCTGGAAATTTCTAGATCCCCCTTCCCATTTTTGTTGGTGAGTATGGAGGCAAAGGGATAGGAGTGCTTTACCCATTTGGAAATTAGTCTCAATAACATAATTAGCTCTCCTTTGCGTCTAGACTCCTCCCAGCTACAAGCAATGGATTTATCTTCTCTTTCACTTGTTTTGAACCTTTTCATTGCTATGTGGTTGACGGGAAGGGTGTGCTTTTATTCATCGAATGCCACTTCTTCATCCCATCTATGATGGCACAAAAACGATTCTTCTAAAAATTTGTTGCATATGCAGATCTATGAACATTTGCAGAAGATTCTTGGGGTCAAACATGAGTTGGAAGCTGGATTTTCATGGTCTCTTATTCATCGCACAGATTTGGATTCAGATACATCTCTTCGAGGATTTCCCCTGAGGGTGGAATGCAATTCAAAGTTGGCTGTTGCACTGAGTGTCATGGATGAGTGTTTTCTACCCATTGTTGATAGGAGAAGCAAGATCAACTTAATACATAATGTACTTTACAATTGTGGGTAAGTATTGAATAATTATATTCCTTGTACAATATTGATTTGGCTGTTGCATAAGGGATTAGTTAATTATGAACTGCATTTTCTTATAAACACAAAATGATGTTTGATTTCCTTCTGAATTCCTGATATTTTTGTACAATGTACCTGTTGGAACATTTTCCTCATTTCCTAACAATAAATGCAAAACCTTAAGAGGCTTTCCAGACTGAGATCTGTGCTGTTCCATGCATGTTTTCTTTCGTTATCCGAGTTTACCTTGTGTTCAGTATCTAAGCTTGTAGTTTCTAGGTTTTGGCCTTTGGCTTATAATCTGATCCTTAATTAATCTACGTTCCCTGTGAACGAAACACTGTTGGCACACTTCCTGCCAACTTTTGCTTTCTAACATCCATAATTCTATGTTTGAGAGTTTGATTCTGTTAACAATTTTTTTATTGGCTTATATGGAGTTTGCAGCAGCCATTTATTGCTATCTAGCTAGCAACTGTTCTGAACCTGTAGTAGTGTGGGCATGCTACATCTTTTGCTTCATGGTGTTTTTCCTCATGTCTTTTAGTTTTCCCAAACGTGGACCAGATGCAATTATTTTGTTGATGATAGTAGGTTGCTATTGACAATATTTGGCCACTTGAAATGGTCTTCTTCTCATCTTCAACTAATCCCTTTCCTCCATGTCGCTGAAATAGGTCAAACTTTAATCGGCTAAACTTCAGTGGCTTCTATACAGCTATATTGGAGAGGGGTGATGAAATTATATCTGCAGCGTCTATCAGGTTTGTATTAATAATTTAAGATGCTGTATGTTCACTTGACTACTTTATTGGAGGTTGATGCTGCACCATTGTCAATTTTTTTTTTTCCTTTTTAAGCTGCACCATATGCTAATTCTAAATTATGGGCATTTCCTGCAAGTTTTGTTTCTCTCTCTCTCTCGCTCGATCTCATCTCGCTTGACCAGTAACCACCGCGACATCTCTTCTATTGATCGAGCAGCTCTCATATGTTGCTCGGCCAGGTAAGTAATCTCTTCCCTTAATCTTGTTCTCTCTCCCTCTCTCTCTCCATCTCTCTCTCTCTCTCTCTCTCTTGCTTGATCCCATCGTCGCTACTTCAGACTCACTCACAGTAACCACTACTTCAGATCCCAGCTCTCCCTTGCTCGATTTCATCATCGCTACTTCAAATCTACACTCTCTCACCTCGGATCTACCCAGACTCACCTCGGATCTGAATACCTCTCCCCCTCTCTCTCTCTCCCTCTCTCAACACTCTGTCTCCTAGAACCCTAGATTTTTGCTTTAAACCTCAAACCCACCAGACCTAACCCAGATCGGAGGATCCGTCCCTTTGTTGCGTCAACGCTTGAGTCAGATCTGGCGAGCGCTAGACGTTTGAGATCTGCACACCACTTGACATAGTTACCAAAATCTCCCCCATTGGCTGGTTCCCTCAAGCCCTATAGCACCTTCATACAGATTCTTCCGCCACACCTTCTCACTCAAGGCCAGAAGAGTCGAAGCCCTCGAAGCCCCAAAGCCGAAGGCTTTGAGCAAAGTCTTCTCCAAACTTCCAGCGGAACCCTCATTTGTTAGCATAACTCCTATTGTTGTTTTAGATCTACCGTTCTCCGTGCATGACCTTGCGGCCCCAGCAAAAACTTCCATTGCGTCCCCCCTCCCCTGCTCGTGCTCTGCTTCCCTCACCCCCAACCCACCGTCTCCTCTTGGCATTATTATTATTATCATTATTATTATTATTATTAGTATTATTATTGATATTGCTCTCCCCATAAATCCTCTGCCTTCAGTGTTCTAGAATTGCTATTATTTCTATTAATTATGTTATTAACTGTGCTATTTTTTCATTGTTTAGAATTGTCACTGTTAGTAGTAATTGTGTTACCATTATTATTAATTGTGTTATTAGTGATAGTGTTAGTATTATTAAGATTATTACTATTATTAGTATTAATAATAGGGTTATTAGCATTGCTAATTGTGTTATTAGAGTTGTTATTATTATTATTATTATTATTATTATTCAGCATACATTGTTGCTGCTGTTCTTGTTGTTGTTATTATTATTAGTATTATTCATAATTCTGCATACGTTATTTATTTTATCGTTTTATTTAATTTTATCAATTTATCTTATCGTATTTATTTTATCGTTTTATGTTATTATTTGAAGAATTCCGTCACGGTCGGTCCGAAACCCGAATAAATGAGTAGGATTGCTGTAGGTTGACAGCTAGTATAAAAACGTTTGTCAAATTAAAAATTGGAGACAAATATAGAAAAACATATGAGGCGTTTTCTCCTCAGCGACGCACTACATCGGACCCAGATCGATGTAGTGGCAAGTTACCAAGAGACTTTAGGGTGCGGGCAAATAAAATAGTCTATGAGGATAGAATTCGCTTAATCACTTATAACATAGGATTTTTAACCGGAAAGTTAAGAAAAATAGGTGAAGTAATGATTAGAAGAAAAATTAAGATCATGTGTGTCCAAGAAACCAAATGGGTGGGAGAGAAGGCAAGAGTAATAGAGTTTTATGGTCATAAGTTTTGGTACACAGGTAAAGATAGAACTAAAAATGGGGTAGGAGTAATTGTATATAAAGACCTATTAGGAGATGTAGTAGAGATAAAAAGAAAGGGAGAAAAAATTATACTTATCAAGTTAGTAAATGGAGAAAGTAATTAATATAGTTAGTGTTTACGCGCAATGTTGGAGTCTCTCCATTGTGTCTTGAAGGTCCGAGGTTCGAATCAGCCTCATTGCAAAAAAAGTAAGGGGAAGACTGACTAGGTATTCCCTTCCCCAGAGCCCACAATGTGGGAGTTTTGACACTGGGTATGGTCTCAGTGTTTACGCGCCACAAATAGATGTAGATGCAATTAGTAAGAAATAATTTTGGGATGATCTAGATGAATTTATGCAAATCATATCAAGTAGCGAGAAGTTAGTTATTGGAGGGATCTAAATGGACATGTATGAGAGAAAAATTAGGGATTTGAAACCGTGCATGGAAACTATGGTTTCGGCCATAGGAACGAGGCGGGAAATACTATTTTAGAGTTCGCAGTCGCATTTGATTTGGTACTAGTAAATACGTTCTTTAAGAAAAAAGAGTCGCATATAGTTATCTATATAAGTGGGTTAAATGCTAGTCAGATAGATTTTTTTCTCACTAGAAGAGGTGATAGAATGATTTGTAAGGATTGTAAGGTCATACCGGGGGAGTGTAACGACTCAGCACAGACTTTTAGTTTTAGACATACGAGTGCCTAAATGACAAAAACAATGTCAATCATATATGGAGTCAAGAATTAAATTGTGAAATCTAAAAGGGGAAAATGTGACAACTTTTAGGGACAAAGTAATTGGAGTAATAAATTGATCCGTTAATGATAATTCAAAAACAATGTAGAAAGATATATCTAATAATATTAAAAATATAGGTAGAGAGGTTCTTAGAGTATCCAATGGCGGGGCTCCAAGAGGCAAAGAGTCATGGTGGTGGAACGAAGAAATACAAACTGCTATCTGATTTAAAAGAGAGTGTTATAGGAACTTTAAAAGTGATAGTAGTAGTGAGACTTATGAAAAATAAAAAAATGCAAAAAAAGACGTAAAAAAAATTATCCATGAATTAAAGAGTAAAGTGTATAACAAATTATACAAGAGATATGAGACTTGCGATGGGGAAAGAGATCTATAGAATTGCCAGACTAAGGGAGAGGAAGGGAAAAGATTTAAATAAGATTAAATGTATTAAAAGTGTAACAAATAGGACACTTGTAAGAAACGAGGATATAAGAAAGCGATGGAAGGAATATTTTAATAACCTGTCTAATGTTGAGAGTACAATAAGTATAGAAAATATAGAGATACCTATAAAAGAGATTAATAGAGATTTTAAACGTAAAATTCGTTCTTATGAAGTAAATGAGGCCATAAAGAGAATGAAAAATGACAAAACTATAAGATCTGATAGCATTCTTATTGAGGTGTGGCAATGTTTGGGTGAATTCGGAGTAACAATGTTAACGGTTTTTTTAACAAAATTTGGCAAACAAAGACAATGCTCCACACATGGAGAGAGAGCACACTTATCCCACTATATAAGAATAAAGGAGACATATAAGATTGATCTAATTATAGAGGAATTAAACTTATGTGCCATACGATGAAATTATGGGAGAGAGTGATAGAGCATAGATTGACACGAGAGATAAGTGTGTTTCAGAACCAATTCGGATTTATGTCAGGACGATCCACCACTGAAACAATTCACTTGTTAAGACAGTTAATGGAGACATTTAGAGCGCAAAAGAGAGACTTACATATGGTATTCATTGATCTTGAGAAAGCATATGATAGGATCCCAAGAGATGTATTGTGGTGGGCGTTGATGAAGAAAGGAATCTCTTTGAAATACATTAACCTTATTAGGGATATGTACGAAGGAGTTGCGACCAATGTAAAGACTTGCGGGGGGCTGAGCGATAACTTTCCTATTTACATTGAACTTCATCAAGGTTCGGCATTGAATCCCATACTATTTGCAATAGTGATAGATGAAATTACAAAAAATATTCAAGATGAAATACCATGGTGTATGCTCTTCGCAAATGATATAGTTTTAGTTGATTAAACTAGAGAGAGTATCACTACTAAATTAGAGTTATGAGGGGATACGTTAAAATCTAAAAGATTTAGATTGAGTAGATTTAAAGCTGAGTATATGAGATGTAAGTTTAGTGACAATTATCAGGATAATAAAGAAACGATTAGATTACAAGGAAGTGAAGTCTTAAAGAGTGAATGATTTAAATATTTTGGTGTCATTATCCAGAATGATGGCAATATAGATAGAGATGTAAATAATAGAATTCAAGCGGTTTGGATGCAATGGAGAAAGATATCTGGAGTTCTCTGTGATCGCACGATACCATTATATTTAAAGAGAAAATTTTATAGAACCGCAGTAAAACCTGCTCTATTATATGGCACCGAGTGTTCGGCCATTAAACAACAACAAGAGCAAAAAATGACTGTAGCTGAAATAAAAATGTTTAGGTGGATGTGTGACAAAACTAGAAATGATAGAATTAGAAACGACGAGATACGTAATAAATTGAAAGTTAGCTCAATTGTAGATATGATACGAGAGTACTGTTTGAGATGGTTTGGACATGTACAATGAAAACCTAAGGACGCATCTGTTAGGAAGGTAAATAATTTAAACATAGGAGATTTAATAAAACATAGAGGTAAGTCATTAAAAATTTGGATGTAATGCATTCGCAAAGATATGATAGTTATGGATTTAGTTGAGCAGATGGTTTTAGATAGGAATGAGTGACGTAGGAAAAACCGCACAAACTAAAATTTTTTTTTTTTTCGATTTCTATATTTGTCTCTCGTATGGCTGATTCTAAATTTTTGGATAGAAGGTTTAGATTGTTGTTGTTGTTTTGTAATTTTGAGGCAAGTGATGAATTTAGTGTTAATTGGCATAGTTCTGCAACATTTGGGTGTTGATTAAAGGGTTATCTTGTTCTGTTCCTCTTTACTTGTCAAATGTCAAATGGCAACTCTTAGGAGCCCTCTTCCCCTCCCTTCTCTCTCTCTGATAATGAGATCCTGTATTTAGATTCTGTACTTTTTGTAATATATTGACGTGTATGTACTTTGGGTCAAGTGAAAAGTGGGATGAGAATCAAAAGATATTCTGAATCTATACTGTCAGGTTACCGTATTAGTTAGTTGTTTCATCTTTAAACCTGACTTTTGAATCTTATCTGATATGCAGTTGAGCCTAGTTGGTATTTGTACTGTCAAACAACCTGCACAGTGTGTCAATGGCAATTGACGTTTACTGTCTGTGTGGGCTTAAAATTTAATTTGCTGCAATATGTCCGCGTTTAAGTTTTTGATGAGATTCTTTAAGGACACCTAATAATTTTTCGCCAAAGTTCCATTTACTTGTTATCAACTAGGAATCTCAAGTTCAAAGTAACTACTTCCTGAATTTTATTTCTTGCTCAGTTAGTTCTATTACCACAGTTCGTTGTCATATGGCATGTGTGTCCGAGTGTGTGATCGCTTGGACATGACCCTGATATTTCTACTTTTTCTCTTGCCTGTGAAGGATCCGCGGGACTCAGTTAGCAGAAATGCCATTTATAGGGACCCGTCACATCTATAGGCGCCAGGGGATGTGCCGTCAGCTCTTTTGTGCAATCAAATCGGTATGACCCTCAAGATTCATAGTTCAACTGATTTAGCGATTCATTGCCTAGTTTTGAATTTTGTAGGATTATTTTTTTCTTCTTCTGAGTATCCTTTAGTGTATTCTCTGGACATTCTGTTCTCTCTTATGTACATGCCAATTCATGCACCTTGGTTAGAGAGTTGTAGCATGTTCAGTACATTTTAGCAACGTATTGGTGTCCTTTGCTGGATACATGTTATGCAGGAAAAATCGAATCTTCTGTTCATTAAGTTTGGGAATGCACAATTTGGTTTTCTATGACCCTCTGTTCATGGGTGCAGGCTCTTTGCTCCCTTAAAGTTGAGAAGCTGATCATTCCTGCAATATCAGAAACTACAGATACATGGACTGTAGCTTTTGGTTTCAAACCTCTTGAGGAGTCGGACAAAAAACAGATGAGGTCCTTAAAGATGTTGGTCTTCCCTGGTACTGACATGTTACAGAAAGTGTTTCGGGAAGCAGAAACACTTGACAGAAATAAAATGGAATTCTCAGGTCTGTATAAATGCCCTTTAGGATTTTTTGTCTCTTTTGCTATTATTAGTTAATTGACCGTGTATCTTTTTGTAGGTGAAAAGCCTGGTAAAGTTGAAAATACCAATGGTGTTACACCTGAAGTTGAGAATAAACAAGATGTTGATTCCTCTGGTACACCTGATCTAAATGTGTGTGGTGATATTGCCACGCAAAATACAAAAGAGGAAGTTGTTGCTGCTTATTCCAGTTTCAGAACTCCAGTTTTACCAGAGAATGAATCTTCCATCCCCAAAGGTGATGCCAAGAATAAATCGGATGTTAGTTCCTCTATTGCATCTGATCTAAATATGTGTGACGATATTCACCCTCAACATGTGGATGAGATCAAAGTGGAAGTTGTCACCAATGAAACTCCAGTTCTGCCCAAAAATGACAATTGTGTCCCAGGAAGTGAAAAGCCTAATAAAGTTGAAAGTGTCCATTGTATTACGGCCGAAGTTGAGAATAAATCAGATGATAATATTTCTGCAGCACCTGGCCTAAATGTGGGTGATGAGATTGCCCCTCAAGACATGGAAGAGGCAGAAGACGAAGTTGTAACTGCTAATTCTAGTTTGGATTCTCCAGTTTTACCTCTAAATGACACTTCTGTCCCAGGAGGTGAAAAGCTGACTAAAGTTGAAAGTGTCAGAGGTACACCTGAAGTTGCGAACAAATCAGATGTTGAACCGAGTAAAGTTGAAAAAGTATGTGTTAGAATACCTAAAGTTGAAAATAAGTCAGATGTTGATTTCTCGGCTACACCTGAGCTAAACGTGTGTGATGATATTGGCCCCCAA
This sequence comes from Dillenia turbinata, assembly GCA_037126225.1. Classification (NCBI taxonomy): domain Eukaryota; kingdom Viridiplantae; phylum Streptophyta; class Magnoliopsida; order Dilleniales; family Dilleniaceae; genus Dillenia; species Dillenia turbinata. The sequence continues at coordinate 3,859,265 of JBAMMX010000026.1, forward strand.
GGTGTGAAACAGATGGAAGAGGAAGTTGTTGCTCCTAATCCCAGTTCGGGTGCTCCAGTTTTATCAGTCAATGATGCTCCTATCCCAAGTAGTTCTTTAGAAGCTCATTGTGGTGAAGTCCAAGTCTCTGATGAGGGGACTATATGTTCAGACTCTCAGTTGGTGGACAAGCCGGCTGAATCTGCTTCTGACCTTAATTGTCAAACTCCTGCTGCAAGTCGCGATGTTGAGGCACAAGACGTACCCACAGAGGATGCTGTCACTGCTGATAGTTTGCAAATGCTGGTTCTACCTGTGGATGATACTTATGTCTGTTGTGAAAGACTTCAAGTCCCTGATGAGGTAACTCTATGTTCAGGCTCTCACTCGATGGAAGAGGCCGCTGAATCTGCTTCTCACCCTTCAGCTGGAAGTTGTGATGTTGATATGGAAGATAAACCCACAGAAGTTGTTATTACTGATTCCTGTTTGCAAACTCTTGATTTACCTGTGAGTGAAGCTTCTGTCCCAAGTAATTCTATAGAAGCTCATTGTGGAGGAGTTGTAGTTTTCGATGAAGGGACCATGTGTTCAGACCCTCAGTTGGTGGACAAGTTAGCTGAATCTGCTTCCGATTTTACTTGTCAGCCTCCTCCTACTAATAATGTTGAGCCGGAAGCTAAACCTGAAGAAGAAGATGGCACTGTGGGTTCCAGTTTGCGAACTCTGGTTTTACCTGCAAATGATACTTCTGTCCCGAGTTGTTGTGGAAGACTTCAAGTCTCTAATGAGGTTACTGAATGTGTAGAACCTCGGTTAGTGGACAAGCTAACTGTATCAGCTTCTGACCTCAAACGTCATTTTTCTCCTGGCAGTCATGGTGTCGAGATGGAAGAGAAGCCCACAGAACAAGCTGTCACTGCTGATGCCAGTTTGCAAACTTCACTTTTACTTGTGAGTGATACTTCTGTCCCATGTAATTCTATAGAAGGTAATTGTGAAAGAATCCGAGTCTGTGATGAGGGGACTGCATGTTCAGACTCGGAGTCAGTGAAGAAGCCGGCTGAATCTGCTTCTGACCCTCCTAATTGTCACCCTTCTGCTGGAGGTTGTGATGTTGAGATGGAAGACAAAGCCACAGAAATTGTCACCGCTGATACCAGTTTGCAACATCTGACTGTACCTGTGAGCAATACTTCTGTTCTGAGTCATTCTTTGGGATGCCAAGTGTTTGAAAAAGGGGCTGTAGTATGTACAGGCTCTCACCCCGTGGAAAAGCTAGCTGAATCTGCATCTGGGCATCAAGGAAGTTATGATGTTGAGATGGAAGACAAACTTACAGAGGAAGTTGTCCTTGCTGATTCCAGTTTGCTAACTCGAGCTTTACCCATGTGTGATACTTCTGTTCCGCGTGTTTCTTTAGAGGCGCATTGTGGAAGACTCCAAGTCTCTGTTGAGGGGACCCTTCATTCAGACTCTCGGTTAGAGGACACAATAGCTGAATCTGCTTCAGAACCTCAACTTCCTCCTCCTGCAAGTTGTGTTGTTGAAATGGAAGACAAACAGATGGATTCCAGTTCACAATCTCCAGTTTTGCATGCAAATGATCAAGGTCAGAGCCACCTTGTGCTCAGTGAGGTGAAATGACCTCACTGAAGCATAATGTGAAAATTATATATGCCTTATTTTGTAGTCTCCAACATAAGCTTCACATGTCATGAAGGATAATTGGTAAGTGGGAAGGAAAAGGCTGTTGTTTCTCATTTTTGCTTCATCCCCCACCCCCCTCGATATGAAATCTCATTGGTTCTTTTTCGTCAAAATGAAGTGTGGTTGGCAAAGAGTCTGATAATGGTTCAAGTTAGTATTCATGAATTAGTTCTCTCTCTCTCTCTCTCAGTTTTTACTTTATTTTCTTGTCAGTCCTTCCATTCTGTGTTCTTCCAGCTTCTCTGCCATCATTTCACTCGTTTTGATTTTACATCGTTGATTGCATCATGAACCACTCCAGGAGCCAATGAAGGCCGAGATTAATACTAGGAAATTTTGGATTAAAACTTTTGAAATTATATACATAACATTTTCTTTATTCAAAAAATATTTCAGGGTGTTAGCTTCCCCATGTTCCCCCTATCTCCTCTCCTGCCTTGCGCCAAACTGATCCTTTCATTGTTAGAATCTGGGTTAGGATGGGAAAGGATCAAGTCTAGCTCATGTTCCCACAAGTTTGTTTTCTAACCCCATTTCTTTAACTAGTTAAATCAAGTCTTAAATAGGTTACTTATTGAATAATGTCTTGATAAATCAAATAGTTAAATTAGCTGCTTAGTGCTTAATTCATTTTAGAATTTCTTGATTTACCACAAATGATATTATATATTTTATTAACTCTTAGTTAATCAACTTTCAACTTAAGGCTTTGTCTTAAATTAATTTGAGTGAGCCAAAGAACTCGTTTTCTTCGCTTATATCGATTTAAGGTCATATCATTTTCTATAATAGTGAAATCTTGGTTATTACCCTTTTTTTTAATTCTTTAATAATAAATTTAATAAATCGTGCAATAATTGACAAATTGCTTATATCTAATAAAAATAGAAAATAAAATAAACATATTCGAGCTTGTTGAAAATTGTACCCCAGTACTTCATTTTGGAATGCAGAGTTGATAATTTTCGAGAATGCATGAATCTAAGGGGAGGAATAGAAAAAGCGAAAAGAAAAAGGGCAAATTGAGAGAGAGAGAGAGAGGTCGCTTAGGGACAGATTAAGTAGTAGAGTTTTCGTATTTTCATTCTTTTTTTTTATTCGATTCTATTTGATTGTATTTTTTTAAACGAAAAGAGAAAAAGAGAGAAAAGAAAGAGGTCTGTCCTCGGTTTAAAAGATCCGAGTCCCGTGCTTAGTTCCGCCTATATATTAGTGATTGCACATATTTATCTTATTCTTTTTAAAAGTGTTTTAGTTTGAAGTTTGAACCAAATTGGAACCAATTTTTGGATGTGTGTGTGTCTGAGGGAGGTTATAACCATGCGAATATGTTGCTAAACTTAAAATGATTGGTTGTGCTCTTAAAAATTTCAACTGGGCTTTTCAATTTTCACCATTTATGTGAGGTGGAAAACAAATTCTGGCATTTTATACCTTCGTACTGTTATTCTAGGTAATTGTAATTGTATGATTGCATGTCCTGCGTTTTAAACTTAAAAACAAAAGACTAATTGTCTTTAACCAAAACTTTTCTAATAATGGCATTTTGTCCATATAAATACACCATACAAGAAGAAACCCCCCACCCAAAGAAAAAACAAGTGCTCATCATATCACAGAGAGAGAGAGAGAGATGGCGGGAACAAGCAAGAACATGGCAATAATGGCACTGGGGATGCTATGCATCCTGATAATAGTATCATCAGCCTCGGCGGTACCAGTGAGGAGGATGGCATTTGGATTGTGCTCTTGGTGGGGACCAAAATGCATGGATCAGTGTCTCAACTATCATCGCAAGCCCTGGATGACCTGTAGTAACAGATGCTATCTTTGTATTGCATAATCCCCCTTCTGACTATTTTCCCAACAGGTAATTCTCCGATGATATAATTTAATTTATATCGAAAAACTTAATTATTATGTAATGTACATGTAATAATCCTCGAATCATCCGAACTGCTAAACATGGAAGATAAGTTACTGAGTAATAAATGGGCATCGTAACTCTTAGAGGATTTGTTGATTAAATAGTTTTCTATCCAACATAAAATTATAAGCTATGTTGATTTTTAATAGATTTTCTATATATATACATATATATATATATATATTTTATACAAGTTAATTTTTTAAATAATTATTTTATGGGTTAATGCAGCTCGTGCACCTCGTTGTGTGCTTGAGAGAAACCATGCAGCCTTGATTGCAGATGGGGAGAGCCAAAAGCTCTGCGGCCCTATACATTATTGTTAACCTTTTCTTTTTCCACTCATTAAATTATCTCAATTTGTACCTCTCGTGCTATAATACATTTTTTTTTGGTAACTTCGTATTTTTTTAATAAATTTTAATGAAAAATGTAATGATGATCATTTGGCAATGCGTGATAACTTTTTTTTTTTCTTTTAAATACTAAACTTCTTATTCTTATTATATCAAATATCTTATTTAAATGTATTTGGTTTATTCAATAAAATTTAATTGATGGACTGATAATCAATAATGATGACTGTTATTAATTGATATTAATATTTAGTTGAAATCAATTAATATTCATATAAAAAATACCAATATAATGGGGATTTCTCGGCATAATCACCCCCCAAAAACCCACCTCTCCTTCCTTCTTTAGAAAACCAGGAGAAGGACTCCATTTAGCTTCAAAAGCCATTGTTCTTCTCCTGCCATTCGCTACAAAAATTCATTCTCAGAAACAAACGCCTTCCATAAGACCACCGCTCTATGCAAAAACACACAAACTTTATTCCCGAAATGAGGATCGGTGTTTCGAACATGTTAAAGCATGCTTTTGTATTTTTGAACATGTTAAGGCACGCCAAGGTGTTCCTCTCAGCAGGGGTCGACCAGGTTGAATTTCTTGAAAAATAATAATAATAATAATAATAATAATAATAATAATAATAATAAAATTAATCAAAATTTCCAAAGTTCACATAAAATTCTATTTTCTTGACATACCCAAAATAATGGGGATTTCTTGAAAGGTTTGGGAAATGGGTAACCCTAATCCAAGTTATATGGACATATGCCAAAATAAGGTTCCTCTTTGATTTCTCATTGTGCAGTTGTATACATAGCTTTGGCCTGTCTGAATTGAATTGGGCATTGTGTAATGTTTGGTTAATGCATGCAGCTCTAGCATCTCGTTGATCAGCAATTGAGAGAAGCCATGCCACCTTCACTGCGGATGGGGGGAGTTGAGGGTCCTGTGGCCCCATTGCACTAATTAAACTATTTCAATTGTATTATTTCTTGCTATAATGTTACTTTGAGTGTAACTTTTATTGAATGCCAAGAGATCTCTTCTACGTAGAAGAGTATACATGAGATTGATTGCGTCACCAAAAACTTGTACTTAATCTGTCGCAGGATTGTACTATATATTATATCCCACCAAGTTCATTAATTACATTGTATTAACCTAATATAGAGATAATTTATTTTCTTTTTGTTGAATTAAACAAAGAAATACACTTTCTTGCATTTGTACCCTGTAATCTAATAAAAATAATACTGGGTTTTTCCTTTAACCAATAGATTAGAATTTCGAATTTTGCTCCCAAAATAAAATGAACAAAAGAAAACCACTCCCAATATGAGAACCAACTTATAACATTTTTTTTCACATCTATGGTAATTATAAGTAGGTTGTTTTTAATAATTAAATATTTGTATAATAAAGTTTATATCTGCTGTGATTTTTGAACTCTTTGGGATTGACTCGTTATGTTAGGATAAATTTAAAACAATCTAATGGCGATGCTTAGCAACATTTTTATGGTTTACTTTTACACAAAATGGGAAAACTATGTTTTTAGAAAAAAAGATAAACAGGAGTATTGCTACATGATGAAAAGATTGAGAAACAAAATAATCTTGTGTCTAAGCTAAATAGCTCTATCAACGATATGCGGATTTAATGACAGAACATAAAATTCTTTTAATCAAAATTTTGAATTTGAGTTTTGAAAATGAAAAAATAGATATCGAAAAAGCTAATGTCTTAATTAGACTCTGAAACTATTTGAATTGAATTAATAGATTTCTTAAATAGCAATAGTCAAGTGCCTATAAAAAATATTAAAGTAATCAATGGTTGATCGATGCAGTAAAAGAACACTTTTGTCTCTTAACCAAATATTTGGTTCGAGCCTTATTGGAACGGAAAAGACATCATTGAGAGACTTTCTTTCAAAAATGGATCTAATAGCAAATTGATTTGAATTAATCGAGACAAAAGTCAACCATCAGATGGTGATTCGGTTAGGGTAAAATATATATATATATATATATATTAAAGTAACAAAAGTTGTCTAACCCGGGCCTGAGTGGCCCAACCCAAACTCGTTTTATTATTAGAATCCTAGCCTTGGTTCGAACCAACTCCCTCCCACATGGAGCTCCATTTTCCCTCTCGTCTGCTCAATTGTTCTACTTCTGAAATTAGGGTTTCGATTCCAGAGAGAGCTCTCTTAATCAGATCACAGTCTCAAATTTTCACCACCAATCGGAATCTTATCCGGTCGATGAACTCTCAGCAACTCACATGCTCCTGCTATGCCGCTCTGCCCGGACACAACGGCTCTCCGGTCACGTCCTCGCTGTCGGCGGAGTCAGGTGAGGGAAACAAATCGCAGTCTTGAAGTGATTGTTTGGTCCTGTTTCGTTTGTGTTTTTTGTTTGAATATTAATTGATTGAACTAATGTTCTCTGTTGATGAAAAACTGAGGCCTCGTTTGGTTGACAATGGATGATGGAATTGGAATTACATGGAAACTATTCCCATTACATTAAATTGTATTTTCATTTCCATTCCTATTCGTATTCCAAGTGTTTGAAATTGCCGCAAATTTAAAAATAGTTGGAATTTGAATTTGGTTCCTACTTCATTCCCATCCCAATTATGAATTTGTTCTTCTAAACATAGGAGTGGAATCAACAAGTCAATTCGATTCCCATTGACCAAATGAGGACTAAATCTCGATCATGGGGGTTGAATTGTGTTGGTTTTTAATGTCTGGTGTTTTGAAACTACAGGTCGAGTCGGAGAGGTGAAGAGGGTTACGAGAGAAACAAATGTATTTGTTAAGATCAACTTGGATGGTTCTGGTGTGGCGAACAGTGATTCTGGGATTTCATTTCTGGACCATATGTTGGATGTCAGTATTTTACTCCGCCTCTTGATTTTCTTTTCCTTGCATTTTATAAAATGTTTGTTGATGGACCAAAATGGTGTTTACAAAATTCTATTCCTTTTCTTTTTAAGTTTTGAGAGTGCAAAGCTTTGGGACTTTATCCTAACTTCTTACTCTGAAGTCATTAGCTATGCTACATGGATGCTTCACTTTGCCAAGTCATAACCATGTCCATAATCACAACATGCTATGTGACACTTTATTTTAGAGGAATTCTTGTAAAAAATGAGGAGCATATTCAGCACATATTCACACCTGGCACCAGTTGCTGAAGTCTATCTGTTATAGATATTTAATGATTAGAGGATTTGCAACCTTATACTTGACTTACAACCCTATGAGGTTAAAATTCCAAAGCAGTTGAAGATTATGATTATTGTCAGTTGAGTCTCAAACGTCTCAAACTCTCAAGCGACAAAGACTTGATAAATTCTACTTTTCTTTCTTTCTTTCTTTCTTTTGCTACCTTCTCCCCCTTAGCCAAATGTTACAGTAAAAAGGCTTTTCCATTTTGTTGAATGGTTATAAACTTTTTTGGTTTATGTTATTATTCTAACTCTATGTTTACTTTCATTCCAGCAACTTTCATCACATGGGTTGTTCGATGTGCATGTAAAAGCTTCTGGTGATGCGCACATTGACGATCATCATACGAATGAAGATGTTGCCCTTGCCATTGGAACAGTAAGTTAATAAAGCATCACACTTCCAATTCCTTTGGCTTCTATGAGGAGGGTGTGTGGATACGGATTGATCCCATTTTCTATCCAAAATATATATATATATATATATATATATATATATATATTGAATCTACTCCATTAGTAAAAACTTATAGGTAGCATTTGATGTTCAGAGTGAAATTATACTTGTCCATTTAAGTTTTATCTGATCACTTACGATTTTCTGATTCAGAATTTGTGCTCAGCAATAACAATGATTGACTTAGGAGTAGCCAGCTCTGGTCTATTTAGTAGAATTTGATGCCTTAATAATGTTGTTCTAGAAGAAAGTAATGATGATCTTCCTGTAGTCCTTGACTTGCCTCAAGTTGATAGAGATGTTTATTGTGCCCTGAATGTTGCTTTCATGGTATCCATGAGTTGTCTAAATTGTTTTCCTGCAAACTGAAAACAGTTTTATGACACACTTATTGGTTGTCCTTTAAAAAAGTATTGTGAAACATTTGAAACATACAATGGAAGCAGAGAGAAGTTCCGTCATAAACCTAATATAACATGAGTTCTGTTCATTTAAATGAGTCTATTAAGACATGTATGTTGTTTTCATGCTGTCCACAAGTTATCTAAATTATTTTCGTGGAAACTAAAGACCATTTCATGAACACCAATTGGTTGTCCTATAACAAACGTGATGAAAAACATTTGAAACATATTGTGGAAGCCGAGACAAGTTCCTGATTCATAAAGCTAATAAAACACGGCTTCTTTTTGTTTCAATGTCAAATCCTGCCGAAGTTTTATGATCTTCAGATTGTTCTTTGATGTGTCATGGCCTCATTTGATTTCTAAGTGATTTTCATGGAGAAACTGACTTTTATGATCAATGCGTGGTTGGATATGCATTGACTTTGAATTATCTTGCAGGCTTTGCTTCAGGCACTTGGTGACAGAAAAGGAATCAATCGATTTGGTGACTTCACAGCTCCTCTTGATGAAGCATTAGTACAAGTGACATTGGTAGGGTAGTAGCTTTTAACTTTTGATAATTATATGGTGTGGAAGTATGATCTTAACCCTGTCTCTGATGTTTTTGGTGGAGGGGAAAGAGACTATCTATTCACTTTACTCATTATATTCTGCAGTTAGTGGGTTCATTGTCGTTACCACTTTTCATGACACCAACATCCTAAATGGGCTCATACAACAGTGACTTTGTTCTCTATGTGATGAAGTTGTGCTCAACATTTGTTCCAACCAGTGGTCTAATGCGTATTTTGGTCTAATTGTTTAATTGCTTTCTTAGAGTTCTGTGTAAATGTTAGTTCTAAGGGTGTTGCTGTTGCAGGATTTATCTGGAAGACCTCATTTAAGTTGTAATTTGGATATACCAACGGAAAGAGTGGGAAACTATGACACTCAGGTGCTTTTCTCCTCTTTGATTTTCTGCATCAAGTTCTCTATCCAGTTACTGCCATGGCCAATGCAAGTTCCTAACATGGTTTCATGTACCCTACATTCGTCATTGAGTTGGAGCTCTGTTCTTAACCTTGTCTGACTAGTCTCTGCATTAGACTACTCATTCTTATAACTTTTGTGTCCAAAAAACTCAGGATCAATGTGGACTTTTACATTATAGACATATTTCAGAGTGCTCACTGTGCCCTTTTTAAAGCCCTTACTAACAGCATAGCTTGTCTAAGAAAGTAATATGCACCAGTCTGATGTTGTTCCTTCTAGTCTCCTTTTATCTCCTAAAATTGTTTATTTTGGGGCTATGAATTATAAATGACTATAAGTATAAAAAATTTCCATAAATTTGTACCTTAAACATGCTGTTTAACATCCTTTGTAATTGAAATCCCCTCCCACACCTGAGAAGAAGATGAGCCGGGCCTATGCTGTGAAGGGCTGCATCAAAACATCTGAAATGTATAACGACAGCAATTTTTTGCCTTATAATTTATGTTATATGATCTGCACTTCATAACTGATGATTTTTAGCTATTCGACGTAGTCTTTTTATTATAAATGTTGAATTCTTTATGAATTTCCTGATTAGTAATGGATGTTATGTGTAGCTAGTAGAGCACTTTTTCCAGTCTTTGGTCAATACCTCGGGTATGACGCTTCACATCCGGCAGGTAATATATTCCAACGTTGCTGGAGTGATATTCATATGTTGAAATTCTTAAATTACTATAAATTCTTTTAAGAAAAAGGTATGCAAATTCTAATCAAGTATGTCTACTGTTAATTGTGTTTCTTTGAAACAAATTCTTGTGCAGAATTGTTCTTAAATGATATGAGCATTTTCAATATAATTTTACATGTATTTTCAGATATAGGGAAAGAATTTTTCACAATTACTAAAAGTAGGACAGCGAGAATTGTTCAATGTTCTTTTATCAACTCCAGTGCTTGGTAATATAACCATGTCCTGGACGAATGCAGCTTGCAGGGAAAAACTCACACCATATCATTGAGGCTACTTTCAAGGCTTTTGCTAGAGCCCTCAGACAGGCCATTGAGTATGATCCACGACGTCTTGGGTCGGTTCCAAGGTATGCTAATCTCTTACATATACTGATCTGGGCTAAAATTTTTCCTCATTTGATCTTATGATACTGATCTGTTTTGATTGGAAACATTATAGAAGAGTGGCTAAGTACGAAGTACTCTGTTAGTTCATACTTAATACTAAAAAACCTTTTTAAGGGTTTCTGATTCCGAGCTAAAATTCGCTGTGCCAGTATCTTTCCTGTTTAATTATAATTTTTTTTTTATTCATTTTTTTTAGCTAATTGAATGTGGCTTGAGTAGCCTAAGTGTCAAGTCCTTGTTCAGAATTTTGTTTTGTGCTCTCATATTGTTGCTTTTCTGTTGAAATTGTGGCCACAAATGTAAGTATCCCTTTTTCTAAACAAATTTTGCCATGCAAACGGTGGTCCAACTGCTTCCTTTGTATATGTTAAAGCATTTGTCTCATTTGTGACAGTAAGTGCTTTTGGTCTTCGCAGCTCGAAGGGGGTTCTCTCACGTAGTTGAGAGTAGAAAAGTCGATGCAGAGCTGTGCAAACCTCAGGGTAGGGCAGTGAGATGTCATTTGATTCCCTCAAAGCATGCTGCATTCTGAAATGTTATGGCATTCTGCTGTTTTTTTATTGTTAATTAAGCATCATGAAATTTCAAATTTGCTTGTGCATATATTAATCGGTCCGCACATGCTTTTGAGATTGGCTGCTCCTAGTCCTCGAGGCCACTACGGCTGCCTTTGTAATAATAAATTAGCCTTGTAAAAATAATAGGAACATAAAATTCTTTGGGCATTACCACATTTTATGGAATACTGTTGTCCTGATGTCTCTGTACCGTTTGTTGTGGACATCCATTCTATTGTGAAACTGAAGAAATTACAATGCTCATGTATCTCACAATCATTTGCTTTAAGGTTTATTAGGTCATTTCTTCAAAACCACGAGCTTCTGCACGTTCTAGATGTGATGTCCAACGGGCTTCTGTACAGAGAATGGTTCAAACCCAACTGATTGCCTGGATTTTTTTTTTTTTCAGTGTGAGTGGATATTTACCACCGACCGGTATTCGGGTTTCGTCTGACTAATCTGCTCCGAGTACAGTGGAACCCATATACGGAGTTATCTCTCCTAAATTCTATTTATCCATTCCTATGTCTCAATCCGAGACCTAACCTATAGTTAAGGAAGTATAGCGTTTTACCACTACACACCAAATTTGGTGATTGCCTGGATTTTCAGTAGCATATTCATTAAAAAATTACTGTAAAAGCTTTTTTGTGCTCAAACGAAACTTTGACGGACCTAAGTTCATGACCCGCACCAAGGAGCACAAACTATATCATGAGTTCCAAGTCCCGGTTCAGGGAAATTTCTTGTGAAAGTTCGTTCTCTCCAGGATTTTTGAAAGATTTGTGATTTACTTGAATTTGGTTGAGGTTATGGTGATGGCCTTGTTCCAAATACAGTAGATTTTATTCAAGCCGGACATTCCACAACGGTGAGAGCTCTCATCTGAACACCCAGAGTCGGTAGCAAATAGCTCCTCTTCACCCTTTTACCTAAAAAAAGAAAAGTGTACCATGATGGCCATCGTCATTCGTCGCAGACCCTTGAGAATGAGAAATAGGACTTTTATTCTGGTAGATGTTTGGAACTTTACACCTTTAATTGAATAAAAAGAGCTCTAAAAGATGAGTATTATGAAACATGAAATTGGCATTGATTGTTAAGAATAGGTTTTTATGCAAGGCCATTGTGCTAACAAGTAACTAAGCACTTAGTTGTATGTCACAAAAGAGTAAATCTGTGAAGAAAGGGACAACTTATGAAAAGGTCTCTGCACCCTATTGAATGGATACATACTTGATCTCCATACAAAGTTTGTGTCACAAATATGCCTCAGCAATATTCAAGTCATTTAAGATTTCCGTCTTCACTTCTTCTGGGAGTGGTGCAGATGGACCTGCCTTAGAGTAGAAGCTGGCCAGAGATCTTATCGCTTTCTCAAATTCCACATCCGATTCCTGCAGTATAGTAGCAATTACATGGTGTTTTAGATGCATGATGGACCAGAGGATGCCAAACGGTATGTGAGAGCACATGTTGGTACATCTTCTTGTGCTCAGTACCTCTTAGGGCAGTAAATAAATATGAGGTAGCACAAGCTCGACTTGACATCGACTTATCTCTAGACAAGCCGATTGCAATCTTAATTTTAAACTCGTATTTTAGACGAGCCGAACTTGAATGTTAACTTGGCTTATAGTTAATTTTTATGTATACATTAAGTAAACTATTCAAATTCAGCTTGAACTCAGACTTGAAAAGAGCTTGTTTCTCAGCTCAGAATACCGAGGAGTTGAATCTGAGCTCAATCTCAAGCTTGCTTTACCGAATGAACTGAGTTCTTACTGCTCAGCTGGGCTTGACTTGTTTTCACTCCCAGTAGTTAACTACCCCTAGTCACAAAATCACGTGGAATCTGTCATCTCTTTCAATTTTGTTTACCATTTTTAGTTTGATCACTTTCTTCAATTTATATCAACTGCAAAATAAACACACTACAACCAGACAGAGAACCGTGTGTAACCAAGTTTAGAATTTCTTTCTCTAGAAATCAAGAAGAATGGTTCTGTAACAGTGAATGACAAAACTTTTAAACGCCAAGATTGCCATACAGAATGATACATTCAATTGTTTGGGACACATTTGAGAGCCAAAGAAATCCCATACCTCACTTTTTACCGTCTGTTGTTCCCTCCAATTGTTCAAATAATCTCGGATCGACTCCTTCGCTGTATCAGCAGTCCTTCAAAATTTATCAATATCACTTGGATCTTCCTTTAATGACTCACGCGGTGTCTTCACAACCTCCCTTTCTGAGTTCAAGTAGGCTTTTGGCAACACTTTTCTAGACTTTGTTTTCTCATTGGGATCAAACAATGATTTAATGGCCCCAATAATTCTTTGATCCCCAACCTCTTGGTCATTTGACTCATCCTTCCTCAAGACTGGTGATGGTGTCAAAATGCAGTTGAAAGTCAGAACGGCAAAAGCTGAAATACTATTACAGACTAGGGCTCGCCGGCCATGAGATGGTGTTTCTTGAGAGTGTATCATAACATGACACCTAGATGGCAGTTGTCTGTTATGTTACAGAAAAATGGTCAAGCAAAAGAAGTGAAGGCAAACTGTGTCATGGTCCGATTGATGAACAGCTGGCAAAACAAGACAACAGAAGATAAGCAATCAATGCACATTAGAAGCAAATAAAGTAAGATGAAGAGGACAAAGCTCACGAGAAATGCAAAATCTTCTTGTTCAATAGCTTATCTTAACAAAGAGACATCAATTGTTCAAAATTTTGAAAGAGTCGGGCAAAAGAATAAGGAAGATAAAAATGCTTTAGAAATCCTTCGATGAAATAGCACATGAACGGTAAAACCTGCATATGGTGCTTGCTACCTACACTCAGTGGCACATCTTGTTATCCTTTCACCCCCCTCCGAAACTTTAAAGGCGCATTTTCTTGCTGCAAGAGGCATAGCCATTACCAAGTTGAGTAGCTATATCCACATTCTACAAAATAGCAGCAATCTCATTATTTATGCTATACCATAAACACAGCATCATGTATGGATCTTGTAATATATAAAACACTCTTCAACCTTTTTACTTATCCTCTTTTTTTTTTTTTTTTTTTTTTTTTGGGTTAAGCTAGCTCTTTAAACAATCACCATTCCTAATACCTAGCCTCTTCGATGGTGAAATCAGAATATTCATTCAAAAGACAAATTAAATGAATCATGAGAAGGCCCTAATTGATCCCAAAAAATGAATTAGTATGCATTTCAGAAGAGTACAAGAATTGAAAAATGAAGCAACAGACGTACATGTACGGTTCGAATGAACTAGGTATTAGAATTTTAAAAACTATGTACTAGATAATTTTCCAAGGAGACGAAAAATAGAACTTTGAACCAAGGCACATTGCTTTCCTGAGAAGCAGAGAAAACAACATATCGGGAGACTTTGCCCTCACTTTCAAATGTTGGCAGTTGATCTTCGTGATTTCAATTTTCATTTTTATGTCTCAGAATTCCATATCCAACGCGTATGACTTACCATATGGAATATCTCCAAGAATGACCCCAGAAAACTACATTTTTGAAGGGGTATTAATATTTACAGAGTTAGTAGCCATTGGATGACCTCCGACAGGATACTAGAATGATCGGTGGCAGTTGAATAGCAATTCAATAGCCACCTACCCACCCTAGGATGGAGCCACCAGCCCTGTGGCTCCAATACTCGGTAGAAAATCCCATTTTTGGATAGTGAGTGAAGTTCCCACCGTCATATAAAGAAAGGGTTGTAGGGCATTTATCTTTGAAGACAATCTTGCACCAAAAGATCCCAGTTATCCAACCGTACCGTGCATTCTCAATAAAACTACATCCTCACTCTCTCTCCCTCCCAAAATTAATTTGGTTGGCGTTTCATCAAATGTATATCATATCAACAAATTCTCAAAAAAAAAAAAAAAAAGAGATGCTTTCAATCAAATAACCAGTAAAATCAGAGCTGAAATCTATTGCAATAAACCAACCTGAAAATCGGTGGCGGAGCCATGTTGAAGGTTTCGGGGGCAATTGCCCTCACTAAAAAAATTTATTAAATTTTATATATTAAATAAAAAAATACCCCAACACAAAAAAATAATACCCCTATATTTAAAAAAAATTATCCCCATCACTTAAAAGATAAAATATTTTGACTCGTGAAAATTCCATTATCTTAGATCCTGAATCCATCGCTACCGAAAATCACTGTAGCCTGAAACTCTGAACCCACATGATTTAATCCTTCAAGCAAATAATTAAAAAAATAAAAATACTGAGGTTTGAGGACAGGACAAGATAAAAACCCACAGCAAAGAAAATAGTAAAAGACCCAAAAAAACATCCATGATTCGAAGAAAGACAATTCAAAGAAATATTAAATTCTTTTTTTATAACAGAAATCGAAATTTGAGATACAGAATTAAAAGAAAAAAATTATTATTATTTAACTGTTCCCTTAAAAAACTTACTCTTTTGTTGCTAACACACAATTTCTCTAAATTTTGTACAGATATAACATCCGCTCAAAAAAAATTTTTAAAACAATACATTTAAAAAGAAATTTTAAAACTGACTCATATAGAGAGTTAAAAACTCGATATGAATAATATATATCAAAAATAATACATATCAAATTTTAAACACTTGATATATACTATTCATATTTTATATATATTGAGTAATTAAAACTTAATATGTTTTTTATATACTCTTTGGGTCGAGTTTTCAAAAGTCGTCACGTCTCTCCGATTTCTTCTTTTGATGTTCGAGAATTTTCGTATTTATTCAAAATGGCATTCATCGAAAAATTAACATAAAAGACAAGGGTATTACCGTCATAAAAAAGGTTGGTTTGAAAATACCAAAAATTCCTTCCCTTGCGTCCACCATAAACATATCTGCACTGCGGAACAGCGTAATTTAATCGCCTCTAGGGTTTTGCTTCTGTCTCTCTTTAAAGCTAAACTCTCAGTCCCGCCTCCTTTCTCTGTTGCTCTTCTCCTTCGCATTCCTCCATTGTCAATCCGAGAGAGAGAGAGAGAGAGAGAGGAATCATGGTGAGTGAACCGGTCTTCGTTCTGATCGACAAGTGTATTTTGGTTGAAATAGAAAACTAATGTTGTTTTGTGTCTCTAATTGCAGTCTTTGGTTGCAAACGAGGAATTTCAACACATTCTTCGTGTTCTGAACACCAACGTTGATGGGAAACAGAAGATCATGTTCGCTCTCACTTCGATTAAGGGTATTGGCCGTCGATTCGCCAACATCGTCTGCAAGAAAGCCGACGTCGACATGAACAAAAGGTCTGTTCGTCTCTTACTATTCTTGATCTGGTTATTGTCACTTTTGCTTCGGAGATTTTGCATGATTGTCATGTCTCGTTTGAATCTTTTGTACTAAATCTGCTATGGCTGTGATTTGAAACGCTCCGAGATTGGTCTATGTTGCAGTTTTAGAGTTCATGGTTAGACTTTTCAGGATGATACATGTGTTTCTTGCATTATAGTTCGATTTGATCAAGGATTGCATTCATTGGTCTCTTGGTGAAATGCTGTTTTATGTTGTTTGTTAGAAAGTATATACCCTAACACTTGACATCTGAGAATTTGTTTAAATATAAGAGGCCCGTATATATGAACTTGAGGACTTCACTTTGACAAGGTGATATGCGTTTGATTAAAAGGGCGTAGCCAACGCCAAATCTCCCATGTTGTGGGGTCGGCAGCCTTTTCTTGCTTTTTTTGCAAGGAAGCCTTTTCTTGCTTTTTTTTTTGCAAGGAGACTGATTTGAACGCTGGAACTCCAGGACACAAGGGTGAGACTCTAGCATGCCCGCCCTTCTCATATGCATTTGATTAGAAAATGATAGAGAGGACATGAACAAGGTGGGATAGACAATCCTCTGATTATGAGAAAGTGTGAAGGTTTTCACTTAGAACATTCCAATTGTCCTGTTTTACACTCCTTATTGTAGCTTCTATAATCCTGGAATTGAGCCAATGTTGCTTGGAACATTGATGTTTTGCTATTATGGTCAAAGGGTTTCTGGGTCTTCAAAATGCCTGAGAATGCTGTTTTATGAGGCTTATTTGGAAGTATAAAATTGTTTAATGTAGGAAGCTAATATGTATGTACATGGTGGCATTATTGTCCCTTTTTTGACAAATAAGAAATGTTTGAATGAAACTTTAACCTAGAGTAGTTTAATTACCCTGGCTTACAATCCTTTGCTTAGCTTCTGTTTGAATTATAATTCCATTCTTTGGAATGCTTTGGATTCTCTTGTAAAGGGTTAACTAGTTCTTTCATCTTTCATTTATAATTGCCTCTTTTCATGTTTGTTTCTCAGTGTTGTTTCTGGCTTGCTGATGCCTCCTAGGAGTGTACTAGAATCTCTCGGAATTTAGGGTTTATTTGAGTCTTGCACTGTTATTCCACCTGTATCCTACCTTGGTCATTTGTAATTTGCTTCTTTGTAAGTGCAGAGCTGGTGAACTCTCTGCTGCAGAGCTTGAGCAACTTATGGTGATTGTTGCAAATCCTCGCCAGTTTAAGATACCTGACTGGTTCCTGAACAGGAAGAAGGATTATAAGGATGGCAGGTATTCTCAGGTTGTTTCCAATGCTTTGGATATGAAGCTTAGGGATGACCTTGAGAGGTTGAAGAAGATCAGGTATGTCCTATCAAAACTATTTTATTAAGTTTACCCTATGATCTCTCTGCATGGTACTCTGATGATTTGAGTTCTTAGTTGTTCAAAGTGCATTACACATGTCATTTGAACTGCAAAGGATCAATCAGTCACTAAAGGCGACAGACAAGTGTGTTCTGGCTAATCCCAGTCATAGGTGTGATTGTGATTTCTTTGCAATCATTTTTAGGATGTGCATATGCAGTTAATTTGACCTAGGGTTATGTATTCTGTCTGGCCACGTCCAGTTCCTTGTGGTCAGTGTCCACTTGCCAAACCGTACTTAATAGGGGGTTTGGCTCAGAGGTACCTTTAATCAGGCAAGGATTGGCTTTGAAGAACCTTTAATTTGGATTTTATGTATGCAGAAATTATACTGGTGTAATGTCCTAAAATATTCATCAAGATCCTCTTTTGATGCTAGGTTTTTGTGATGCAATATGCTTCTTTTTTTTTTTTTTAATTAATTTTCACATAAGCAATTATTGTCCTTTTTGATGTGCAGGAATCACCGTGGTCTCCGACACTACTGGGGTCTTAGGGTTCGTGGGCAACACACCAAGACAACTGGCCGTAGAGGAAAGACTGTTGGTGTCTCAAAGAAGCGTTAAGTTTGGTGGTTGGTATCCTGCAGGGAGTCCATGCTGTGGTGCGGATTTTGTTTTTTTACTTCTTTTAGTTTGTTGAGAGCTACATGAACTTGGTAATTTCGTTTTGGAGTATGAATGTGACATGAATAGTTTTGTTGGATTCTAATTCTTGAATTCCATCAAAGAAAGGATTTGGTATTGAAATGGAATGCACTTTGATACCTTATTACAATGTTTTGGTCCTCAATTTTATTCCTCTGCATTGATTTTGCGTTAGCTTGTGAAGGATTCTTAACATAGGAAGCTCTGAATGGAGATATTGGGGACAGGAGCATGTAATTTGTATCCTTGGAGACCATGGACATACTCTCCATTACATGGTCTCTTGGTTTCTTGGTGTTTGGTTTGGATATGACCAGAGATGGTAGTCCAGTGTTTCTGTGCATCTCTTGGTCATTTAGCTAGAGTTCTCTTCTGCCTGCCCTATTGTTATCTTTGTATTTGGGCAATGCTAGGTTACTTGAGGTGTTTTCAAATTCATGTCTACCATTTTGAATTCTTTTGTAGCTAGCCCGTTGGTTCTTTCTGAAACTCATAGCCGGGGTATGCTCCATAATCTCCTCATGATGTTGACTGTCATTTCTCTATGCAAATTATAATACAATAAGAGTTGAATTTTTGTTACCAGGGTTACAGTTGACAGGGTGATAGTTGAATGAGAAGCCACATATTTAAGTATGAAACAAGTTCATGTACCGGGAAGTACAAGTTGCGCACCTCAAGCACAACTCGTTGGAGTTCATTAATAAACACATTCAGGGATTAAACCCGTTTATTATGTTGAAGTTATTGAAGTCCTAAATTTCTAATGTTTTGTGCAAGAGATTCTGAACTTGAGCTAAGGTTCAAAATGCAGTTTTTGATATAATCACGTCACACTCGATTTGGCTTCTTGTCTTCCACAAGGTTAAAGGACTATGTTATTCTAATGGACAAGTCCAATAACCTTCTGGTGCAATGACACAAATTTAAATGGTCACAAAATCACATGATACTGTTTTTCTAATGCAAATAAATAAATAAATTTCGTCTCACCAAAAACACTCTGGTCATGAGGTATACAGGCGTTGAGATGGTATATTGTGATGGACGCCACTCTAATAATTTCCCCACTTTTCTTTTAATTTAAGAAGGGGAGGGGAGGGGGAGGGGGGGGGGAGGGGAGTCCAGAAAGGGCAGATAAACACAAGCAAAAACTACCACAACGCCGATTAGCTTTAGTTCAACTATTATTTTATCATTCTTGTTATAATAGATTCAGGTTCAAGTCCCATATAAAAAAAAAAAAAAAAAACCGACCACAACATACTAGCCTAGGCCTGTGGATCTCACTAGATCGGCCTGTTCCTCCAACTACGATTCAAGAAAAACACAAGAATAGGCGACCGGAGCTGGGATCTAAACCATGTTGTGCTCCCGTATGGTAGTGCATCCCTGATCGCACTGCATATATACCTCCGTTTGCTCCCTCTCTTTTTAAGGGGTGAATTGATTGCTGCGAAGTCCGTGGTCCTGAAGTTTAGCACTGACGACTGGGGGGAACGACACTATGCTTTTAGTTGATTGTGGACTCCATTCCCTATCCGACCCTTATAGCTTTCCATATACCTTCCCTTGTTCCTCTTAGAAGAAATCCCCAGTAGTTTTGAACTTCATCCTATTTCTCCATTGATGAGTCCCTTCACAAATCGCCACCTTCTCACCTTCCCACACATCAATCTTTACTCTCATTGAGATCTGTGAGTTGTTTGGTCAGATTCAACATTGAGGGTTGCCAACTTGTTTGGTACGGTAGCCTTGACCCTCAATTATCATTCCTAACTTTTTTCGTCTTGGAGTTGGCACCAAAGGAACTCACGATGTCTTTCATCCTCATCTTCTTCGTTAGTATTTTTCATCGGCCGCGTCGATTTTATTGCGGTTGGACTAAAGACTAAAGAACTACCTCATATTTCCTCGTGTCTATTCACCACGCTATTCTAATTTGGATTCATTTCCCAAGTAATGGTGCTTCAGTTTCTTCCATATTAACATCCAAGGTTCCATGTTGTCAAACGCTCACCTTGTCTTCTCGCTTGTTCCTCATGGAGTGAACTCAATCCTTTTCCCTCTCCTGTGTCTCTCCTGATGATCAAACTTCATACAATTAAGGTAGATTTCAAACAGTAGTTCATAAACTACCATTTTCTGATCAATCCCAATCCTAACCATTAGAATTAGTGTTTTATTTAGATCAACCTCCACATATTTACCCCTAGTTGCAAGCACCGATGCAGAGTCCACCTTGATGACCTTCCTTATCTGTGTAACAACCCAACCCTGAAATGAGTGGGTTGCAACCTCCGGTGTTCACAAGATGGAAAATCACAGGAGGAAGAAGACTCTGCAGCAGAACAATGAATCTGCAGCACTGTTTGAAAGGCACGAAGTTGTAGGAAGACAATCAGAGAAGGGAGGAGAGAGAGAGAGAGAGAGAGAACGGGAAATGATTCTTCTTATATCTTGCTGTCCTCTTTTCCATTTACATGTCTTTATAAGGTTGTTCCTACACTCTATCTACTGATCCTAACAGAACTGGTCGAAATGGTTTCACAACAGTTTGATTTAACTTCCCTAACTACCCTAACTTCCATCTCCCATTAGCCGTCACATTTGAAATATTTGTTTGACCGTTACAATCTGTTTCCCTGTTAGTTCCAGGACTTTGTCATCAAAATATCCTAGGGGAAGTTAAAGAAACTGGAGTAGTTGACTATGAGGTTGAGGCTGAAGAAGGACGAAATTCGAATGACCACCACAATATGCTTGTCAGATCCTCCTTCTCATCTTCACCAGATAAAAGCCCCTTTCTAGGTCAATTAACCCAGTTTCCTCAGTTACTGTAAGAGCAGCTTTAAGGTGTTACCAACCTCTCTTCCCACATCTTACGATCAATGATTTTCTCCACCGTCTTTTGAGTCTTTTCCTTGCACTTAAAGGGGGCTCTATTATGGGTCAGAGTCCCTTATTGAGGGACTCAGGACTTTTCTTCATCCTCATTCTAAATCTATCTTGAGTTTGAATTTTTTGCCATGGAATCCCATGTAGACCATCATATTAGCTTGTCATTACACCAAGTAGATTTTGGCATGTTCACTCCTTTGTTTTCAACCTTGTGCTGATTGGACTTCCCCAACTTTCCATATTCTTTTGTTGCGTTCTAACTTTCAAGTAAATGGTATTATATTCCCGTTTGCCTCTTCCATGTCAGTATCTACACTTGGGCTTTACTTTCTTTGGATCTTTACTTTTTTTCTTATTTTGATCAAAGATGCCAATTTCTTCTTTGTTTATCAATTTAGCATTCTTTTAAAAATTTTAGCAAATGAAAGTAAATCGAGTCTAATAAAAAATTCTGGTATCTCGACCGGTAAAGAGTCCCATGTCCGATATCGGTGGAGAACATATTAATGTTAAGAGCCAGGGAGCATTGGGTTGTGAAATAACTACAAATATTTTCAAGGATTTATATTCTTACATCTCGAAAACAGGAAAACACAATTCCGGGATTTTGTTGATAGGCCAATTGTGCGATGAAATGCTTCTTAGACATCTGTTCCCATCCATACAAGTATAATCACATTGCTGGCAACAACAGTAATGCGTTTGAGAAGATGCATAAGCTCCAAACAATTGGAAAATTCACATATCCTTTCAAGTGTATGCTGGTATGGCTCTAGTTTCTCAACTAAAAATGACATTGAGAATGAGTTAACTCAACCCCACTTGAATGACAACTCTGCTGGCATTCAGTTATCTCCTCTGTTTACTGATAGTAGAGCTCATCCAGATAGCTACAAAATTAAGGTAGTTGACTCGGATGCTTGGCGGGGTTTTGTCGAGTTTAGCTCAGGCTTGGCAAGGAATAAATGGGTTTTCAGAATTGAGCTCTTCTTGTTCTGAAGCTGTTGCTGACAATGCCAGTTATAGTACAGGGAGATCCAGACTTTGATGAGATTGAAGATATGCGTGTTCAAGGAAATCTATTCTACAAACTTGATAGAGGTTCGAAAGAGTTTGAGGAGTGCATTTTTGATTTCCATGGAAGGAAGAAATCATCGAAAATCAAGAATGATGGCAATAAAAACAAAGCTAAGGAGAAAGAAAAACCTACTCGCAGCTTGTCACCAAGAAATGAGGGAAGTTCAAGAAGTGGTGAAGAAACAACTTAGTACTTTGTCTCTGGTTGATCAAACAGATGTTTCTCGTGTTAAGATCAGGACTCCTACATTCAATCAACTTACTGGTCCTTACCATGAACCATTTTGTTTGGACTTATACATTTCGAAAAGTCCTGTTCGTGCTTGCATTGTTCATAGGGTGACTAGCAGGGTGACTGCTGGGGCACATTCGATGTCCAAGGACATGAAATTTGATTTGGGCTCGACTATGGATTCAGCTGCTTATTCTGCCGTGGGAGGTGTTCTTGCTCTGAGAGCCTTGGCTGATGATATTCATGATGTGATTTATGTGCCAAGGAAAGGGGATAAATTGTAAGGAAAGTTATAGATTGTGCTTCAGTCAATCATAGACAATGGTATAAATGTGAAACTGAAGCTCAAACAGAGAAGACCGAAGAAAGTTGTAAGTCAATTATAGGATTGGCAGTTGTCTAGCTTAAATCTGTTGATACCGATTTGATGAAATATCATCGAAACATAAACCAAACATGCCAAATCATTAAGAAAATATAAATAACCGAAGGAAAGCATTCCCGAATCCATGTTTCTCAGATCCCCTTTGATGATTTTTAACGAGTGTTGATTGTCTCAATTGTCTGTCTCTAATAATCATGAATTAGGAGTAACATTCCAGATCTTTGTGTTCTTCTTAGAAAATTTCTATCTGATGGGATATTAGGGATAAAAGAATCACCAGATCTGGAGACTGCAACCCCTATTTAAAGATAACTATGTTACCTTTTGATAACCCTATCTAAACATATCACCCAGATAGAAATTATCCTTTAAGTTTCTGTACATGTGGGAATCATATCCTATTAGATACTCTAGAGTCCAACATTAACCAAAACTTTAGTAGATCACTTTCCCACTTTCTCATGAACTCATCATGACGGTTTAAATACATAATTATTTTATATATTAACCTAACGTTGGATTAAATGATTCAACAATCTCCCACTTGGATTATATATATATCTTTATAATTATGTATAATTGAATGAGCGCTCAACTTTGTTGTCAATACTGAAATGTATCTATAACCCGTCCATCAGTCACATCAACATAGGATCAGAGAGGCCTTTGTCACATTTAACGTAACTAGACCCAACAATGGTTACGTATGCTAGTATAACCGAATGACATGGATCATAATATGGATGTGCAACATAGATTTATATGCAACGTGATCTGTAACATGTCTGTTTCTAACTGATCCTCCCTAAATCATAGTGAGATCAACTATACTTAATATTAGAGTGTGATCCAAAATTAAATCTTTATTTCCACGGAACTTAATCTTAAATATCTCAATCTTAAATTGAAATAACCAAAAAATGTCTATAATAGATGAGTATATAAAACCACAAACTTCCACTGAAACTGAAAATCTTGAACGAATATGACACCGATATAAATAATGTGCACATGAACTTTTTGGGTGCCAATCCCAAAATCTTGAATTATAGAGTTTGTACCAACGTGCTCTATAAACAACAGTCCACGCTGAACCCTTTCTTTTAGACTGACAAATTATTGTCACATAATAATTCAAGTAGTCTAACAATACCATCCACTATGTATAGCCCCGGGACAAAATTTTGCAGTTATATTCCGTAGATGGATGCCTCATAACATGCTAGCCCAATACTATTCTGGCATCCAATAAAATCAGAGTCAGTATACTGAATGATTTCAACCTGATCTGACCTCCGATATGTGAGCATGTATTATTTTTGTTCTCTATAAGTATTACAAGAGTTGTTTGGCTGTATTTCAATGATTTACTTTTAGGTACTCCCCCAACACTCTTGTAATGTACACAATATCTAAACGCGTATCGATCTGAATATATATCAGATTCCATACTACTGACACGTAAGAAATCTTCTGTATTTTCCTATGTATAGAGTCATTCTTGAGACATTGATTGAAACTAAACTTGTTTATCTTAACTATATAGGTATTTTCTGATTTATAATCCCGAATGTTATATATTTTGAGAATTCGACTCTCACAGAATTTGTGATATATACAATTTTTAATCAAATTCATCTCTAACACCTAATGAGATGATTACTAGATGAAATTTATAATACCATGACATCGATTCTAGAGGTAGTAGAGTTTTTTCTTCCGGAATAGGGATTTTCCAACATTGTCCTTATCTGTTTCTCCCCCGCAAACTCAACATTCTCAAAAAACTGTACACTTCTCAACTTAAATGTAAACTTATTTGTGGGATCATAAAAAAAACCTTATACCTCTTAAATCTTTCAGAGTACCCTATAAAATAGTAACCGCCATCCTGATATCCAATTGTCTTTCATTAGGCAGGAAAAGCCTAATCTCAACTAGACAATCCCAAACCAACAATGCTTTAGACTAGGACGCCTCCCTGTTTAGAGCTCTTAAAGGGTTTTGGTGGTTGTTTTAATAGAGACTTTATTGAGAATATATATGTTGTAATCTTAATTGAGATTTATTTGTATGGAATTATGTGCAACCATATCTAAAAAATCGTCTATGAATATGATACTCTATTGTTGACCATTCCAAGAAACCGTACCAAAGGGAATGAGCCACAGATATTTGTATGTATCAATTCTTAGACAACTGAAATCCTTTTGATTTTATATCCCCTTTTGTTGGTTTATTTCCCTTTATATAATTTACACTTCAAGTAACAATATGCAGAGACTCATAAAATGAAGTAACAATATCAACAAAAATTATTACATCCTGATAAAAAACCAACCAATTTTGAATCAAAAACAAACAAACTTTTCCATTTCTGAAAAAATAAGAAAAATTCAATTTGTTCAATACAGAAATAGTAATCAAATTTAATCTAAAGACAAAACAATAAATGTTTCATATAGATCTAAATAAAATCTGGTTCCTAACAATAATCTAAATCTATAGATGGTTTCAGCTGAAACTTTATTGTCATCGCCCCATGCAGATATATCTTTCACCATCAATCGGCGCTCGACAATTCAGGCAATCCTTTCTTAGCACACCAAGCATGGTAGTTGATATATTCCTTCTTCTTGTGCCCTTCAGCATCACAGAAGAAACAACCATTCTTTCCCGATTCAACCAGAGCCTTTTGTTACTTATCTTGTGATACTGTATCTGCAGCATCCTTATCCTGTCTCATTTTCTTTTCTTTCCTTTTGTTTTTAGTGGTCAAGTTTGCACTTTCTGTTCTATCTTGTTTCAACCTTTCCTCTTCCTAGACATAGTGCGAAATGAGCTCATTCAGAGACCAAATCTCTTTTTGGCAATTATAGCTCACTTTAAACTGGTTGTACTGTGTAGGAAGTGATATAAGAACCAAATGCACTATCAAGTCCTCAGAAAGTTCTAACTGGAGTACTTTTAACTTTGAAGCAAAATGAGACATCTCAAGGATATACTCTCTGATATTGCTTTGACCCTTATGCCGCATCGAGATAAGTTTTGTCAAGAGTGTACCAATTTCAGCTTTTTTATTCTTGACAAAACATTTCTCAATATCTTCAAGGAAAGTTTTGACTGTCGTAATGGATTTAGACATGGTGCCTTTAAATGTTTCTGGGATGACCTGCTTTATTATCATTAGATACAAGCGATTTGACCTCTCCCACATTTCATTCTCCCTCTTTTCCTCAGAGATACTCTTATCCGTAAGCGGTAGGGAAGAGTCGATTCTCAATGCAAGGTCTAAATCCATAACTCCGAGAACTATAAGCAGACTCTCTTTCCATGACTTGAAATTTGAGCAATTCAACATAGCGATCGAGTTGAGTTGGGCATGAATGTTAGCAGAAGTAGAAGAAGTAGTATATGAAACTGAACAGAAAACAATTAAATAATCAAAATTATACTCACAATAATTTAAACTAATTAATTAATAATTCAAATAAAAGTAACTCCATCACAAGATACCCGTAACTCCATTAATATTTCATCTTTAGACAAAATAATTAACTTGTAAATGATACCTTGATATAGTAATAAACACTGATAATAAATTAACATGCCAAATAGTAAACCTTCATTTGAGCCGATTCACAATTTACATGTAAAACCAAATAATCATTTCATGCTTATTACTGTAAATACACACACAATTCTGATGAACACTAACATTTCTTTGGGCCGATCCGCACTCACATAAGTTGTATATGCATATTCTTTTATATTTCAAAATAAAATAATTTCTACATGAGAGTCTACTTTGGTGAGATGCTGCTTCAATTAAAATCGAAATATATATAACAATTATTTGAATTTATAATTGTATCTTGGAGTTATGTCCAATTTTAACTGATGGGCTTAAACTTGAAATTGGTTATGCACTTAGATCCAATAATTTTATAATCTGTTTGGACTTCTAAATCTAATGACCCATACACTTTAAATTTGGTGTGGAGTTAGATCTAATTTTATAATCTAAATATATCAAAATAAACAAATTTTGCTTAATGAGCTTAAAATGCACTTAATCTAATGGGCCTCGTAAGTTGGGCATATTCGAAACCTATTTTATATTAGAAAATTAGGTATGTAATGGTTTGATTTTAAAATTAAAATTGGGCTTGAGCCCTATCAAATTGGCTCAATTCTCTAATGATGATGAGCCCGTTCCTATTAATTCATAGTAAGCCCATTAGTTCATTAAAGCCATAAAAAAAAAAATACTTACTTTTGTTGTAACTTGGCAACTTTCTTTTTTTTTTTTTTTTTGTTGTCAACTAACAATGGCCTCCATCATCATTTCATCCTCCGACCCGACTGCCGAGATGAAAACCTAACCCGATTCTCTCCTATCGTCCGACAAAAGCTTTGTGGACAGCCATCTTCAGCGGTGAGTCTCTTCTCCTCCAGATCTGAACGTAAACTGGTCGGCAAAGATCTGGATTTGATCTCGCATAGACGACTTCCCGTTGTCTTCCACTAGAACGAAAGTTTTGCTCTTCCCTGTTCCTCATTCAACATTTAATGACCTTAAAAAAAAAATGAAAAAGAAAAGCAAGAGCATCTCTCTCTCTCTCTCTCTCTCTCTCTCTGAATGTCTTTGAATGGTCAAAAGCATTTAATGCACCCTCTATTTATCATTGTCAATTTCTAAATCTCAGAAACCAATAACCCCCTTCTTCCATAATTTCATATCCTTAATTTCAAAAACCAAAATAAATAAACTCTAACTTTTTTTAATGATACGAACGTGTCGGCTCTAATACTACTTATTAAAATTGATTTGATAAAATATCATCGATACATAAATCAAAAAATTATTAAAAAAATATAAATAATCGAATACAATAACTGAAAAAAAATATATCTGAATTTATATTTTTCAGATAATTTCTAATTAGTATTGATTATCTTGATTGTCTATCTCTAATAATCCTGAATTAAGAGTAGTCTTTCAGATCTTTATATTCTTCCTATAAAATCTCTAACTGATGGGATATTAGAAATTGAAGAATCACTAAATTTGGGAACCACAACCCCTATCTAAAGACAACTATATTACCTTTTGATAACTCTATCTAAACCCATCACCAGATAGGAATAATCCTTTAGATTTTTGTACATATGAAAATCATACCCTATTAGATACTCTAGAGTAAAATATTAATCAAAACTTTAGTAAATCACTTTCTCACTTTCTCACTTTCTCATAGACTAATCGTGACAATTTATATACATAATTATTTTACATATTAACCCAATTTTCAATATTCCTCCCACACATGGTTCATCCTTGGTTGAGTGTGTGTTAAAACTGTTCTGAATCTAGTTATCCAGAAAATGAAGATAATGCTGCTGCTACGTTTATCGATGTCAGCAAATTATACTCAGAATCACATTGTTTTGCGTGTGGCTCCTGCAATGCAACATAATGTTGTTGTGCCGGTTTTGAACAAACGCCCTTGAGGTGCTATTAGAAGGTTTTGGGATCAAATCCCACTCGAATAGGGGGATATGGGCAAAGTGGGAGAGCCAATCTCCATTGTATGGCTCAATCACCATTGGACAAAATAATAATAATGTTTTTGCAAAGGAAAAATAGAACTTCCAACGCATGAATGCTATGAGTTCTCCTTTATATTATATGGATCTGCAGTTTGATCAACGTCCTGTGGTTGGATCGTGTTAGAATAAAGGGTACAAGATCCTCGGATTTCTTCATTCAATAACCAGAGACAAACTCTACCATTCAAATTACAAGACAAAACATGTTTCCACTCTACCTAATCTCAAAATCTTTAGTCATTAGCTGTTGCTAGTTGCAGAGACAGCAGCTCATCCTCAGGAATGATTCTAATATAGCAATCTGAACGCGGATAAGATGAACACAACAATGCATAACCGCGCTCCACAACATCATCACTGAGCATCCCTTCACTCTGATCAACAGAGCCACGCAATAGCCGAGCAGGGCAGGTCATGCACACGCCGAGCTTGCAGTCATGTGGCACAGACAGGCCAGAGTCCAATGCCTTGGCAAGAATGGTCTCGTCAGGCTCCACGTCTAGCTCGGTGGTCTGTCCTTCATGCTCTATCTGCACCTTATACGACCGGATTATGCTGGCGGATCGATACCATAAATTGGGTTTGTTATGAAATTTGGAGAGCTTGATAGGATTCCTCTTTATAGGGAGTGTGAAGGTAGATGAAGCGAAATGAAGCGATGCCGCCATGTCTGTGGTGTGGTTGAAAAATCGAAGTTTTTGAGTTCGTGTTACAAGTGACGCGTGGTAAGGAGAGGATAAGGTTTTGGGATGAGATAGTAGGGTGAGGATTTTTTGTTGCCTTACCAGCCTGCAGAAGCTTATCATTTATTAATGTATTAATACAAACGTATTGTATAATTCAGTTCACTTACTTTTGGGCCACCAAATCATCTTTTTTTTTTCCCCGGGTTTTCACCGATGGTATTCGGGTTTTATTCAAGTATTATAAAATGATTAAGAAATTAATTCTCTTAAACCTAATTTTAACCCATTGATACCATGAATTCAAGCTACAACTAATGGCAACGGTTCAAAGTCCTGTCTCCTTCCCCCCCCCCCCCCCCAAAAAAAAAGAAAAGAAAAGAAATCGACAACATTTTACACATTGATAACTTTATATTCTTTTTGTTTTGCACAAAAGAATGAGGGTACCATATATAATAAAATCACACTATATCAAATTATATTAATTTTATCATTGTCTTAAAATTGACAAACACAGACTGTTGCCCTTTTTTATCTTAATAGGCAATAAGATAATGAGATAGAAATTTCAAGGGTTGCATTTTTATAAAAACAAAAGTTCTTACTAATTTCCAAAATCACAGAATGAATATTCTGCCTACTTGATATATGAATTGAATTAAAATCTGATGGTTTTGATTTGATGGCAAGAAGAATCAAAATCAAAATTAAGAGAATATATATATATATATATATATATATATATATATATATATATATATATATTGATTTCGGTTGGATTACAAGATGATTCTAGTTCAATTCTAATTTTTCATCAAGGTGGGTTTTGATTCCAGTTTGATTCTAGTTTGATTAGGATTTTGTCCCTTAAAAAGATCTCAAAAGGTAAAATCTCCCAACTTCTATCATTCTTTCTCTAATCCGATCCCGTTTATTTGCATTTTTTTGTACTAAAAAAAGTTTAAATACAATTTTTGCATGGACTTTTACAAATTTTCATAGTATTTTACAATCCTCACAGGTTTATGCAGTTCCTTCAACATTTGGTTCTCAATTCCAATTTTAGAATTCTTTAAACGCTCCATTTGCAAAAATTACAAATAGAATCAAACACCGATTTGGAGGTTCTGGTTCTAGAAGTAAACCAAAACTATTTTTATAATTCTAGTTTGGTTTTATAAAATTTGATTATGGTTTGATTTTATTCGAAAATTAGAACTTTGGACATTGTATTGTCTGATGATGGGTTATTATAGGTAGGTATGTAATGAATTTATTTTTCTTATCAAGTACATCTAACATAGTCATATAATAACAATAACACACTAACATCTAGTTGGTCCACTGAATATTGATTCTTTTAAACAAGATCTCGAATTTAATTTTATATATGATAAAAATAGATGTCAGGGGAATTTTATCGCTTAAGGGTTCAATTCATCTTAAATTTAATTTAAATAGTATTGAGACAGAAGGAAACATGCACCTTAAAAAAGGCATTAATAGTTATCAAAATTATAAATTATTCTATCTATTTACTTGATATATAATTAGCAGATCATTGTACATACCTAATATATTTTTTTCATTCCATAGAAGATTTATAGTCTATTAATGAGAGAGTAATTTTTCATATATAATTATTAAATAAATAAGAATTATTATTAAAATTCATTCTATTTAAAAAAAATTAGAGAGACAGAGAGGGTGGGAGAGAGAGAGAGGAGCTATATCTAGATTACCGTCTCGGAATAATTTAAGTGATAAAATTTTTTTATTTCTATTTCTTTTTTTTATAATTTGATACTGTTTGATTATATTTTTTTATTTAAAAAAATCCAGATTGTCAAGGTACGACCGCAAGTTAAAGGGGTTTTAACAACGTTTGTCCCAAAAGACTCCCCCCAAACCCCCCCCCCCCCAAACCAAAAAAAAAAGAAAAGAAAAATACTGATACAGAACTTCGCAGCACACAACCGTATCGAATCAACCTCGTCTCTCTCCTCGCTTTAACCTCAGCCGGATGAGGTAATTCCTTCTCCTTGCAGTCACCGTCAAAGCCAAAGGTAACCATTTCTCAGTTTTTCGAATGACGACGACGACAACAATAATAAATATTATTGTTTTTTAACGTCAGGTTGTTCTTTTTAGGAATTTGGAGAAAAATAGTCAATCACATCACCGAGTACATTGCGAAGAGCCCTGCGAAAAAGAAATTGATGAATTACCATAAAAAATTGCTTTTTTTTTGTGGTGACTAACGAAATCTAAGGATACCATTTATAAACTTGTGAATAATATAATCACTGACCAAATATATAAATAAAATATTTTTGGGATTTTTATTTGATTGTGATCTCAATCCAGACAATTCCGAATGGAGAGTTAAATTTAGCCACAATTCAAGACCCCTCTTAAATGGCTTTCTAGGAGTTTTGGATTTTCCGTTTCTGCATGGTTGTGGTTTCAAAAATTCGCGGGGATAACATTTCCTGTGGGACCTTTTAAGCTGCTGAATTCTAGCTATTTATGATTGACTTCTTTATGAGCCTTACATTTCTGTAAATTCATACATTTTGATTTTCCGTTCATTATTCTGCTATCTGTGGAGAATCTGTGTAAAAGTTCTAATTCTGGGTAATTGTTATTCTTTTGTGTTTAGTTTGGAGAAAAATATGTTTTCTGAAAGCTGAAACATAAACGGTTTCTGGGTTGTCTATATTTTGATCCGAATATAGGGATCATCTTTTAAAAGACTATCTGATACTTATTCCACTGTTACATTGGATTTCTTTTTTTTGTTGGGGTACTTCTTAGTTAGTTAATGAGTTTGTGAAAAGATGAGATTTCTGTGACTGTTGGTTCGAGATCATGGCTGAGGAAAAAGGTGCAATTGCTAAAGACGTTACCGAAGTATGTTTGTATTTTCTGATGTGTTTATATTTTTTTTTTTTTTTTTTTTTTTTTTTTTTTTTTTTTTTTTTTTTTTTTTTTTTTTTTTTTTAAATTTTTTTTTTTTAAAAAATTTTATTTTTTTTTTTTTTTTTTAATTAAAATTTTTTTTTTTTTTATATTTTTTTAAAATTAGAATATTATATTTTTATTAAATATAATTTTATATTTTGTATTTTTATTAAATTAGGGTATTTTTTTATTAAATATAATTTTGTATTTTTTATTAAATTAGGATATTTTTTTATTAAATATAATTTTGTGTTTTTATTAAATATAATTTTGTATTTTTATTAAATATAATTTTGTATTTTTATTTAATATGATTTTGTATTTTTATTAAATTAAGGAATTGCATTTTTATTAAATATAATTTTGTATTTTTATTAAATTTTGTATTTTTATTTAATATGATTTTGTATTTTTATTAATTTAGATTATTGTTTTTTTATTAAATATAATTTTATATTTTTATTAAATATAATTTTATATTTTTATTAAATATCATTTTGTGTTTTTATTAAATATAATTTTGTATTTTTATTAAATATAATTTTGTGTTTTTATTAAATATAATTTTGTATTTTGTATTTTTATTAAATTAGGGTTTTGATTTTTTATTAAATATAATTTTATATTTTTATTAAATATAATTTTGTGTTTTTATTAAATATAATTTTGTATTTTTATTAAATTAGTGTATTTTTTATTAAATATAATTTTATATTTTTATTAAATATATTTTTTTTTTATTAAATATAATTTTATATTTTTATTAAATCTAATTTTGTGTTTTTATTAAATATAATTTTGTATTTTTATTAAATTTAATTTTGTGTTTTTATTAAATATAATTTTATATTTTGTATTTTTATTAAATTAGTGTATTTTTTTATTAAATATAATTTTATATTTTTATTAAATATAATTTTGTGTTTTTATTAAATATAATTTTGTCTTTCTATTAAATTAGGGTATTTTGTTTTTAATGATAAGAATGAGATAGAAAGTAAAGAAGTAAAAGAAAAAAAAATGATATGTAAGTCATTGTGGTATAGTGATTGAGATTGCTTGAGAACCCAGGTTTGAATTCTGGGTGAAAATATTTTTTCAATAAAAAAAGTAGGGGCACGGGCACGGGCGTGTGAGCAAGCGCGGGCGGACGGGTGGGCCGGCGTATACATCTTGGGTGCATGACTTTTAGCGATCGAATTTTGATAATCAGCGATGAATATTTTCATCATTGATACATGTTTTTCTAATAGTGCTGCCGCAGTTAAAGTGGCCATGTACGGAGTTTGGGATATTTGCGGTGTCGTTTTTTGAGTTCTTGTCTCACTTTTCAACAATGGATATCTATGTGCAGGATTGGCTATAGTATGATTTCTGACGAAGAGGAGGGTCTCATCAAACCAGGAGAGGTTAGTCAAAATTATCAAGAATAAGCTTTAATACTAATATAACAATAAATTGGTGTTGAACTATATGCCAGTTACCGTAATGCCATAGGAAACTACTGACACTGAAATCACAGAATTTGAATCCCATAGCTTGTACTTGCTTTGGATGCACTTAGTCATTGGGTCACTCTCTTTAAGCTTATTCTTTCAACAAGATAGAACAAAAGGCAGCTGAAATGTCAATGGAGTGCAAAAGAGGACAACTATAACCATTATAATCCAACTTCTCTCAGCAATCTGTTTTGTTTTGTGGATTATAAGTTCTTTTCTTGTGGTCTTTAGAATAAAGTTTTTTGGCTTTGTTAAAATTATTCCTTGACTAAGAATATTCTTTGCATAGAAACTAATTGGGTATTGGCTGAGACTTGTTATTCTGATGACTGTAAGCATGATCATTTCTGGTTCTTGTTTACAATGTCTTAATACTGGTTCCAAGATAATGCTTGTGATTTGGTCGTTAATTTCATGACCGACTTGCTAAAGATGTCTCTCTCTTTGAACTTAACAAATTTGACTGACAAATTTCTCCAGTTTCAGTTTTGATAAATTTTGGTGTTGTAGAGTGTGCTCATTGAGACGACAAGTGGTAATACTGGCATTGGGCTAGCTTTCATGGCTGCTGCTAAAGGTTACAAGCTTATCATCACAATGCCTGGTTCAATGAGTCTTGAGAGGAGAATCATCCTCCGAGCTTTTGGAGCTGAGTTGGTTCTCACAGACCCTGCTAAGGGCGTGAAAGGAGCTATTCAAAAGGCAGAAGAGATACTAGCCAAGACACCTAATGCTTACATACTTCAGCAGTTACCCAAAGGTATTCTACGAATTTTTGGTGTCTCTGAAGGTGCAGGTCAGCAATTAGATAACTTATGGCATTGTTTCTGCCATACTAGATACATTATGAAACCACTGGACCAGAGATCTGGAAAGGATCAGGTGGAAAGTTGATGCCTTTGTCTCTGGGATAGGTACTGGTGGTACAATCACAGGTGCAGGTAAATACCTTAAGGAGCAGAAGCCTGAGATAAAGGTTAGTTTGACATTTATAAAAAATTTGTGATCCTCAGTAATATCTTTTCAAGTGCTTCTTCCGCTAATCATGAAAATGTATTTTTATCTGCTGCAATTTTCTTTCTTACCATAATCTTCACGTTTTTCCTCTGCTGTCCTATCTCTTGGACAGCTATATGGAGTTGAACCGGTTGAGAGTCCAGTTCTATCGGGAGGAAAGCCTGGTGAGTTCCACTTTGGAACACTGCTTCTCATTGTCTAGAATTTTGCATTTTACATGCTTTGTTGTGCCTTTAGCATGAACATGATGTGTTAAAAATTTATATCTTGGTGCTGCCTATTGAATATGTAGATCTTTTAATTCAAACAATGAGTCATAAAAGCACAGTCAGTGTAACTGATATCTCTTAAGGAGCAAATGAAAACTTAGTTCCTCAAGTCACAACGCATGGATTTTTCTCATGATGATAGGCATCTACCGATTTTTCAATTAGTAACTTGGTGGAGAATAGTTTTTCAAACAATATCACTGAAACAAAATACTTAAATGTAAAGTTTCTGATGTCTTACACAATCTGATCTCCTATTTTATGAATCACTTGTTTATGTCTAGGACCACATAAGATCCAAGGGATTGGAGCTAGCTTTGTCCCTGGTGTTTTGGAAGTTGGCCTCATTGATGACGTAGTTCAGGTAAAACTGGATAGCTGTTAATTACAATTGATTGTAGGGAAATGCGGAGATTATGTTACATGATCCTCATATCAGGCAAAAAGCAACCATGTGTTGTGAGGTATACCAAGGAAATCATTAGGTTCCCTCTTGCGGTTGAAATTGTGTTGTTCATAGCATGCTTAATGAGGGCCGATGTTTATTTCATGTTTCAGAAAGAGAAACAGGAAGACCAATCACAGTTGGATCTCTTTTGAACACAAATGTTTGTGATAAGATTCTTTTGTTGTTATTTTGTAAATTGGGGAATTGGCTTTTCCTTTTAAGAATTTGAAATAGAGAACTTAAGTTATCATGATTCTCTTTGTATTGTGAGCAGAAGGGCCTTTTTGTTGAAACAAGTTCGTGTTATCCGTTTAGGCATCCTCGTACATTGATGCAAAGATGTCAGAATGTCCATTCTATATTATTTATATAGAAGCAAGTGCACTTAGTTTTATACCTGATTTTCGTGTTCATCAATGATGGTCGTAACTGAACTAACGTATGTGTTATCTTGGTTTAAGGTATCTAGTGAAGAAGCAATTGAAACAGCAAGGCTCCTTGCTCTTAAGGAAGGTTTGCTGGTAAGTTCTCAACCAGAAATTCTTTAATTGCTTCATTCTTGTTACACTCCTATTGCCGCCTCATTTATTATTTCGACTTGATCGTCCACACATGCATTGCAAGTGGGCATATCATCTGGTGCTGCTGCTGCAGCTGCAATCAAAATTGCAAAGAGGCCAGAGAATGCTGGAAAACTCATAGTTGTAAGTTCAATACTCCCACTTTGATTCTACTTGATAATATGGGGCTATGAAGTCTTTCTACAGAACTCATTTGCCTTACTTATTATCTGTGAGATAAGATCTTAGGCCGAACATGAATGTTTGACACGAAAAGCATGCTGGTGAAAGTCAATAGCAGCCCCAAGGAGGGGGCCAAGGGGTGCCAATGACCCTCTCCCTAAAATTTTAAAAGTAACTTTTATCGTAAAGGGTGTATGTGATTTTTAAAAGTAAAGTCTGGAAAATAAGGTATTTAGCCCCCCTAAATTTTAAATTTTCTCATGTATTATATATGTAAGAAAATTTCTAAACTTTGGCCCCTTTGAATAAACTTTCTGGGACTGGCACGAGGGGGCAGGGGGCGCAGAATTTTGTTTTCAATCTAGCTGCATTGCTTCTTATTAAGAACAGTCAAATCTTTGGGATCTTGAACCCCCATCTCATGGTTGTTCTCTAGTGTTGTATACAGGTAATTTTCCCAAGCTTTGGCGAGCGCTATCTGTCGTCCGTGCTGTTTGAGTCTGTGAGGAAGGAGGCTGAGAACATGACTTTTGAGTCCTGATCTAGCTCTAACTTGGTTGCAAGCTCACATTTTTTCCGTGGTGCCTTTAAAATGGGGATTTGTGATTTCCGTAAAGAACAGAGATGGATGCGTTCTTGAACTAGGGTTACAATTGATGTAACCAGTAAGCTTGGTAGGAATTTGGTGGATGCAGTCTTGTGCGAGTCGTGGAAACTGATAGATTGAGATATCTAGCCAAGCATGTGAATGTGATAAACTTGTCTCAATAATCCAATGATGTTTGGTATTGGTTGATCACTCCCACTCTAGTTTGCTTTGTTATTGCAGATAAAACATTTGTTTTATCCTCTCATCCTAAAACCATAGTTCAGTGGTATTCTCCCTCAAGTTTCCTTTTTTTTGGCCCGCATAATCACCATTTCTGGCCACTCTACAAGGCATGAAGGGCGTGCAAGGGCTCTCTCAACTATTTATCTTCGCTTAACTTGGGCTTGAATGTGCTCCAATCTAGGGTCAAGGGCCAATTGGGATACTATGTCACATTAACATGTCAAAATACAAAGTGGGTTTGTCTTAAATTGTTTGAAGACTAAATTATATTGAGGGAGTCCTATGCATGATATGGCACCATGTCTCAAATGACCCAAAAATGGATGCTGGTAAATGGGGGTTATACCCTGATGTGCTTTGCCTCAAATTTTTCTAAACCTAAATTTATTGAAACATAAGTGCATAACATAGCATGAGAACCAACTTTTTTCCTTGCATCCCTTGCTAGAAACAAAATCCAGTTCCTCATCTCTAGTACCATCCCCAGAGATTTCAAAACAATTTCATGGGTCAGTATGATCCTGAAATCCTAAGTGGTTGTTTGGATAGTGACACAAAAGGTTACCATGACGTATGAAATTATTGAACAAAAGCTCAAAAAATTAAGAAAAAAAATGTGGTAAATAAGCTTATTATTTAATATTTTTATGTCTTGCGAGACAGATTATGGCACATCCTACAAGTAAATCTCACTCTTTTTTGCCTTATTTATTTCCCAAATTTAAATTTTGTACATTTATTAATGAATTAATTTCCATACCCTAAATTTCAAATTCTTGATAAACCCATAAGAAGATAAGAAAAGGCTATGAGAGGAGAAAAAAAGGTCAGCCGAAGAAATCTAGCACACCTTTACCGGCGAAAATACTATCAGAGAGCTCAGCCAAAACGGCATTAACAGTGAGCAAAACGACACTTGATCCGGCAATCACCCCCAATACGACACCTGTCGTCCCCAAAACATTTCCAAAAACCGGCCACTCAATCTCTCCAATCTCCTCCAGCACTCCACTCCACAAATCTCCTCCTCCTCCTCCACCTCCACCTTTCTCTCTCTCTTCTTTCTCTCTCATCGCCTTCTTGATCTCCGCTCCCAGATCCGACGCCTCGACGCTTTCCGACGACTTCTGTTCTCGTTCTTCGTTCAATTCTGAAGTCGTCGAATCCGACTCTGCTTCTCCGTCGCCTGCGGCGGCGGAGTGGCGGTGCCTTCTCCTCTCGATGTTGATGGAATTGAATTTGAGACGATGGAGAGTGCGGACGCTGAAATTTGCTGGTGAAGTGATGCGCGAATCAAGTTTCGGGTGAGGTTTTCGCTTTGATGTTACCGGAAATGGGAGAGAAAATGAGAGTGCCATTTTTCTCTCTCTACGGTCTGTACAGCAACTTGTGGGCGCATCATTTTTCGTTTTGGATAGAGTAGTAGAGGAAAATAGGAAAAATTCCTTTTACCGATGGCACATGAAAAGTAATTCCGGTTAGAGATAAAAATAGAAAAAGGAAACGTGATGTTATATACTTCTTAATTTTTAGGGTATTAATAATGGGTGAAATTGGGATAGACAAGTTTTCATGCAAAGCATTGTTAGATACACAAGTTTTTAATGAAAAACAAAATCTCAACTTATTTAAAAGAATTTTAAATCAAACTAATTTCAAAAGTCATAAATAATATCTACGCCATTAAATTTAAGGTACTAAGTTTCAATATTCCAAATTTTATTCTTTAATATGAACTTATAATAACTCAATGTTTGGTTAATTAAAAATTTAGATTCAATTTGCATGTTAATTTTTTTTTAATAAATCATCGATTTTCGGTTACCACTGGGTCAATTAAGTGTTGGTATTTATATGTTAATATGAACTATAAATTAAATTTAATAATATAGTTCTTAATAAATATGCTCAAACAAAAATATTCAATTTCAAATAATATTAGAATTCAAAAACTAAAACCATAATTAAAACATCATCACTATTTTTTCTTTAATGCCTAAATGGAAATTAATTGCACTTAATATTTAATGCAATTTAGTCTGTCCGCAGATTTATTAACTTTAATTAGTTTATTTTTTAAATTATTCAATCTAAATTTTCCTTGGATTTAATTTCTTTTTCTATAAACTTGTAAATTTATAATAGACTTACATAGATTTTTCTTTAATACTATTAACAACAGTTTGAACCAACCATAATATATTATCGTTCAATTTCCTTGGAAATTTTATTATATGAATTTATTATAATAAATTTATTGTAATGTTTTTTATTTTTTTTTCCTAGAAGGGAAAAATAAAAACTAGGATCTAGAGAGAGAGAGAGAGAAACCACACCCCCGACCATATATATATATATTTTGGTTACAGGCCGAAGCAGCCCAAGCAGAACACACAGAAGAGCCACCCTAAACACTGAAACAAGGAGAGCCCCTGCTATCATCCAGAAGCAACTGGAGAAGCTCAGTAGAAGGAGACTCCAGATAACGAACATCATGAGGACCTGAAAGACCCATTTTGGCAAGACGGTCTGCACACTAGTTTGAGTCTCTACGAATATAATTTATTTCCAAGACTTTAATTTCACGCATGATCTAATAGCATTCCATGATTATGTTGAACATCCTGTGGCCTTGCTCCGAGTCATCAGAGAGGAGTTTAATCAGATTTGTGGAATCTGATTCCACTTCAAGCTCCCGTAGGTTTTGGTTTTTGGCTAAGATAAGACCTTTACGAGCTCCCCAAAGCTCAGCCATAAGAGCATTACAAATGCCCACTTTAACATAGAAACCACTGATCCAATTTCCCTCACTATCTCTAATTAAGCCTCTTGCTCTTGCTGCATTTGATCTCCTACTCATTGCACCATTAAAGTTTAACTTGAGAGTACCCTGACAAGGGGGATGCCAACGAAACCAATTGCCTTGCATCCACTCCACTCTTCTCCTGGCTAGGAAGGCTATTTTGCAATCTCTTACCAGATTATGAATCCAAGCCACTATTTGTTGAATGTTGAGGTCTGATCCCTTGAAGACATGTCTACACCTACTCTTCCACACCGTCCACAAGGTTACAATCCCTTCTAAGGACATTTTCTTGACAATCTCTTTGATCCAATCAGGGCCTTAGGGAGAGTTTTGGGCTTGGGTTACCCAAGAACTCTGCCAAGCTATCTGCCAAACCTCAGAAGTGAAGGAGCAGTCCCTAAGCACATGGATGACTATTTCCTCCCCCTGACTACGTATAGGACAGATGGAATTCTCTGTTAACATTCTCTTCTTTCTTTCGACATTCGTCAAAAGCCTTCCCTTACTTGCCAACCACAAGAATATCTTCATTCTCTTAGGATAATGAAGTCTCCAAATCCATCCCTGGTCTTGGTGATTGACTGAGGATTGTCGATTGAGACTTTGGACCAGCTCGTATGCGGATGCCACTGAGAAATTGTCATTTGAGTCTCCTTTCTAGCAGATGGAGTCTTGAGTCTCACAGTCAGAGGAGGGAAGAATGGCTCTGATCTCCTCAACCTTTGCTTATGGTAAAACTGATCTAAGCTAATTCATCTTCCATCCCCCTCCCATGTCTAGGAAATTGCTGACTTTGGTATCGTGAGGGCACTGGTCATGAGGAATACAAGCATGATTTATCAGGCTATCGTTTCCTACCCAAATGTCGTGCCAAAAACTAATATTCCTTCCACATCCTAGAGCCCAACTCGCTCTTTTAAGACATTCCCTTCTCCTAAGAATCCCCCTCCATATGATAGAGTGGCTGCTCCTTTTATTATAGTTTAGTAGGGAGTTTCGGCCCAGATACTTACTGCAAAGGACCTTGTACCAGAGATCATTGTCTCCTCTCATAATTCTCTATCCCAGTTTCGCCAGAAGAGCTGCATTGTTATCCCTCATCCTTCTCAAGCCAAACCCTCCATCTTTTTTGCTCCTACAAACTTTGTCCCAACTTACAAGATGAATTTTCCTGCCATCTTCGAAGGATCCCCAGAGGAAAACTTTATTTAACTTATCCAACCTTTCGCAAGTGGTCTCAAGAAGCCACAAGGTCTGTATTGAGTATAGAGGGATTGATGCAGTAACAGCTTGCACAAGGGTTCTCCTTCCCGCTGAACTCAAGGTTTTAGCCTTCCACCCACTTAGTTTGGCTTACACCCTTTCTATCAAGTAATTACAAGTATTCCTCTTCATCCTCTTGTGCATTAGGGGGATCCCAAGGTATTTCCCTAGGTCCTCCGCCAGAGGAATATTACAAGCGGTAGCAAGAGAGTTCTTGAGATACATGGGAGCTCTTAGGGAAATCCAGAGGTGTGACTTTGTATGATTGATAAGGAGGCCACTCTCAGTTGAGAATTCCCGAAGATAGTCCATGATGCTGCTAATGTTGCAGGGCTCCGCCTTTGCAAAAAGCATCAAGTCGTCAGTAAAAAATAAGTGAGAAATCGGAGGACCACCTCTAGAGGCTCTTATAGGGCTCCACGTGTCTCTCCTCACTCTATCTTGGATCATGCAGGAAAGCTTTTCTACAGCAAAGATGAATAAGTAAGGAGACAACGGATCCCCTTGTCTAAGGCCTGACCAACGGGGAAGGAGGGGAGGAGCTCGTTGTTCTAAACTAGCGACAGGTTCCTATTAGTAATTGAGAACATAATAAGTTTAACTAACTGAATAGAAGGCCAAATTCTAAGAGGGTGTGGCCTAAGAAGTTCCAATTGAGATTGTCATTGGCTTTCCTTAAATCGATTTTAATTATCATGGCATAATTCTTGCTCTTCGATCTTTGCATAGAATGGATAAGCTCTTGAGTGATGATAATATTGTCCGTGGTACCTCGCCCTGGGATAAAACTACTTTGAGTACTTCCCACCAAGTCTTTCAGTAGAAGCCAAAGGCATATCACCAACACTTTGAAGAGAACTTTATACGTTGTGTTCATGAGGCTTATAGGACAAAAGTCAGCAATGTCCTTTGGCTTTGAGTCCTTAGGAATGAGCACTAGGAGCCCGTGAGCTAACTTTGGAGGGAAGAAACCAACTCTGATGGCATCATTGACAAAATTACAAAGAGCCTCCTTAGTTATGTCCTAGCATTTCTGGAGAAAAATGAGTTATATACCATCTGGGCCAGGGGCCTTCGTGCCATTTATTGAGAAGACAGCTCTTCTAACTTCTTCTTCACTGGCTCTACAAGTAAGCCTATCCCTATCAAACTCCTTCACTTTACTCTACCATCTGCGGTACCAGAGGCTTGGACTTGCGATCTCCTTGGTTTAAAACAGCTTCCCGAAGTAGTCTACAGCATGGAACTTCAGCTGGTCTTGGTCACTGCACCATTTTGTGTTCCTATCTCCCTCGCGATGCCAATTCAGTCTAGACTTTTGGAGCCATAAAGTCTCCTCTTGGTCAAGGGTTTTATGGTATTCTTCAAGAAGATCAAGCTCCAGCTTCTGAAGGATTTTAGAGATGCCATATTTAAGAGACCGTTGAATGCCTTTCAAACGAGCTTCAAGGATTCTTTTCCTTGCAAAAATGTTGCCAAAAACTTCTTTGTTCCATATCTTCATCTCATCAATAGTAGTTTTCATAGCCTACACGATTGAAGTAGGAGTAGAGGACCAAGCTCTATGGAAAGCTTCCCTGAACCCATCATGCGAAAGCCAAGCGGCCTCAAACCTGAAAGGTCTCTTGTTTTTATCAGGCGGGGGGGTCAAACTAGTGTTCAGAGTGATGGTGTTATGATTACTGTGGGTTCTTGCTAGGTTGACCACTTTGAGCTCCGGAAAGGCCTAATCTAGTTTTTGGTTTGCTAAGACTCTATTAAGCCTCTCTTACAAGATAACTCAACCCTCTGTTCTTTTAACCCATGTGTATTTGGGCCCCTCTGCTCCTAAGTCTTCAAGACAACATTGATCCCAGTAATTCCTGAACCTCAGACCTCTCTGCCAAGTTCTAGGATTGTAATGCAAGATATCTTCCATATTAACTATATTATTAAAATCCCCCATCATAAACCAAGGGTGTTGGACATCTATAGCAAACTTCGTCAGGTTACTCCAGGCTATCTACTTGGTTGTGAGGTGAGGTTGAATGTAGACAAAAGTTATAGTCCAACTTTGATCCTCATGAGAGCATTTAGCTATTACACGGTAGTCTGAATGATTCTTCACATTCGATTGGATTTTATCGCCCTTCCAGAGTAGCCAGAGGCCACCCTTGAAGCCGGAGGGCAACACTAAGAATTCCATGTCATACCCCAACTTCTTTGGGAAACTAGGATAAGATTCATTTTGAACCTTGGTCTTCATCAGGCACACAACCTCAGAACAATGAGTTCTTATAAGCTCAAAGCAAACTCTTCTAAACCTATTATTTCTGACTCCCCTACAGTTTCAAGATATGATTTTAATATTCATTAAAATTTTAGGTTAGGTGGACAGTCTTACACGTTAGAACTCCATTTCCATGCATGGGGATGTCTTATACGACTTTGATAACTAGAACTCCAAAGACATGGGCTCATTTACTCCCTTCCCACTTCGAGTATCTGCTGCAGGGTCTCCAGAGTCCACCTTCTCACCTGGATCCAAAGCCCATCTTTGTTCCGTTACCTGGACCTCAGGGTCCTTGTCATCATGACGTGGACCGGCTATGCTGTCCTTTGGAGAGTGAGACTCCTACCCATTCTCACTCGGCCTTGTAACAAACAAGTGTCTCAAGTCCAGAGTGGGCTTACCACTAACGAGGCCCCCTATCAGGCCCAAGGGCTCCTCCCTCCTTTCTTTATTGGAGACTTCCAGAACCCCAGACAAAATTGACTTTCTTTCTCCCGAGGTTCCAGTTCTGACACCCCCTCTTTCCCTCTTGTTCTCTCTCTGAACTTCTGTCATTTCTTTCCCTCTGCTATGCGCTTCCCGACTCCTTGTTTTCCCCCACATGGTGCTGCTTTCCTCCCTTTCATTTTGTCTCCAAAGGCACACTGCAAGCTTTCTGAAGGTCAACGTCTGCTCTGCCATTGGGTTATTTTTCTTGTACAAAGCCAAGATATGATATTCTGATCTGTCACCATCTTCAAATAATGTCTAACATCTATTTGATACTCCCACTCTTTCTAGATCTTTCCCCTTGTTTCTACCCATTTTGGGAAGTTTTTGTCGTCGTGGGACTTGCATCCAAGGGCCTAGCCCTTCCTCCACCTCCGGCGTTGAGAGATCCGTTCCCCGCTTTGAGGCCTCCTTCTGGTTACCTGTGTTAGAAATTTCAGATTCTGTATATCGAGTCCCCTGATTACAAACCTCTAAGTTGTGGCCAATCCTCCCACACTTAAAGCATATTGTGTGAAGGCCCTTACATTCCACCTTCTGTACTTTGTTTCGTATTTTTATTTGAGGGTTCAAGGGTTTATCCAACTCTACTTCGATGCATACTCTAGCATACTTCCCCCTAGTTGCATTCACAGTATTTGAGTCCACCTTGATAGGCTTCCCCAGACTACTGGCTATTTCGAACAACACATCTTCATTGAAGAACTCTATTGGGAGATTTGGGAATCTGACCCATATAATTGTTTCTCTATGAGGGCTGATTTCGGTGAGAACCATGGCTTCCATTTGCTTATCATTAGGTAGTGTTCATTGATCATCCATGAGCCATCTGTTAGGACTTTGATATAATCATCCCTCAACATGAATCTGACTAGGAAGAAACCTTCTCCCAAGTCCAGCGTTTCAAATTCGCCCTCAACTCTCCACATTGAATTAACTTTCATTAATAGCAGTTAATAGCCTATGGTTTTGCCCAACAGTTTGATGTAAACTGATTGCCTCCAAGGTTTCCATAGACAT
This sequence comes from Dillenia turbinata, assembly GCA_037126225.1. Lineage (NCBI taxonomy): Eukaryota > Viridiplantae > Streptophyta > Magnoliopsida > Dilleniales > Dilleniaceae > Dillenia > Dillenia turbinata. Next base: position 3,903,910 of record JBAMMX010000026.1, read on the forward strand.
TTTAGGCAGTCGTCTGAGATTTGTACCACTGGAATTTCGGGATCCTCTTCAAATGGTTCTAAGTTCATATTGTTCAGAAGTTCTAGGTCTGACTCGTCCTCTTCCCATGTATTAGATGACTTCCCTGGTTTTGGCCCTATTTGTCATCCGATAAGAATGTATTTGAAGGAGGTCGGCTTTATTTGGTCGCTTGTTGTCTAGCTCCCTTTAGCCCTCTTCATGCTCCTCATCAGATGGTCTTCTTCTTTTGTCGTGAAATTTCCTTGCTGGGGGTCGCCACTCTCCATCTCTTCGAAAAGGTTTTCTTTTGAATATTTGACTCAGACGATGTCCTGGATTCCTAGTTTGGAAACCAGAGAAGGACCCCCACTGGCCATATAGTCTGCTAGAAGTAGATCTCTCAGCCCCAGCAGGGGGTCGTGCTGAATGAGTTCAATGGCTTCCAAAAAATGTAACTGTAACACCAAATGTCGAAATGGCTTCTACCCAAGCATGATAAAGGCCGTCACAGATAGTTCTTAATTCTATATTCATTCTCGTAGCTCTCCTTACAGAGCAAGAAAATCCAGCTACCCAGCATCCTGAATGACTTCGAAATACACCTCCAAACCCAGCAAGCTGGATTGCCAACTCGGTTGCCATCGACATTAAGAAGCACACGAGAGGAGGGAAGGAATTCAACAAACTAACCTGGTGTAGTGGGAGAACATGCTGACACGCTTGCCTTGGCAAAAGCCTTGTCACATTTAAGAATCAACCTCCTAGTGTCCTATGTCTCTTGGAGCAGACGAGCAGTTCTTCAATTCATGGTTTCCTTGTTTCCTTTATCTCCAAATACACAAAGAAACTATAACAAAAAGTCTGTACAAAATATGCATTTAAGCTATGGAATTTCAACCACGCAACTAGAGGCCAGGAACGAACTGGGGAGTTTCTAGAGGGCAAGAAGAAATCCCTGATCTGCTTAGCCTTCCAGGATGAGCGAAGAATGTAATTAACTGATTCAAAATCTTGAGCACATCTTTTACATATATCCGAAGTCATTAAGCTCATTTCTTTCCTTATGATCTCACAAGGAAGCGTTTCTTGAGCTACAAGCAACATGAAGTACTTCATTTTCTCCAGAACTTGGTGATTCCACACCCGATTAAGATCGGAACAATCATTTCCCTGCCTCTTTAATTGAGTCAGCCAAACGTACCCAGATTTTGCAATATAAATACCGCTAGATATAGATCCCCAGATCAGCCTGAGCATGGAGTATAAGGGATGGGAACAACTAAAATAAGAGAAATCAACTCCCGGAAAAGTGGAGAATGTAGTCTATGAAGATCCCCCTTATCATCTGCTGATATAAGATCTGTTACCCTGAAATGACAATCAAAGTCATTTCTAATAATCCACCAACCTGCCCGGACAGAATTCAGTTCACCAAAGGTCAAACCAAAAAGATATATCGTCCATTTATAACCCTCCCTAAGATGAGAGAAACTTGGATATATAGATCTAGGAGTAAAATCACTGAACAGGTCTTCCTTTAGTAAGTGTTTCGCCTTTAAACGAATAGCCCAAATCTGATCAAAACCTGAAACAATGCCCCAAGTCAAGTTTCCCATCAAAGCCATGTCCTGATCCCGAGTTCCACAAGACCTATTTCGTGAATTTTGTTGGTCTTTCCAAATTTACCAAATGTGGCCCCTTACGTTTTGCTTGTTAGAACAAATAAAGGCCCCCGGCTGTTCTATCAATGCTATCACAGACGCTTTGAAGAAGCCAAATGTGTTGGTAGGAATTCCCGGGGTGGCCAGAGTCACCCTGCCAACAAAATTAAGGAGACTACCTTTCCCAGCCGGACAACTTAATTGATTGATTCTACATAGACTCATCAAGTTCAGTTCAGTTATTTTGGATACTAAATAACAAGGACAACCGGAATTTTAATCCAAAAATTTGGGGTCGGCCAATTTAGAATAGGTATATAAATTATTGTGCTCATTTATAATTTATAGATTAACTTAATTCATTAGCTTTATTATAATATATTTATCTAATGACCCTGTATAGAATTTTTTTTACTTAATTATTGTACTCATTTATATAAATTTTTTATAATAAACTTATTTTATTGTTCGATTTTATATAGACTTATTGAATTAATTGATCTTATACAGAGTTCTTAAATAGGTTTAAATGATGATTTGGGGTTAATTGAATCCGAACTTGATAGACTTATTGAATTAATTGATCTTATACAGATTTCTTAAATAGGTTTAAATGATGATTTGGGGTTAATTGAATCCGAACTTGAAAATTAAGTCCGATTCAATAAATATTACTCTAAACTCTCGAATTTAAATATGAACTTGCAATTTGAAAATTATAGATTTATTTCAAACTGAACTTAAAGTCAGGTTCTATTAACTTAATTTTTAAGATCAGTTCAGTTGACATATGTTGGATGGTTTTTTTTTTTTTTTTTTTTTTAATGCCCCCACTTAAATCAAATTTATATTTTAAATGAAGAGCTGCTCTGCTCATGAGTTTACTTGTTTATGGGGTGACCATTTATTAAGTCATGTGAGTATAAACCACACCAACGGATAGTCGGTTTAGTAAGATGTAGCGTTAACTCTCTTAACTAAGGTCTCAGGTTCAAGTTTTGAAAATGAAAAAGAGTATACCGAGAAGATAACCCCGGAATTGGTTACTATAAATCCTGAATTAGATTAGTATACCCAAAAAAAAAAAAATAAGAGTGGAAACCGCACAAAGTTTCGGCTGATCCTGTGATGTGTCTTGGCCTGAGATAAATTTGACCATTTTCAAGTCCAAGCTGACTCATTTTATGGGCATGCATACATGTTATATACACCCCAACCATACCAAACAACTAGTTTAAACTAGACAAAATATGTTTACATTTAACTCATTTTATATATAATTCTATTTAAATTCAAAGTTTATTTTATATATCAATCTAAAAATTTGATACAAAATCAATATATTTAACCAGTGTGACAGATAAAAATCAAAGCCCAGCAAACTACAGTTTGGGCTCACTTGGAACTAGGATAAAGCATTTCAATTAAAACTCATTATGCTTCAAAGAGGATAGGCTTGCCATGAGACCCACAAGAAGAGCCCACAGTCAAAGGATGGTTCCCTTCCCTGTGAGCTGCAACTCTTAAGCAATCGTGCAGTTTTGGAAAAGATTGAATAATTTTTCAGATGCTATTTTACCATGCACGCAAACAGTAGGATCTGTTCAAGTACTGCAGTGCTGCAAAAGCAAACTTTTATGACCAGAAAATCAATGAGAAGAAGAAACCCAAAAAGAAACAGTTGATAATGAAGTTTCAAACAGCCATAAGATTTAGTTCAGAAATCAATAAGAAGAAGCAAACAACCATATAGATTCTACTCCCTTGAAACCTACCTATCTAATGTTCTCTCTCTATCACTATCTTTCCATGGTTTTGGCAATGACTCTCTCTCTCTCTCTCTCTCTCTCTCTCTCTCTCTCCCCCCCCCCCAACTTGAAGCTAGCTCCTATGCGACAGCTACAATATCTCTCAATGATTGTGATTTGTCTAGTATCTTTTGTATGGAACTGGGGCCACATGATATGTGAGGTTTTGTTTTTGGTTCTCATCATATAGATGGTGGGGGTCAAAAGAAAAGGATTTTGATGGCAAACAGCTCACATTTGCTGTTTTATTTTGTTGGTATTATCTATTGATGTGTGGAACTAGATTTGGATTGGAAATGTCTGGGAAGAGTAGACAGGTGTTTGTTTTTATGCTTTAGCTTAGCTGCAGAGTTTGATCATTTAATGCATACAAGCCATGCAAAGGGATTGACTTCCATCTCTCTGTGTGCTTCACGCTGTCCACTGGCTTCTCTGGATTCGGACAATGTCACTGTGATAACATAACTTTGGTAACTCTTTCGAACAAGAATCTCATGATTGTTGCCGCCTATTCTATCCTATGGGATCCCTAAACTGTATAGCTCTAGCATGAGCTTAGAAAAACTAACCTTTTTTTTTTTTTTTTTTTTTTTACATAAAAACCTTCAATATATAATATTTGTCTGACACGTCAGTCATTAACAGAATTAAGGGAGTCGGGTGGAGAGGAAAATATGATGAATTATTGGCTTTCTTTTGCTTAATACATGATAAATTCTGCCCCAATTAATCTTTTTATTTTATTTTCACTAAAATTATAGAAACATGGATATACTATTTTGGGAAGTGTAAAAATATAATACCATATAATTTATGCTTTTATTTTCTTACACAAGGGCTTTAAGAACCACAAATTTGAGAAGAATTTAAATATTAATTTTTATGAACTTTTTGCTAAAATTTACGAAAATATAAGTATAATTTCCTCAGGAGAGTAGTTAATTTGATGAAATTTAGGGAGATTAATAATTGATTTGTTAATTTATTCTAACTATGATAAATTTCTACTCTCATTTATATTTTAATTCATGAATAATATCTTTTAGTTTTATTATTTTTTTGATAATAAACCAATATCTAGTCGGTCCAATGATTGGAAAAAATTCTGTTTCAAGTTTTGTCCTTTAAGAGTTTAATATGGATTAAACCAGATTTAATTGAATCTGGATAGTGATGGTTTATGTGAAAATTTTTTCTTATAATAACTTTTTTTAATGAACAATGTTTGTTATTGTTCTGCGAAAGAATAGTGTGACAAAGTTACAACGTAAATAGAATCTATTGTTTCATAGGTCATTAAATATTAGAGATAACTTATATATGTATTCGTATATTACGCATTTTAACCCAAAAATGATCCACAAAAATATATAAAGCATATTCATTTAACAAAATATCCATATATGCTTGTATATGAGAATTTTAAAAATAAAATATTTAAGAGATTTTTTATGCCTCCACTCAAGTAAAAATTTCTGATTTCGATCGTGATAAAACTGTAATCAATGACCCGAGTGAATCATGAAATATAATTTTTATTTTAATTATTATTTCTTGAGGTGTAATCGCTATCAAATATTAGATAGGAAGATGTTATTTATTTTGGTTATATTAATTAGAGGTGTTATGATACTTGAGTCGAGTTGGATAGTGTCGATACTTAAACTCGATTCGAGTGTTGATTAGGCGAGCTCGACCGCATCGAACTTGCATTTCTTGATCTCAAGATTGAACTCGAAGTGTCATTAGGTAGTGTCATCGAGAGTAGTGTTTTTTAATTAATAAATTTTGGATAATATATTCAAAATAATATATCTATAAATATAATTTCACATATAAAAGTTATTTTAAAAAAATATAATTAATTGATTTCGGATATCTGGTCAAACCTTCAAACTCAACACAGTTGAGTTGGGCTCGAGCTTGAGCTCGATACCAAACTACCCGAGCTCGAGCTTGAGCTCAACCTCAGTTTGAAAGAGTTCAAGTTGAATTTTGATCGGGTAGTATCACAAGTAATAGTAACATTATCCGAGTATCATAACATCCCTAATATTAACCCTAATTTTAGATACATATGAAATATTTTATCGTTCAAATTACCCTTTTTTAATACGATGATATTGGTCAATTAGTGTGCATTAAATCTCTTAAGAATTATTTGTCACCACACCACATATTATAAATATTATATATATATTTATATTTATATATCTCATAAGGAATTTGACAAAATTTTTATGCTCTTCCATGTCTTAATTCACAGAAGCAAAGGTGAAACCTGAGAGGGTACACTGTGGAGACTGCAGATGATGGTCTCTCGTCGACATGTGAGGCCTTGTAAGATACCATGTGCAGAGAAAGTAGTAAAGCATCCTCCCTTCCCTAGGCCCTTTTGTATCCCAGTACAATATCAATACATTATCCCTTTCTCGCCTGGATCATATACCGGTTAAACCCATTTTTAAACTTTTTTTTTTGAGATTCGAATTTCGAATCACATATTAAGAGAGAGAGCTATGACCACTAAATTATCTCAAAGACCTGATCAAACCTGTACCTCAGAGATATATTATTTCATATTACTCAAGTTTCTCTCCTTAACGTTGGAAATTGTATATATTTATAAAAATATAATTTTTTATTATTTTATGAGTATCGATATTTATAAAAAGTATTAAGAGGACAAATTCTGATCTTCTAAAATTTTAATATATATATATATATATATATGTTTGATGTGATTCTGGCCATCATCGGAATATCACACATTTCATAATTTTCACAAGTTATGTGAAACTATGACTTTGGTAATAAACAAGCATCGAAGAAATTTAGAATGACATTGCTAGATAAATAAAAGATGCATGGAAAAAGGAAATTTGATACCTTTTCTTTGTCATGCACAATCATGAAAGTGCCCAAAATAATATTACTTTCTTTTTAAAAAAAAAGTAAATAATAGTAAAAAATTTAGTTATTACTTTGCAAATAACTCATATATTAATACGTTTAACAAATGAAAAAAAATTATGACCAGCTTAATATGTAATTTTAGAGATTAATAAAATCCATTACGTTTCATTTTTACCCATAATCACTGCATTGAAGGTCATCCAAATTCCAAGAAAATATGATTAACCTACGATGGCTTGTTGCCTATTTTTATCGAAAACATTTCTAAAAGCTATAAACTTTATATGCACGAATGATAAATAAATCTAATGGTAAGGTATTAAATTTATTTAGTTAATATTTTGAATTTAAGTTTTATAAATAAAAAAGAAAAAACAGATTTTAGAAGGATGTAAAAAAAATAAACTTTACAAGCATATATGTGTGTGTGTATTTTACATGCAATGATGCTTCTTTCAAGAAATGGGCAGTACGTACAAGCACAATAACCTTGGTTTTTGGGAACAAAAGGTGGGTTTGTTTCAGACAAATCCCCACATTGGGCAGGGACAGTGTCCAATTAAAAGGCATTTATGTCAAAATAAAATAGTGAGAGAGACAAAATTAAGATTCCCTAATCTTGTTTTTACCTTTGGGAGTCTTTTCAAAAATGTCCAACTTGGTTATATATATATAAAAAAAAAAATGGCTGCATCTAAATCTAAAGTTTTGTCACTCTTGATTTCTTTATTTATTGTAGAGAACAAAGCACGCGTGCATTTGGATTTTTGTCTCCTCTTGCTCTGCATTTTGGCCATGGACTGCAAATACTGCGTCTCTACCATAGAACGCCATTGCCATCAAAGTTTCAAGGCTAAAAGGGTATGCTTCTAATTTTACTTTATCTCCCTAATTTATGGTAGATATTGCTATGTAAAAATTTTCAATATAATAACAGTTTAAATATTTTAAAGAAAATCTAATTGTTGTTTACAAAATTTCATAGGTTTTATAAAATCTTTTTTATTTTAATTAAAAATATCACAATGAAAATGTGTGCACTTCTTTGCTAGTGAAAGCCATTGATAAGATTTATCACTGCTCTTTTCCATTGCTTGTAACTCAGAAGGATGAGTTTTTTATTTTTTATATAATCAAATATTTTTAAAGGTCACAAATATAATTATTTTTTATAAGGACAAAAATATCAAGAATTAACTTCGGTAATTTTCATTCAGTATGATAATAAATTACAAATTATATGTATTAATCAAACGCATAAAACAAATTTTGTTTATGATTCTAATATAATCCCTATAAATGAAATATTAGAAATACAAGGTCTAATAAATAATTAAAAAAAAAACAAACGTATATCTTAATGCATAAAAAGTCACAATATTGCATAATTTTTTTTTAAAAAAAAAATTCAATTATTATGATTTCAAAACACACACGTGACTTTTCCATAAAATCTCATAGTTTAGGGTTTCATTTATAAAATCTATTCTTATTCCATTAATCTAAATAAATTATTTAAATTTCAATTTGATTTTTAATTCTGACTTAATTTTAATGAAGTGACTCTAAGGAAAGAGGATTTTTCCTTAATTAAACCAACTAATGTAGATTAAAATATAGGAAACGTGGGTTGATAAATAAAAGTGATAGAGAACAAACTATTCAAAATGTTTGTCGTATGTTGTGATTTTGCTATTTCAAATTTGATATCTCTCTCATTGGATTCCTTTTCTTCATCCCCTCAATGTGTGTCAAGGGAAATGGCAAACCTTCTCTCGATTTTCTTATTTCTATATTTTAACTTTGTCCCATACATATGTCTTGGATTACCTTGATTTTGATCTTTAATTACTTTGTCCAATCCACTGATTTGACTTAAGATTAAACCCTTTAAACCCCTCCATTTCCCTTCTTTGGAGGATGATTTGTCAATCCCTAATGTCTAAAACAAGGGCTAAAGTAGAGGTGGGCAAGGCAAAGTTGCCCCTGAAATGTATATAAAAAAAATTAATTATAATTCTAAATATTATTTGTTCCACTCAAAATTATAACGTTCGCTCTCAAATTATAATATAAAATGTATGTTGTATTTTATCTCTAATATATTTTCTTGTTTTGCTTTGGTTTAAAGTCCATTGTCCATCCTTCTTATTCTTGAAGAAAAAATTGAATATATTAGAAATCATGCACTTTAGTGCATGAATTGTTATATCATATGTAGATCGGGTCACAAAACATAAAACCTGGGAGACTCAAACTCGAAATCTTTAAAGAGAAATAATAATCACAATTGAAATATAACTTTTCGGCAAAGTTAATCCTTTATTAGGACAACACTATTTAAGCAATATAGAGAGTATACAAGACTTTTTCCTTCTGCACTTTGGCATATGGATAGGGACAATGGTATCTGACTTTGGAAAGCATTTATGTGTTGTCTTTTCATTTTAGTGCATTTCTCTTATCTTTCTCCATAAAATCATCACACAAAAGGACTACTAAGAAAAATGAAGTTTGCCTTTCCTTGAACATAGTACTTTATAAATATTGGAGTTTTTTGTTTTTATGAGTTTAAGTATCATAATGTACAGTGGAACTTTTCCCTTTGCATGAGTCGGTATCATATGGTATTAATTGTTTAATATCTAGAAAAATTAAATTTATGGGAAAAAAAATAATCCATATGATATAAAAGTTAGCAAGAAGATCATTATGTTTCCTGCCCAACAGAGGGACTATGGACAACATCATCACCACTCAAGAACTAATTCATTCCATCCGTAACTCTAGAAGCAAGAAGCATAAAATGGTCCTAAAAATTGACTTGGAGAAAGCCTTTGACAACCTTAATTGGACCTTCTTGGGAAACACTCTTCTCGAGTTCAACTTCCCTCTCCCTATTGTGAAGATCATTATGTTTGTCATCTCTAACTCCAAAGTTGTCATCTTATGGAATGGTGGTTCCCTCCCCCCATCAAACCAAGGCAAGGTCTCAAACAAGGGGATCCCCTTTCCCCTTACCTATTTATCCTAGCCATGGAAAAGCTTTCTTATATGATAAGAGAAAGAGTGAGAAGCAATTCTTGGACTCCTGTGAAGGCAGCTAAAAGGGCCCCCCTATTTCCCATCTCTTTTTTGCTGATGATCTAATGATTTTCGCTGAAGCCAATCATGCTAACCTATCCTCCATGCTCAGTTGTCTCCAAGACTTCAGTGCAGAAAGCGGCCTCAAAATTAATCCTAACAAATCAAAAATTTGAATCTCTCCTAAGGCCCCTTACTCTCTCAAAAGATCCCTCTCAGACACCTCCAATTTTAGTCTGTCTAAAGACCTTGGCTCTTACCTTGGTATGCCTCTAATTCACCATAGAATTGACTGACATACTTATAGCTTCCTTGAAGAGAAAGTCCAGTCCAGGCTTGCCAATTAGAAGAAAATGCTCCTGAGCCCAACATGAAGGGTCACCCTTATTAAAGCTGTGACTAGTGTAATTCCAATCTACTCAATGCAGACTTCTTGGCTCCCAGAGACAACCTGCAACAAGCTGGATAAGCTTTGCCAAGACTTCCCCTGGGGAGATACTCCTAACAAAAGAAAAATCCACCCCATTGGCTGGTCCCAAGTCTACAAAAGAAAGAGCGAGGGTGGCCTTGGTATCAGGGGCACTAGAGGCAATAATGTCGCCCTCCTCTCTAAGCTTGCTTGGAAAATTTCCCACAATGACAATGCCCTATGGAGCCTGGTCCTTCGTGGCAAATATATGTATAAAGAAAGCCTTTCCCATGTAAACAAGAAGTCCTGCTCATCCTCGGTCTGGAGAGGAATCATCAAAAGCAAGTACTGCATCATGAAGGGATCAAAATGGAGAGTTGGGAATGGTCAGACTACAAATTTCTGGAATGATCTCTGGGTGGGAAATGATAAACTTATCCATCATGCCCTCATCCCAGATTATCAAATCCTATCTGATGCAAAAGTAAACTCTTTCATCTCCGATAGGATGGATTGGAACATTGAGGAGCTGTGCAAAGTCCTTCCCAGAAGCAAAGTGGAAGAAATCAGGGCTTTCATCCTCCCGCAGGACAAGAATACCAGTGACTATCTCTATTGGAAAGCCTCTCCTGATGGCTCCTTCTCCGTGAGCTCAGCCTACAATTTGCTTCATCCCACCTCTTCCTCCAACAACTGGAATTAGATCTGGAAAATCTCTTGTCCGGAAAGAATCAGATTCTTTGTTTGGCTTGCTAGCAAAGAAAAGATCCTCACCAACTCTGAAAGAGTCAAAAGAAAGATTTCGACTGACTCCTTCTGCCCCATTTGCAGAGGAGAAGCTGAAACTACCCTTCATATCCTAAGAGATTGTAGCTGGAGCAAAGAAGTCTGGTCCATTCTTGATAACTCCATCCTATCCAATCCTCATTTCAACTCCCCTTCTGTAGCAGAGTGGATAAAATCCAACTGTACTCCTCTTAAAGGCAACTTCTCTTGGTCCTCCAAGTTCACTTCTACCATTTGGTTCATTTGGAAAGCCCGATGCAAATCCATCTTTGAAAAATCTCTCCCAAATGCCATTCTCACTGTAGCTCAAGCTAGATTGTTTACTGCCCATTCTTCTCTCGCCTATGACCTCAGCAACAAGCCCAGAACCCTCAATCCAATCTTGGTCAGTTGGTTCGTCCCTCCCTCTAACATGATCAAGCTCAATTCTGATGGTTCTGTCAAAGCCTCATCTGGAAAGGCCAGTGCTGGTGGTCTCTTCAGAGATTCTCTCAGTAATTGGACTTTTGGCTATTTGCTTAACTTAGGTATCTCTGACAGCCTCTCAGCTGAGATTTGGAGTCTCAAGAAAGGCCTTAGATTAGTCGTTGAAAGGGGTTATACCAACCTAATCATAGAGTCTGATTCGGCCACTCTTATCTCCTTCATCAAAAACGGTGTTCCCGCCTCTTACCCTCACTTCCTCGCCATCAAGGATTGCAGAAGCTTCATTCCTTCCTTTGGTTCTTTCAGAGCTGTGCATACCTTTAGAGAGGGTAACAAATGTGCTGATCATTTGGCAAACCTTGCCCATTCTTTCCTGCCTGGCCTGAGTCTTCCAGGCCCCCCAGCAGCCTTCGCCCCTTCCTGTATGAAGACATGCTTGGCACTCCCTTGTTAAGAGCTTAGTCTTGTGTTGTTGGGCCTTGGACCTGTTTTTCTTTGCTTTGTCTTTCTGTTCCCAACCAAAAAAAGAAAAAAAGAAAAAAAAAAAAAAAGTTAGCCCCAATATTAGGGTTTTTGACCTCCATTTCTTTCATGTGTGCATGCAGTGCAGTATCTTTCTTGATCTGCATTATCATCGCTGACAAGGTAGACAGTCAAATAGAACTCGCTTGTCTCCCTCTGGTTTTGCCAATCATCCATGCAAATTAAAGATTCAGATAGCACTAGCTAACAAAAACACGTTTTACAAGAACACACCAAACACTTTATAATTTTTTTTTTTTTAACATTGCATCAAGACATCAACGATGCAATTCCAACATCCCACCTTTAATTTTTCAAGACAAATCTTTTGTCCTTATACACAAGCATCCTCCTTTCACCATAAACAATACCAATCAAATTACAAATTTTGATGAAAATTGATAAATTGGATTGGACATTACCTTACAGATCTAATTATGGGGTGTTTGAGAATTTTTATGATTTGACACCATACAATAGACCACGAATTATCTTAACAGAAAGCATTCTCCATTAAAAGAGCCCAAAACGAAAATATAAAATAAAATAAAACAAATTTATTACATAGCAAAAGCACTTGTTGAAGACACTTGTTGAAGACTAATGAGAAGATCAGCAAAAGCACTAACAATGAACTTGTGAGTATGCTTTGGATTCAAAGTCAAATAACATAGCAAAAGCTCATGCAAATGGTCTCTGCAGGCCTTCAAATCTTTAAACCCTCTAGCTTCAACCATGTCCTGCATTGATCTCCGGAAATCCGAATATGGGTCCGGCGAGTACGTTGGAATGGCGACTCCTCCGGCGACGACTGCGTCATTTTCCAGCGAGTCGACGGCGGCGTCAATAATGGAGTTTGAGAGGCCAGGGGATGGGAAGAAGAAGCGTTGGGAGGCTAACACGGCGGAGAGATACGCGGGAAAGTCTGTCTCTGGTTCGGAGGAGTCGTCAGAGGTGGAGAAATCGTGGGAGTAAGAGGTCATGGATGGTGTGGTGCTTAGTGGCTTTGATGATGATACGGAAGAAAAAGTTGGTGAGCTAGAGGAGAAATCATAGATGGTGTTGAAGTTTTTGATCATGATTGATGGTGTTGATGAAATTTGTGATGATGGGTCATTCTTGTTTTCTTGATCTAACTCCTGGGGAGAGAGCATTTCTGGGGCGCATTTGAATTTTGTGAAGCACGGGTGGAAGTGCTTCCAGAGTATACTGGACATTTTTCACTTTAATGTATCTCACACGAGAGAGAGAGAGAGAGAGAGTTGGGAATGTTGATGTTGGCTAAGTGGAAAAGGGCAGGAAGGAGAGGATGTGGCTGATTTGTAGATGCAGGGTGGACTCTGTCCTCTCTATTCTAGAGGTCTTTTGTTTGTTTGTATCCTCTGTCAAGTATTTATGTAAATGTAATGTTTGTTTTCTCGGGATGTATTCTCTTGAGATTTTTTTTTTTTTTTTTTTTTTTGGGACTTCTATTAATGGGTCACGTGATTACAATCTAACCTCCAAAAGTCTAGAAGTTTATTACCTCCAAAATCTAGCACTTAAAAATTAAAATAGTGGGGTCAAGAAGAGTTTTAGAGGGGCAATGAGACTGCTTGGCCCATGCTTTTCTTATTGTTACTAAACAAAAGGGACTGCAAAGAATTAGAGTAAACTTATTTCTCCTTGACTTATCTTTATTTTGATCTATTTTATTTGTAATATTTTCATTTAAAATGAAATTATTTTTTTTAAAGAAAAAAGTACAAAATTTTGCAAGTGAAAATCAGTTTTTCTCAACAAAAAGAATACAATTTCAAGTGAACCTAATGTCAATTTTCCAGACAGGACTTAGCAGTTTTCCTGTTACAAAGTCCATGTGAAACAAGCATTTTTTTTTTTTTTTTTTTGGGACTTCACAATCATTACAAAATATGCTATTTTCACATTTTCAAATGTTGCATTGCGTGATTTATATACTTATATTTTCAAGTGAACCTTATAAATGTTCAAATTTTTAGAAGAATCCAAGTATCAAATATTCAAGAGGCAAAACCCAAAAAAAAAAAAAAAAAAAATCTTCCCATCATGGATGGCATGTTCGAAATAAACAATTTTGAAGAAGAAAAGAAAATAGGTGAAGAGCATATCATGCCTAGCATTATTGTGAGAGCAACCATTAGAACAAGTAACCATATCCTTTGGAAGCACAAAAAGAAATGTCGTTCAAATGAGAAAAAGCAAACAAGATAGCAAAGCACATTATGTAAAACTGATCTTAACAAAAGCTTTTAGAATGAAATTTTGAACCTCTTGTGTCTGGAAAAAAAAAAACCTTAAAAGGTTGAATTTGAATGAAGGACATTTGACTACAACCTTTTTATTTTACCTTATCTTATTTTTATCTGCTGCACTTTGTATTCAGTGTACAACCTTCTTGTCCCCATCTTTTTTTTTTCTTGTAGAATTATTTGGGAAAGCATCCCAAGTCTTTGGGGAAGAAGAATATTTACTATTTTATGTGGGACAAACAAATTTCCTCCACTCGAGTTGAAGTCTATCAAACCTTTTGAGGGAGAGAGGGAGGAGAATTTTTAATATTTTATGTGGGACAAACACATTTCCTCCACTTGAGTCCAAGTCTATCAATCGGTGTTGGCATTTGGGCTGCCGTAAGTGTTGTACTCACTGCTCACTAGTCACAAGGCTTCCTGACGTGCCAACAGTACTGGGTTACAGATGAAGCACATGGAGATGCCCATTCAAAGTTTCAAACTTTGCTCTTTATCTTCCTTTCAGTTTTACGTATTATTTTTCTTCCCGAGTATGGTAATTGGACCAGTTTATATACTAAATAGACCTGAGTGTTAAACGGACTAAAGTTATATACAGTTCAATTAAACCCTGATTAGGGGCCATATTTAGTATAAACCCTTATCATTTTGATCGTGGAGTTGGACCGTGAACCGGGTATGATTTTTTAACATGCTAAAAAGGTTCTATTTTTGGAAAAAGAGAATGTGATACTGAAAGGTATAAATTTGTGTAATAATTATTGTTTATTTTATTTTATTTTGAATAAATATTACACTAATTATTATATTTTATGGTCATTGATATAATAGGAACGATGAAAAAAACTGTTAAAGAAAAAGAAAAGAAGAAGCTTAATTTGAAAACATTGAAAATTTTGAAGAAATTCTCAATATTTAGAAATATAAATTTTTGAGAAGTCTAATTTTTATAATTTTCTATTTTAGTTAAGCTATTTATTTGATAAGTTAACTATATTATATGTTATTAAAAAAAAAAATTATTTGGTAGTTATCAAAAATTTAAAAAGATTCTCTTTAAAAAATTAGACAACTCATTCTTATATATATGGAATATTAAAAAATAGAGCGGGGAGCCCAAGAGAAAAGGCAGCCCTAGAGGGGCAGCCGCCCCACATCCAGCAGCAATTGTAGTCCACTCATTCACATAATTTTTCTTTTCAATTTTTTCCTTCTTCCTGCAGCTGCACAAGAATACTAGGATGGCCATTTTCTTCGTTGTTTTTTAACAATTGTCGACAACAATAAAATTTATTTAGTGAGTTTTTTTTTAGTTGAAAGTTAGTTGAATCTTTGATTCATGATATTGTAAGATCTAAATGAGTTTATTCTTTCAATAATTATAGGTATTTATTTAATTCATGCATTTCATGGATCATGATTTTTTTAATGTTATTAAATAGTTGGTCAATGTTTAATAGATCTAGAATAATTTATAACCAATTAAAAATGACAAAATTTATTTATTTTTAATAACGGAATAAATGACATTCATGTTATAAAATTGAATAATCTAATTTAAATAAATTTATATTAGAATTTACTGATTAGAATTGGATCTTTCTAGATCTAAAAACTGTCGAAACACTAAATTCAATGAGAGTCTCTTGGGTTGTCTTTCGATTAGAGAAGTAATTAATTGTGGTACCTTGAATTACCGAAAAAGTAATGAGAGATTGGTCGTTTCGTAGTATTTAACGATTATAACCAATTTATTTATGTGTTGTCGAATTATTTTTGAATCAAGAATCAATCGATCGAATCAAAGTGGAAACGAATCTTTCAACTAGATCAATTTATCTTGATTTTTATTCCTTAAATTTTTCCTCATTTCATCTTGCTAATAGTTGTTTTTATTATTCTTTGTTTATTTAAATTTTGTTAGATTATTTACTTAATTCAAAACCCCTTAAATTTTTAGTTTTATTTTATTTATTAAAAAGAAATAAATTTATCGTTCCCTGTGATTCGACCCTACTTGCGCTAAACTCGTCTTTCATAAAGTAGGTAATTTATTTTTTGTTGTCTGACGACACACCAAATTTTGGCACCGTTGCCGGGGAACGGTGTTAAGTGATTTATTTCTTTTAAGTTTTATTTTCTTTTTATTTTTAGGACTAATATTTACAGTAAACTTATTGAAAGTTTGTCAACGATATAAAAGATGACTTGACAAAAATATGGTCATACAAAAGACTTTAAGAGAGTTGTTATTTCCTCATTTTAATTAGCATACCTTTTGCAAGGATTTTTCTAATATTGAGACTTCCCGACAATTTGGAATATGACAAAATGTTCCAAAAACAGTCAATGAGGTAAGTGATTTTTTCCTTCGTCAAGAATTGAAAGAACTAATTCCTCTTATGCATAATTTTATTGTAGGACAAATGCGATTGGTACAAACTTGTGAAATTTGTTCAGAGATGGATCATCCAACCGATAAGTATTCCATTCTTTATGACGATCCATATTTGAACATCTACAACCAAAGATGGTGGGATCAACCAAACTTAAATTATGGAAATGGACAACAAGAATTCCCGCAACAACCACAATACCGTCCACAATTTCAATCTCAGCAATCCTCTTTGAATCAAGGTTCGTTTTTAGAAGAGATTGTTAAAAGCTTGGTTAACAGCACTTTGAGATTTCAACAGGAGACAAGAGCCAACATCCAGAATTTGGAGAATCAGATGTCACAATCGATGGCAACCGTGAGTCGATTAGAATCATAAGAAATGGAAGACAATTCATCAAAAGCCGAAAAAGATATGAAAATCGAGCAAATAAAAAAATCATCAACAGCAAATGAATTCACCAAGGAAGTAAGTAACGAACCGACACTTTCAAGACAAAAATTTTGATTTTACCACTTTTTCCTAGCAGATTGACACAACCGAAATAGGAGGAAGAGAAAGAGATTTTGAAACTTCTCCAAAAGAAGGAACCAACCTTCCTCTCTTAAAAGTAATAAAACAAATGCCAAGACCATTCATGAAAACAGTCAAGACAGAAATTGATGCAAATTTGGGTACTTTAATTCTTGATTTTGATGGTAAAATTGTTACTTTTAATATTTTTGATATTATGAAGTATCCAAATGATTTTAAGTCTATTTTTCATGATAGCATGGTAAAATTCATTGTTCATGATAATTTTGTATAAGATAAATTGAATTTTGTTTTTAAGAAAAATGTGACAAATGAGGTTACACAATGGAATAAATTTCTTGATGACAAACTCTCACATTGGAAACAATAATTGTTAGGCTACAAAATCCTTAATTTCAATTCAAAATTAAAGTTCATACCAGGTAAGTTGACGTTAAAATGGACCGGATCGGTCTTTGAACGAGGTTGAAACAAGTAGGTAATGTCAAGTCAAAAACATTAAACAAAGGTGCTTCTTAGAAGGCAATCTAATATTTTCTTTTATGATTTTTATTTCATATTTATTTGGTGTGATTTAAATTTGATTTTGATTTTTGGGTGAATAAATACAGAAAAATTTGATGACCAAAAGTGCTCTGTCATTAAGGCGTGTCCATATCTTAACAAGCCTTCATTGCTGTCCAAGTTTGCTAATATTCTCAAATGACCAAAATTGCATATGAGTTAGGGTGTGTTCACGCCCCAAATTGCTCATAATGATGTCTTTCATGAACGAACCAAACACATTGAAAATGATTGTCACTTTGTTCGACAACATCTTCAATGTGACACTTTACAACTTATTTCAGTTTCCTCTGAAAATCAAACTGCTGATATTTTCACTAAAGCTTATCTTCCTTAACCGTTCAATCTTTTACTTGGCAAACTCAAGTTGGTCTCTACTATCCTATATTGAGTTTGAGGGGGGTGTAAATGTGTATAGATTTAGACATATAATTAGCCTTCAATTATGCATTTTAAGTTATTCCCATTATTCTTTATTATTCCCTTTCCTATTGTAAATAGGTTGATCTCTTGATTCTCTTTCTTATTTTTACTAGATTAACGTGTATATTTGTAAATCATATTCTCTTGTACAAATTACACTATAAAGGAATACAATTAGTATTTCACTTACACCGTAAAAGTCAATCAACCCATTACAAACCGACACATTCACAATATACCCATATTTTACCACAAAACCGAGTTACTAGTCGCTGATCCATAACCCAAAGATACTGGAAGCAAAATATTTTTATGGAACAAAGTAAGGGCAATATCACTTCTATATAGCTCTAGCTCCGCCACATTGGTACGTTGGTCCACTAAAGATCAAAGTAGGGATAATAGAAAAAAATATTTATTTGACTTGGAAAAATTAATAGAATTATTTTAGTTTAGTGCTAACAATTGCCATATGTAGCTCCACCACAGCATGTACCTGTCTACCGACAAACAAATCAAACATATCCGAACACGCATTCAGAAGTCACGGCCAATCACCTACCTTTACAAACTCAACAAACCCCAGAATCGCAATCCTTGGATTTCCCTCCAAAACCGAATTCGAAACATAAGCATTCCACATTGCAACATTTCTGTCAGGCATTTC
The DNA here is from genome assembly GCA_037126225.1 of Dillenia turbinata. NCBI lineage: Eukaryota > Viridiplantae > Streptophyta > Magnoliopsida > Dilleniales > Dilleniaceae > Dillenia > Dillenia turbinata. Next base: position 3,922,379 of record JBAMMX010000026.1, read on the forward strand.
ATCAAACATTTTCAGAGCATCATAACCAAGCTCGGTCTTACCGCATATACCAAAAACACTGCACCCAACAAATATATCCTTATCCAAACCAACCTTAACCGCAACCCCATGAAGTTGTTTTCCGGTAATCGAATTCCCGAGCACAGCCGAGGCTTTGAGGACACAGGGTAAGGTGAAATCATTGGGGGCAATGGAGAGACGGATCATGTTAATGAAGTGGGTCAGGGCGGAAGTGGAATGACCGTTTTGGACAAGGCCGGAAATGAGGGAAGTGAAAGAGACGACAGGGGGAGATTGGGTTGGACAGAGAGAGGAGGGAAGAATTGGGAAGGTCGAGTTTGGAGTAGAAGTTGATGAGGTGGTTGTGGAGGAAAATGGGGTGTGGGGTTGGAGATTTTTTATGATGAGAGTGTGTGTAGCTCTTCCGAGGAGAGTGGAGCTCGCTGAAATGGCGGATTCGAGGAGGGAAGCGAGTGCATTGGGTGTGGGAGCGAGGGAAGACATTGGTGGGGGTGGTGGGTTGGGTCATGATTGTTTTAAGGGTTGTGGAGAAGAAGCATGAGAAAGGAGATTGAGGAATTGCAAGTACTGATTTTACAAGGGCTTTTAGATTTGGAAGTCGGAATTGGAGATCGGAATCACCGTCTTGCGCGCAAACTAGTTCACCGTTAAAACAGTCCACAGTATCACTGTATGCGCGCGCCCTAATTTTGCGCGCAAACTACTTGTGAAATAGATTTTTTTTTTTTTCTTCTTCTTCTTTATTGATTCGAGACTTAATATAATTAGAATGAGAATAAAACAGGTTAAAATAAATTTAAAATGATTAATTACTAATATTCTATTCAAGAAGAATAATTTTTTTTTTCTAATTTTTCATGTTTCTTTATCTTCCTTTTTCTCTTTTTTAAGTCTTCTTCTTTGTCTTTCTAAATTTTTCAATTTTTTTAATCACGATTTGAATTTAACAATTATTTTTCTAACTCATAAATATCCTTTTATTATTTTTTCCCTTTCGTTTAATCACAACAACGACATAACTTCTTATTTTTATTCTTTTCGCTTTTCTTATTTTTTATATATATATATCAACGATATTTCAAATTATATTTTGATTAATTCGATTTAAAATTTACAATAATCTATTTTAAAGATTATCCTCCCAACGTAATCTTTTTATCTTAAAACTCTAATTCAAGACTTTAATTAAAATATCTAATATAATATCTCAATAAAACGATTATCTATTATTTTTCTTACTCTTTTTCAGCAAAACAACCTTTCTCTCTCCTTTTTTTTTTTTCCTTTTTAAAGTTTCATTAAGATAGTAATGGAGGCAAAGTAACATCCATTAAAATCTTATATATTATAAAATTAAAATTAAAATCAAAATCACAAATGTAATAAATATTACGTGATTTGTTAAGAGAGAGATAGTTTAATACATTGGCAACTAATTTGCTCTTAACATTTTTTCCCCGTCTCCTTCAGCGGCACCAAAACCCTAACATCCGCAAAACCCAGAAAACTATAATCCATCTGTCTTCTCCTTCGTCTCTTCCGATTCGCTCAGGTACTCTATCTCCCTCTCTCTTCACGATCTCGACTTATATTCTTGCGACGTTCTTGAAGCATTTCTGTGACAACTTGGATTAGAATGTAAAATGGTTATCTTATGCATGCTAGAAATCAACGAAAAAGGGTAATGGCTTTGGATTACTTTTGATTTGATCTGTCTTTTGAGTTATTATTTGCTCCAAATTCAAAATTTAATTGCGTTTAGTAGTTTCTTTATCTTTCTTTCTTTCTCTTCCTTTCTTTCTTTCTCTTTTAATGGTGTGCCTCCATTTTTTATTGCAAAATTTCAAAGAATTGATACCGAGCTATGAGTTCGTGGGGATTGTAAAACGAACAACTTCTCCAAAAGGTTGAATTGATAGATTGAACCTTTGTTGCTTAAACAGTGTCTGAGAACACTGGTTCTAAGTTTGAAACTTGCTAAGCTCCTTTCACCCCATTTCAAAGTTCCATGTATCCAGGTTACTCTTATATGTCATTGTTGTTGGACTTCCACGCAAGGTTGAGTATTACAATCTTCTAGTAGTTAAAGCTTTTGGAGCAATTGATTTTTTGATAGGAACTCTGACTTGGAAGAATCAAAATGTACATACTAGTAACATTTTACATCTTCATGTGTCTAATTGATGTTTGTCTGGGGCCATCTCTTGGTACAAGAAGAAAGGAAGCTGTGATTAATTTTAGAAAAACAACTGTAGAATTTAGACGTATTGCTTTATGTTAGGCAGCATGCCTTGCATTTTTCACAAAGGGTCCTTAAGGGTACCTTACATAAAGAGACTAACATACCATCCCCTTTCACTCCCATTCCCTCACCCACTTTTCTATCGTACACATATATTTGCATTAAACATATGCAACTGTGTTACACTATTTATTTATTAATTTTTTTTTTGTGCATTCTAACCCTGTAACCAAGTGTGGCCTTAATAGTTGTCCATGACATAAAGTATGTTAGATTGTGGAACCACAATGGAATAGGTATTTTGTTTAACATATATAATTATTGTTGGACCACAGCTAAAGAATTTGAAGGGGATGAAGTCCATCTATGGCTCTGCCAAGAACTATTGTCAGACTCTCCAAATTGAAATAGCTATGTTGAGCTATTATTGGTCTTTCAACTATGAAGTGGCTGATCCTTCTCCTAGTGTGCACCAAGATGAAAACTGTACAAGTTTCAGTTCATCATCCACATGCTTATGCCACATCACAGAGATGGATAAGTGATGTGGGATGACTAAGGTGGGTTGCCCACCTTTGGAAGAATTGTGGGTAAAAGCTAAGAAAGTTGTAGCATAAGAATGTCTGAGAAAAACTTAGAATTTGTGGTTGAAATTTGTGGAGAAGAATTAGTTGTTCAAAAGTTGGTAAGAATTTTGATAAACAAGTATGCAAAAAACAAAAGGAATAAGATAAGGGGGAAAAAAATAGGCATGCATATCTTCACCGCAAACAACTTAAGATTAAACTTATTCATTAATTCATTCACTCTATTCATATTCTACCTCAATGAGGCATAGTTGTGAGTCCTACAACACTAATGGCACTCTAAACCTTCTAAAAAATGCCCCAACAAATATAGAAACATAATAGGATTCAAAATCCACTAAAATAGAAGTTTCTAGGACTTTAAAACTCTAAAAAAGATACTAATTTAATGCTAACAAAAATCTAAAATATATAGAAGGATCTAACTAAAACAAGACATGTTAAGAAAATTAAAATTTCTGAAATTTATAAAGTACAAAAACTTAAAAGGTTGTTTATCTTTATATGTAAAAATGACATCTATATGACACATGGTGCAGTTCCCTAGACTCAGTCAATTTCAACGAAACTGGAAACTTAATGGAGGTTGATAGTGCTGATGAAGGTAATGAATTCACAAATGGAACAAAGGAAAATGGCCTTGCACCTGTTTTACCCAATACATATGGTGAGGGTTTTCCATATGCTCCTGTTGATTGGCCTATGCCTGGTGATGTGTGGGGTTGGAAGGTTGGGAAGAGAACTTCTCTCTCTGGATTCTTTTTGGACCGAAACCTCTACCTTCCAAGAAGTCTTCAACAAGGTGGACAGATGAAACGTAGTTTTTCCAGCAAGCTTTCCGTAGAACGTTATCTTAAGGAAGCATTTCCAAGTGCAGATCTTGATGCATTCTTTGCCTCTTTTAGCTGGAAAATTCCCTCCGAAAGGTTGACCAGAGGTAATCAAGAAAATATCATCAAAGTCATCATTCTTTTTGTGATTTTTTTTTTTTTTTAACTCCTTTCTATTGTTTTGAGGTATATTTATTTTAAAATATTCCATTTTGTAATTTGCAACACTACTTACAGAGATGTTAACTCCTCATTAATTTTAGCGATGCCATATCTTGAAGCCAACAATCTTGACATAGCTGGTGGTGTTGCCCTAGTGAACGATAGCTACTTAATATGCTTTACTGCAACATTTCTTATTAATGAAATGAACTTGGAACTTGATTAGAAGCTTCTTGTCTGATGACAAGTCCATTGGACTAAACATATGGGATGACATTACTTTTCCATGTTTCTGTTTGCATTTGAAGTGGACATCTCTTTTTCCTCTTCTGCAAATTTTAGACTTTGCGCTCTTGAATTTGCAAGATTTCTCTCTGACAAATTTTAGACTTCAGTTCCATTCCATTATTGTCTGTTTTGGTTGCAACTATGTGCAAGATGGAGGTTTATTACGAAACTAAGGGATCTGTTTTTCATAATAATACCTCAGGCAATTTGATATAGGCCTGTCTCCCATTATGCCCCTTTCAGGATCTAGAAGCATTTTTCAAGTTGATGCCCATAAAAGTGCAGTATGTTGTATGCATTTGTTTTGTTTCCCTTATACTGCCTTTTTTTTTTCCCCACTTTTCAAGGAAATAGGCGGTGGCGTAGTCCTAATAGAGTAGTAGATAAGAAGTACTTATTCACCCAACCTCAACAGAATGGGTTTAAAAGTTTACGTCAAACAGAGTTGAGTTGACTTGCTATTTTAGGTAGCAGGTTTTGTTTTTTTCTCTATTATTGTTTTTTAGTTGAGGTCAATTAATTGTAGTGATGGCATTCTATCAAAAAACTTTGTTTTTGACCCTTTTCTTTATTTCTAGAAGAACAAATGATATTGATAGGCTTTGATGAAGGGCAGATGTCTCTGACTATGCCACCTGAAGAGACATCGGAAGATTCTGCATCTGGTTCCTTGTATGGAGGTGCATGCTGTAAGGCAGGTAATAAGACCTGCTGCAGTTTAACAATAGAAGAAAGAAATCCCCCTGCCACAGTCATGCCTTGTGATGTTTGCTGCAGTGAACCAGGTTTCTGCAGGGATTGCTGCTGTATTCTTTGCTGCAAGACTGTTGATTCATCCCTTGGAGGCTACAGTTTCATCAAATGTAAAGCAGCTGCGACTGAGGGTTATATTTGTGGGCATGTTGCTCATTTAGATTGTGCTCTTCGATCATACATGGCTGGGACATTTGGAGGTACGATTGGTTTGGATGCTGAGTACTACTGCCGGAGATGTGATGCTAGAACCGATCTAATATCACATGTAGCAGAGCTTTTGAAAACCTGTGAATCCATTAATATGCAAGAAAATGTTGAGAAGATCTTAAATGCTGGTCTTTGCATCCTTCGAAACTCACAGAAACCTGGTGCAAGGAGCTTGCAGGATCGCATTGGATTTGTGATAGAAAAGGTAAAGCCGAGTGACAACAAGAACATGCTTGTGTTGCCTTCTTTCAAAAGTTTACCTTATCTTTTTCTGGTGCCATAAAACTGGCTTCTTAACCTTCTGATGTTCACATCAGCTTAAGCCCCAGAATTCTCTTGATGGTGTCTGGAAAGAGGAAGATAACATCTCCGCTACTCCTACAGGTGAGTTTTGCCAGCTAAGATCTTCAGAACTATCTAAGTGATAGTGCAATACTCTGGTCGTCCGAAGTGCTAATGAAAATTAAATCAACTTACTTAAATATACTCGAAATCAAGCTAGCACTTTCTTATCTAATAAGCTGATTCAAATCTCCGAGTAACATGAAGAAAGAGCTCCATATGTGGCTCTCCTGATACCCTCTCAACCTGCATTTACAAATATGGTTGTGTTGATAGTATAATAACATATATTTTAATTTGTTTCACATTTACATCATGCAGTAGAGATCACTAGTTGTCAAGAAGCTGTAGATTGTGGGATGCAAGAGGATCTATCAACAAATGTTGACCACCGAAGCGCATCTCAAAAACTCGATGAGGTGATAGACCGGGTCCTTCATAGATTAAGAAAGTCACAGGAAACTGAGTACCAGATCGCAGAGGAGAGGCTTTCTGCTCAAAGGAATTATATTCTCAACCTGTATCAGCAGGTTGAGATGGAGAGGTCTGAACTTGCAAGAAACCCATCAGATGCCATGAGGAATGCTGTTTTGAACAGAGTGGAGCAGATCAAACGTGAAGCTAAGAAACTCAAGGATATGAGAATTATTTGCAGGGGATTTGGGAGAACTCCTAAAACTGTCCTACGGGAACATTTCTGTTTAGATGTTCAGGACTGACATCAATTCTTGCATGACTAAAATTTTTGTTTCTCAGAGTTTTTCATGAGCGCTAGTTCTGGTGTCTACTCTTATGGAAACTTTCTGCTGGTTTTGTGTGCTTCATGTGGTGATCGAAATTGGTTAACCTGCAGAGCCCTTGTGTAACTTCAATGGCCAATATTAAGGCAATTTTGTTAGTGAAAATGGTTGTAAACATGCCCCACCGTGCATCTCTCGCATACATATACGGTGAAATATATACATATTTTTTCTCTTCGTTTACTTCGGTTGTCTAAAAATGATCAACATTTTGCCCTGTAAATGTTCAAGAATGGAATTTTGCAACAGGTTAACATGACACACCTTCATGGATTTTTGTATTGTGTGGTCCTGCTTTGCTTAGTGAGTACGCTCGCGATGAAATTGAGACACTCAAAATCAGAAAAATCCAATTCTCCGTGCCATTACCAAACTTGAAATTGGGACATGACCATTGCCCGGATAAGATTTGCATCTTCCATTTCAAAGATTGACCGGAATAGGATTAGGGATATTAAATTTTAACTGTATACCAATCAATTGACAGAAAAAACCATCCTTGCCATGGTAGCAAAAGGTCACTGGGGGCTTTATGGTGGGGGAGAGTTATTCTCCTGGTTCAATTTTATTTTTGTGTATTAAAAAAAGAGAAGGAGAAAAGCAAAAAAAAATGCAAAAACTTCAATTTGTCATAATGGAGAAATTAAACAGCACCAAGATAAGGGTAAGAAGCATCAAAAGATGTTTCACAAAAGTTTTGGTTTTCCAAGCTCTTGGGGACTTCCACATTGGTTATTTGTTAGCCTTCATTGCTATCATAGTTTTGTATTGAATATATACTTATTTGGCCCTATTCGGATGCTACCGCCTAAGAAATTACATTTAATGTCTGCTATAGTGTCCGCTTCATACTCATATACAGAGAAATTGTATAATTTTTCTATAATAATATTACAAAGAAAAAAATGAAATATTATGTCTAGAGAATAATAAATTGAGAAATGAATAGAAAATAACTTTCTTGTGGAAATGTCTTTCCCGGGGGGGTAGGTGTGAATCCTAGCAAAGGAAGCTAGAAAATTTTGAAAGTTGAGTCAATCATATGAATGCCCAATGTAAGGAGGAGGATAAGTTCATATGCATCTGTTAAGGTATCGCCCCTAGTCCGGGGAGATATAGAGACCATCCTCTAGGGAGGGGGTGCTCAAGACTTTATCCTTTTATTTTTTTAATTATTGTGCCGGGGAAAGGCGATGGTTCATCCCTTCACTTTTCTTTTCTTTTCTTTTCTTTCTCCTTTCTGTGTTTTTTGTGTCCCGGGAAAAGCAGGTTAAGAGTTGTGACGGTGATCGTTGTTAGCAAATTGGTGATTTTTAACGACCATTTCAATGTTCTGATTTGGAGTGAAAAGATCGAAGAGCCAAAGAAAGGCCGGATGGATTTTGGATTATGATTTTTAACCACCACCACCGCCGGAGGGATTTTGTGTTTTTTGGATAAAAATTGGTGGCAGCTATATTCCTTTTAGAAAGCGTCCAGCTCTCTCCGCCGGTTTGTTAGCATTGACGTGCCTCAATTTTGTTAATTTTTCCTCTCTCCTCTCCAAGGTTTCATTCTTGAGGATTGGGATTTTTGGGTTCAATCATTGAAGTTTAGTTGCACTTGGCGAAATGTTATAAAGTTAGACTTTTCACTGAACATTGTCAAAGATTCAATCCAACAAGGTTGTTGGATGATGATGCGCTTGAGTTTCTTGGTTTGGTGATCTCTAGTTTTCTTCAACACCCTATTTTGGCCGCAGGTTTGAGCTCTTCCTGCGCTGTTTTGTTCATCTTGTTTGTGCCCTTTATCAGACTAGTTCGTGCCGTTTGTCGACCTTTGTTGTTCTGGTTAAGATTGTGTCCAATTTAGGCCTCATTTTGTTTTTTTTTTTAATCGATCGGATGACCAATTTTATTAGTCTATACTGTTCTAATTTAAGTTAATCATCGGACCTATTAAAAAACGAACTCTTTGATATCTATTTTTTTTTTTTAATTTTCAAACTCGAATTCAAAATTTTGATTAATAGAATCTTGTTACCTTAACTAATAAGTTTACGCCTTATTTTGTTATTTGCCTTAAATCCTATATTTGGGGTTCTATGTCCCTTTCTCTGACAAAATAATAATAATAATAGTATAATAATAAAAAGTTTGCATTAAAATTTCTAGATAGGCCATGGTGCCTGTAAGATAAGCATCAATACCAATACCAATGACAGCAAAAGATGAGAAGTTTTGAGGTTATAACTCCGAATATTTGTATCATATGTTAAAATAATTCTGAAATTAGAAATTATATATTTTTACATTGTTCAACTATATAAAGATACAAAACTGTCTATTTAAAGTTCACTCATTTTAGGAACTTGTTTTGAGGCTGTAGTTTAGTATATTTAGGAGAAATAGAATGTCAGAATATTTATAAATTTTGATTGATTCTTCTCTTCTATGTAATAAAATTGTTTTTTGTGCTTCTTTGTGTCCTCATGCCTCGAAAATTTATAAAGATAAAAGAAGTTGATATGGGAATTGGAGAGAAAAACTATATTAGTTTACATATTATTCTTTTTCACACATCTGAGGATATTTTATCCTTTTTTTTTTATATCGTGTACTTCATCTAATGTAATTTTTTTTTTTTTCCCTTTATCAAAACAAAAACAATGGTTCATGGTTCAGAGAGAACAAATGGCATTCTTCTTGAGGAGAAAAGGGAAAGGGTGGATGACTTGATTATCTAGAATTCTAGAAAGGAGATACTGTTTAATGCTTAAGAGTTCCGCCAACAAGCCAGCTCATCTCCACGACAAAGAAAAGAGCTCAAGAGTGAGTCCTTCAGAGACTACTGTAAACAAGATAGGACTCCGCCATCAAGTCCTAATGGTGGTAAAGTTGAATGTGGATGGGAGCCTAATAAAAGACCAAGGAAAAGCAGGGGCTGGTGCCCGTTCAGAAATGCAGAAAGTACTTGGAGAAAAAGGCTTCCTCAATAAACCTTAGGGACAGAACCCTGGGCTCTCTGGCATGCCTGAAATTAGCTAAGGTGACCGCAGAAGAGCAGCCAGAAGTAGAAATGGACTCCCAGGCTGCTTAAGAAAGATCTTCCTCGATCCCCCTCCAAAGGTTGGTGATAGAATGAACAAATTTGATAGACAGAAACCAGAAGTGCTGCTTCTGGCACATTGACCGGAAGCTAATAGCTCAGAAGACTCGCTAGCAAATCATGCTCACAGCTGCAATGTGGGTTTTACCATGCTTGACAATTCCCGCTTCTTTTGCTAAAAGATTATATTGAGGTTGTGACCCTAGGTTGTGCTAATCCTTGTCTAGTTTCCTTCTGTTGGGTTCAGCCCCTCTTAAGACCAAAAAACAGGGAAGGTTACATGCTACACTATGATGCCATCCTTGCGCAAGGGTTGAAGATTCATGTATAGCCATTAATGGGTTCAATAGAAAAGAAACACAATAAAGTGGGGAAACAAGCGAAATTCACTCTCTTCAAGTAAAAGCTATTATTGTTATTTCTACAAGCTTTGATCACCAATAACTTGGCTTAAAATGGTTGTCTCCCCAGATATAAAAAGCTATCTGCATTCTTCAGACTAGTAATCTGAAGAAGAGAGAAGATCTAACATTGTGATAAACTAGTAACACTGTGTTTTAATTCCAGAACGAAGAAGACATCGGGCACATTACTTGGTTGATGTTTTTCCCCTCCAATCCTGCAAAATGTAGCAACTTCTTGTTGAGTTATCGATTACCATATGGTAGCAATAGAAACCAACCAAAACTAACCATCCATCTTGTTACAAAGAAAGGAGAATAGACAGAACATGTGAAGCCAGCTAGTTTAAGCAACATGCATCCCTACTTGTAGGGCTGAACCAATGGCCGAAAAGAGCATCAGCTTCAGTTTCAAAAGCAAACAAGACAGAGCATGTGCAATAATACCAAGGATAACTTTTAAAATGAAAAGAATAGACTAGGCCAAATTGTTTAAAACTTCGAACAAGCTAGCGCGGCAATTGGGTGTGTAGCATTGAAAACGATTTCTGAAAGAGGAAATAAGAAAAATCTTTTCTTTTTTTCCTTCTCTTCTGAAGCAACTATAACATTACAAGTTTTTCAGATCTGATCACCCCATGCCCTGTATGAACCCTTCTTCCTACATAGGAGAAAACAAGGTCGACAAACTTATTGGCATCAATAAACAAAATCTTTGCACTCCCCTTTTTTATTTATTTATCTTTTTTGGGGGGTTTCTGACTTCAAATACGCACCAGATATTTTCCATAGAACACAGGTTACTGGCGACGTGTATCTTGGGCCAGAGGCAATCAACATAAAAAATTTCAACATAAAGCAGTTAAGAATAACCATAAATTAAATGTCAATGATAAAGAATCCTAAGCAGTAGCACCACAGTTCAAAAGCACCAAAGTAATGGCAAAACCTTCACTTCCGTAAGTAACATAAGCATAAAGTAGGCAGTTTCCATTTGCTTAATCAACTAAATCTAGAAGTGTAAAGGATAATGCCTTAAACAATATCAAATCAATAGGTGTAATAACAACAAAAAGGAGTGGCCACCATAGAAGGATTGGAATAAAGGTTTGCAAATAAAGTTCATTATCCCCCGTTAGATCAGGCAAGCATTTTCAATGGTAAAATCGTGAAGGCAAATTTCCAATGGTTCTTTGTCCATTAGCTAAACCAGAAGCACATATTCTTAACCAATTACAACAACAAAAGAAGCTAAACCAAAATAATTTCACTCACATCTTCCCTTCTATGGCAAAATACTGGAAACACCGAGTAGGCCAAACACTCCAGGATTTGGGCAATTGCATACACTAAAAGGAGGTGAACACATTCTAATGTTTTCCTGAACAATACTATTCTCTATCATGGTTGTTGCCATTGAATCAAAAATAAATAAATAAATAAATTCAGGCAGATCTTTTACATAATTTGCAATAGTATATCAACACACAATAAGTAATTGCAAGATCATCCACAAAACATAGCATTTCCTTTCTTAAAAGCTCTCTAGCCATGGAACACCAAGTGCAAGTCAGAAGTGCCAATATTTACACCCCTCTGCAGCCAAGTCACAGACAATTTCTACGTCCTCCAAATCAGCATCTAATCATCAAATTGCTCAAAACCAAGGTATTGCTACAACAATAAAGGAAGCCCACATAATTCTTCTACTCAAAACACATTATATCACCAAATCAAATAACTCATCCACCAAAAACAGACCAGTAACAATTTGTAAGGGGGAGGAGATGAATTCAAGCCACAAGTGCCAAAACTCACTCTCCTTTTCAGTTTTCAGCAGAATCACACGCAATATCATATCATATCATATCATAAAAATAAGCATCTAATTCTAAAACTGCTAACTAGCAAAACCATATTAAGGAAACCACATACCCGTCTAATCAAACATAGTATAATCCTAAAATACCCAAATTACTTATACCCAACAAAAAGAAGCAAGATCACAAAAACATCAATCGACCCCGTCAAATAATTTCCAAAACTCAATCATAAAAAACAAATATAAAAGAGGTCAGAGAGTCATTACATCATTGAACAAGCACAAGCCGGCCAGCACCATCCCTTAAGTCTCCACCACGACGGCCACCGCCCCTACCACCATGACCATAACTATCCATCTCCACACCCTTAGGCACAGTCACAACAAGCTCCCCATCAACACACTCCGCACTAGCCAACTCGGGTCGGGTCGAGGCCGGCAACCTAAACCTCCACAAATCAAGCTCCAGCTCATCCACCAACAATTGTACAGCATTCCCACTTTCCCTAATCACAATCTTGACAACCCCAGGATGAATTTCCACAGTATGAGCTCTAACAGCCACAATTTTATCAACATTAGCAATGAACCTAAGACAATCCGACCTTTCCTCGACCGAAACATCAGCATCGGATTTAAAAGGGAGTTCCAAAACCCTACCAAACACATGTGGGAGTCTCTTGAGCTTCTTTTGACGAAGCCCCAGCCCCATTACAATTCTATTGGCTTCAGTGAGGTTTGAAGCGACGTCGTATTGAAGGGTTATGTTTCTTCGCTTCTTGAGTATTGGGCGTACTACGTTGTTGTTGTTGGTGGTGGTGGTGTTCATGGTTGTAAATTTGAGGATTATTAATAAGAAAACACCAAGAATGAATAGTTTGTGAGATGCCCTCAACAGGGAAAGTGTATAGTCGGGAATAAGAATCGTAATCGCTATCAGAAAAGGTGGAATCATCAACGTATGGTCTCAAAATTGTCTCGCAAAGACAAATTTTAATGGTTTGGAGGAAACCCCAAAACTCAAAATTGACAAATTATGAGATTTTGGAGGAAAACCCAATTCTAAAATTGGTTCAGAAACACAACTTTTAATGGTTTGGAGAAAGCCCAAAATCCAAAATTTTTGTTCAAAAGGAGAAATTCCCAATCGTTCAGAGAAAAACCTAGATCTTCTATTTGGATTCTAAAGTAGAAAACACAGAAAATCCAAATCTTTTTTCTTGGAATTGAAAAAGAAACGAATCTGATCGAACTTGAGCGGAATCTGATCTTGTGGATGGAAGAACAAAACTTGAAGAGTAAGCCAAGAAGAAAGATTGTTGTTTTCGGGACATAAAATTTGATGAAAATGAGAGTCTTGAATATATAATTTTTCAGACGGTGACTTGATAGAGAAGATCTTAATAGAGAGATGGGGCGAGAACGAGTGCAGCCGATATATATACAGAAGGAGATGAGTAACGCGGTTATTGAATTGGACCTGAATTTCGAAGAAATACGAGAATTGCCACTTATGGAGTTTCTGTCTTTTTGTGTTTTCGTGTACCGCGGAACCATGAAGAGGGGCGTTAGTTTGGAAATTTCTAGGAAGCTGCCCAGGTGATGGGATTAGGGGGGTCTTCTCCCATCACCACGCAATGTACTGAATATAGATATACTTTTTTGCTAAATTATTACTCAAAATTAAAAAGTAACAAATAAGTATTATATTAATTTTGTGCAATTTTAACACATCAAACCCTCTCATTGCTAAAATTTAATTTGCATATGTCCCAAATTGGCTCGTCATTAGTATATTTTAAAGCCTACGATGATCAACAATAACAAATTTTCTATTCCATGATTTTGACAAAAATTTTATTTTTTTTTTTTTATTAAAAAAATGGGGGGTTAAAAAAAAAAAGGGGGGGGTTAGGGTTTTTTTGATTTAAATTTAAAAATTTTTATTCTCTTTTTATTTAACCCGATCATATTATTTTAAAGGATAAAAAGAGTCTTAAATCTATCATGAATTTAGTTTAATTGATAAAAAAATTATTGCTTGTCAGATCACATTGAATAATTCAAATTTGGTTCCATTTTGATAGGTACAAACAAACAGAGGGAAGAATAATTATATGATCCCAAGCTTAAGACAATTATTTGTCTGCACGATAATTAGAGAGAGAGAGAGACTTTAAATAGGTATTCTGCCAGGGGGAAAAAAAAAACCATTTCCATTCAAATTATAGACGAGGCCAGTCAAAACCCTTTTATGCCAAACTCATAAAAATTAATCCAAATTGCCCGCCTGATCATTTGATGATAGTGGAGTGGAGTAAACCACTTCAAAAAGGATTAATTAACCCATTGATTTTAATCTTAAAGTAAAAATGTAAAAACAGTATAAAAGAAGAATACTAGGAACTCATGAAACGAGACTGTGATTGCAGTTTAGTACATTTGATATTCACATAATTATAAACATAATCAGATTTAAGAATATAAATATCGTTGTAATGAAATAGGCACACGACCCACATGGCGCACAAAAAAATATGAAATTTTTACTCTGAAATTTCAAATTTGTTTTTATGGAAGTGGAAACAAATTAAGGTCTCGTCTAAGGTTTGTCATGTCAGGCATAATTGTCTTGTACTGCCCATCCTTGATCAGTCAAATGTCGCATATTGTTGTACACCAATTTGGTCCAAAGAAGGGGTTACCAGAACTAAACTAAACACTCCATCATTTGATCCTAGAATAAATTGATTAGTTGCTCTAATCTTAGAACCATTTATAGGGAGAGAGAGAGAGAGAGAGAGAGAGAACCGCGTAATTTCCAGAACTAATGTTGTTCCATCCATTGCAAGAATGCGATCAAGGCATGATTCCATTCCAGGTACCTATTAGCTCCCCATTAATCCAGCACAAAGAGCAGCTCCTGCATACCGCCAAAGTGAATGGATTGGCAGAGAAATATTTAACCTAATCTGAGCAAGAATCAGAAAAACTTACAGTAAAATAAATTAAAGAAATATAAGAAGGGAGATTGCCTATTTCAAATGCATATTGGATCTTGTCTAGCTCATGACACATACTTTAAGCACAACCACCATCCTCCATCACTCCTAGAAATCACTGAAGTAAGTGTAAACTCATATACGTATCATATCATATCTTGTACCCATGTTCATAGGACTTTCTTTATACTGAAAAGCACTCAATTTGTGCCATAGTTATCCAATCAAAGATCGAGCTAGAACATATACATTATATATAATATCTTTATTTCATTCATTGTCCTCGAATATATACATTATATAAAGCTTCATCAAAGGAAAAGCAAAAACAACCGGCATTAGTAACCTTAAAATATAAAATATCATGAACATTACTCTTTCTTATTAAGCTTGAAAACATGGAAAATCAGTTCCAAAATGAATGAGGAGCGAAAAATTTACAATGGCAACAAGAAAATTGGTTGACACGTCTCTAGCATGACAAGCAGCAAACCTTTCACCAACAAACTGATATGAATAACTAGAGTGTCAAAGGCCATCATCAATAAAGCAAAGGCTTTGAACTTTCACATCTCAATGGAACAGTAACTGAGCAAATTTAGTCCTAACATTTTGGTGATGTATTCTTTGTTTGTTAGGCACAAAACTGTCCACCAGGTACAAATTTTACGGCTCAAAAGAGGTCTAAGAGCAGCTAATCCACAGCCATGGCATCTGAGCCACCACCATTAGCATCCTCCATCCCATTTCTATGCTCTTCAATAACATTTCTCATTTCTTCAGCCAAGCTCTTCTGCTCTTCCTCAATCGTGTTCTGCAATTCATCCACCTGCAGAAGAGTTGAATCACCAACTGTATATATCACATTCCCAGGATCTTATACCCTTGTGGTCACAGGGGTACAGATTGTGCAGAAAACAAGGTGCAAGGGTGATCCTTAAATAGTACAAAGATCATATCATAGGCAGAAAGAACACACATCCGCAAAAGTATCCCTACAAAGGGACAAGATAAAGAAGCATTTCCATGCCACGAGATTATTTAAAGAGAGCTATGCAAATGGGCAAATCCTAAACATAAAACAGACAAACATATGTATCCATCACACTTTACTAACACAAATTTCTTCCCTATTTATGGCTCAAAAGAGGTCTAAGAGCAGTTAATCCACAGCCATGGCATCTGAGCCACCACCATTAGCATCTTCCATCCCATTTCTATGTTCTTCAATAACATTTCTCATTTCTTCAGCCAAGCTCTTCTGCTCTTCCTCAATCGTGTTCTGCAATTCGTCCACCTGCAGGAGAGTTGAATCACTAACTGTATATATCACATTCCCAGGATTTTATACCCTTGTAGTCACAGGGGTACAGATTGTGCAGAAAACAAGGTGCAAGGGTGATCCTTAAATAGTACAAAGATCATATCACAGGCAGAAAGAACACACATCCGCAAAAGTATCACTACAAAGGGACAAGATAAAGAAGCATTTCCATGCCACGAGATTATTTAAAGAGAGCTATGCGAATGGGCAAATCCTAAACATAAAACAGACAAATATATGCATCCATCACACTTTACTAACACAAATTTCTTCCCTATACCCTAAAATAGGCATTAAAGCAGACACTGATGCCTTTTATTTTCTTAATCAGAAAGACTACAAAACCTAGCTTTGTGTAAAAATATATTTGGCACTGTATCCATCTTTCCACCTTTCACATTAAGAAAGAAAATCCATCCAACATGAAAACACACACAAACACACCCACCCACACACACTTTTTTTTTTACCTCACTTGGCTCATTGATTCAAAACCTCAATCCATGTTCCTTCTTAAGAATCCCAATCACAAGACACCCCAATCGATTCCTTACAGGAACCCAGATCAAAACCTTGATCCACATGATAAATGTGAAACCCTGGTCACCATTGGACACCCAAAACTCTAGTTACAGAGAACTGGGACCCAATTCTGATCTATTTCCAGTTTCTTGAATCAGAAGATTTACAAAACGAAACCCTAGTTATAATATGAATAGTATCTCCATTGTGTCTACAACATGCATATGGTTTATAATTTCAGGCAGGTGGAGTAACAATTTTTAGGGCGATACACCCATCTGGGGTCATA
Source organism: Dillenia turbinata (assembly GCA_037126225.1). NCBI lineage: Eukaryota > Viridiplantae > Streptophyta > Magnoliopsida > Dilleniales > Dilleniaceae > Dillenia > Dillenia turbinata. The sequence continues at coordinate 3,939,061 of JBAMMX010000026.1, forward strand.
ATTGTTAAAATTATATACATGAATCTTATTTCCTTAAAATTTTAGGGGCACCCCTGCCCCAGCCCCTCCCTTTACCCGTGGAAGATGGTCATAACAGGTTGAGCTGGGTCAAAAAAGGAATTCTATTCAAGTTAGGTAATTCTCTGGCTACCAGAAATAGACGAGGGCAATGAGCGGAACGGGGCGAAACAAGAAATATATACCAGGACCCCAAATACTATATCAATTTGGGTTATAATTTCAAGAGTGCCAAGTTATAATTTCTAGGGGAGCAAACATATTCGGAGTTATGGTTTTCAAATTTATACACATCAAATTTTAATCAAACCATGTCCATGAGAAGAATGAGGGTTTTATAACATACCACATGCAGCAGAAGAGCAAACTGTTTCTTCCGAAGTTCAACCGTCCTTGAACCAGCTGTGTTCTCAGCTTCCAACAATGCTATCTCCTTGTCAAGTTCTGAAATAATCTTCTGGGTCTCTGATCTTGGGGGCTGTGCAGCAATTGATCTTCTGATTGCCTCACATTCCTCCTTGTGCCTCCTCTCAATTTTACTCTCTTCAAGTTGCTTCTTCAGATCTTCTATATCAGCCTGAGCTTCGACAATCTGCCTGTTTATCTCATCTTTTAACTCGTTGAAATTCTCCTTCTCCCTAATGTTTGCATCCACAACTGCTTGGCTTTTAAGCAGCGGGAGTTCGAAGGTGGTGAACTCCTGCAAAAAAGCCCTAGCGAGTCTTTCACAGTCGCTGTAATTATCGGCGTCTTTATCAATTTCAAGGGCAAACGAAGTAAATTTCTTCTGAAGCTTCTTCAATGGAGGCTCACCCCTCGTGGTAGTTGTGCGGGTGAGAAGTCTGTGCTTTATAATTACGTCGTCCTCTTGCGGCCCAAAGGCATAGTGCGCAGCCATGGCTTCCCCCCTCCCCACAACTTTCCTTCCTTTCCCCAACATCTAAACAGTGTTTGATGAGCAAAGCTTTGATTCGGCAGTCTAGGGAAGGCTAAGAAACTCCGGCGGCGGCGTCCGCTGAAGGTGGGGGGGGGGAGAGAGAGAGAGAGAGAGAGAGAGAGAGAGAGAGATGGGCAGAGCAATGCAACGAATCAAACCAAAAAAACAAAAGAGCAATGCAACGATGTGTTTGGTAGGGGGAGGAAACGCGATACATGCACCCTTTTCGCCCCGAAAAAAAAACAATTAAAATAACTTCTCGACTAAAAATATTTTAAAACTATTCTAAAACGAAATAAATAAATATTTTAAAACTAATAAATAAATAGACATCATACAATTTATATAAACACTATCGATATAAGATATAATATAATACTTTTTATATAAATAATGTATGTCATATCTTGAATTATTAATTTTAAAATAATTTTGGATGAAAAAAAAAAATCGCTCACCCAAAAAAGGTATATGTCTCGGGAAACGCGTCCAGAGGGAGACTGTGTTGGTTTTCGGGTATTTGGGCGCGGGTTTAGTCCAGTCAACGGAGGGAAGGAAAGGGCCATATTTATCATATTTATTGGAATTTTATAAAAATTTTAACGAAGTAATAAATAAATAAATAAATAAAAGTTTACTGATCCTAAAATTGGAACCCAGATTTTTTATATTGACAAATCGTTCATACTGTTTAATATATATGTTTTATGAGTTACAATCATATGTTACAATGGGCAATTTCATATAATAAAAGTCCTATTGCACTCAAATCATGAGAGTAAGGAATATGCTAATATCTCTTTTTGAGGTTTAGCCTCAACCAAACTTGGCTTGCCTCTAATTTAACGATGCTTCAAATTTGCACATTTTTTTTAAATTATTAATATTTAATATTTGTATTGATTTTGATTAAATTCAATTTATATTGAATTAAATTTTTAAAAGATAAAATTCTTACTATATCTATTTTCTTTTCATAATAAACTTTAGTAACAAAGTCGAATTGCATAATAAAATTTTTACGTTATTTCTGAATTCAATTTTATTATAATTCAATTTTAAACAAGTTTAAATTTAAATAATAAAGAGTTAGACACAAGTTAAATTTATCTTCTTTTTTTTTTTAAGTCCAACCCGAGTTCAATTTGGCTAATATGATCTACAAATCTCTTAGTCTAGTAGATTGAAAGCTGGTGTTGCCATCCCTTTTGTGTGTTATGGATCTACGTGATGGAATCAAAACAAATAAAAGAATTCAACCCAAAATATTGATATATTAAGTGAGAGTGCATGTTAGATTTAAATACTATTTTATAATTTCTTTATGAATTTAATGTGAGATTCATAATATTATCTATCCCTTAAAAAATTAGACGTTTATAGACGGCTCTTATTCTGAATTCTTCACGATACATAGTAATCCTTTTTTATCTCTGAATGATTTTCACTCTAGATCTTATCAAATACCAAAAAACTCTCTTCTAGATAGTGCTTTTTCCATATTAGATTGACTCTGATACTAATTTGTTATAGACCCGCTGATATATTTAAATCTAATAAAAAAATTTAATCTAAAAAATTAATCTATTAATTGAGAGTGGTTATTGGATTTAAATATTATTTTATGATTTATTTGTAAAATTGTTCTCGGGCTTTGTTTTGTCCTCTTTCAGCCTTAGCCTTCCCCATCTGTTCCAGGTGTTTTTGTGGTGAGCCTTCCCTTTCTGTACCAAAAATAAAATTGACATAAATAATTTTATTTTTTGTTATAAAACGATTTAAACCCTGAATTTCAATATTGAGAAAATGAGACTATGACCACTATCATCTTCCCTTAGGACAAAGTAATATGCACAATAAACAATTGAAATACATCTCACATCATAAAGTTTGAGGATAACTCGCAGACCTAATAATTGAGAGGAGAGGTGCATCGTGCTAAATAAGATAGTCATCCATGGGTAAGACCATAAGTATGTTTTTATATATTCTTAATTTTTTATATTTAACAAATTATTTACTTATTTAATTATAATTTTTAATTTTTATATTATTTTTTATAATTAATAATTATATATTTTATCATTTTAATTTTTTTATAAAATATAATTATTTTATTATTTTTATAAAATAATTAATATTTATATAAAAATCTTAATATTTTTGTGTTTTTGTATTTTTTTTTAATAAAATCTGATTTTTTATATTTTTTATATAAAAAGATGTAATTAAATGAAGGAGAGAATAAAAATAAAAAATCTATATCAGTTGAGCTGTCGTTAGGACATTTTTTCATATAGTTTTGTATGTGTTTTTGTACTCCGTTTCCATTTTTTTTGTTTCAGCCAGCTTGAATGGTCTACCGCAAAAGGGCCTTGTGCAAAACGGGGTTTAGTGGCACGCAAGCGCTTTAAAACCGAAATTTCCCCTCCCCTAATCACGGGACCCAACTCATGGCAACCCTTCCACCGACCGCCTTAGCCTTCCCCCCGCATCCCGCAAATCAATTCCATCTCCCATCACTCCTCACTTCATCAACCTCACTAGCCCAACTCAAACAAATCCACACCCAAATCCTCAAAACCCGCCTCGACAAATCCAACTCTCTCCTCTTCAAGCTCCTTCTATCTTCCCTCTCTCTCCCCTCCAGTCTCGACTATGCTCTCTCTGTCTTTACCCAAATCCCCAAACCCGAAACCCACCTCTGCAACAAGCTCCTTCGAGAATTCTCGAGAAGTAATGAACCCGAGAAGACCCTTTTGGTCTATGAGAGGATGAGGAGAGTTGATGTCGGCTTTGATCGGTTTAGCCTCCCCCCTATTTTGAAGGCGTTATGTAAGGTTAATGGGTTGATTGATGGGCTTGAGCTTCATGGGTTTGCTTTGAAATTGAGTTTTGGGTCTGACCCGTTTGTGGAAACTGGTCTTGTGAGGATGTATGCTTCTTTGGGAATGCCTGTGGAGGCACGTTTGGTGTTTGATAAAATGTTGCATAGAGATGTTGTTTCTTGGAGCATCATGATTGATGGGTCAGTATGTTAATCGAATATTTCCAATTTTTATTTAATAAAATTGATCAATTGTATTAGGTGAGACCTTAAACTGTTCTGTAAAAGAATTGTCTAATAACAATTTGCTACCAGTCAAGAAAGACTATGACATGCATTTTACTCACGATGAATAACGTTTCTCTTTTTCCAGAGACTATTTTAATCTTAGTTGAAATGAATTGTGTGATTTTTCTAGTTTATAGTCTATAACTAACATTTTTATAGTAACAAACAGGTATTGCCAGAGTGGCCTTTTCGACAAGGCGTTGATGCTATTTGAAGAGATGAAGAATGCTAATGTAGAACCAGATGAAATAGTTCTTTGTAGTGTTCTTTCTGCATGCGGTCGTGCTGGACAATTAGATCATGGAAGGGCAGTGCACGAATTCATTGCAGAGAATAATGTTGTTGTTGATTCTCATTTGGCTAGTGCTCTTGTTGTCATGTATGCAAGCTGTGGCTCTATGGATGCAGCTCAGGAATTATTTGAGGATATGTCTCCGAAGACTTTAGTTGCTTCCACTGCAATGTTGACCGGGTATTCTAGACGTGGACAAGTTGAAGCTGGTCGTGCTATTTTTGATGAAATGGTTGGAAAGGATTTGGTTTGTTGGAGCGCAATGATATCCGGTTACGCTGAGAGTGATTCGCCTCAAAAAGCTCTTGAGCTGTTCAATGAAATGCAAATGCGGGGAATAAAACCTGATCAAATTACCATGTTGAGTGTTATCTCAGCTTGTGCTCATCTTGGTGCATTGGATCAAGCTAAATGGATACATGAGTTTGCTGATAGGAATGGGTTTGGAGAAGCTTTACCTGTAAATAACGCAGTCATGGATATGTATGCCAAATGTGGGTATTTGGAAGGAGCAAAAAGTGTCTTTCAAAGAATGAGAAGGAAGAATGTAATATCTTGGACCAGTATGATCAATGCCTTTGCCATACATGGTGATGCTGATAATGCCCTAAGGTTCTTCCATCAAATGAAAGCTCAAAATATTGAGCCTAATGGAGTTACTTTTGTAGGAGTATTGTATGCTTGTAGCCATGCTGGGTTGGTTCAGGAGGGTCGGGAGATCTTTGCCTCAATGACTGCTGAGTACAACATTTTGCCCAAACATGAGCACTTTGGTTGCATGGTTGACCTATATGGTCGTGCCAAATTGCTAAGGGAAGCTTTAGAGCTGATAGAGTCAATGCCCTTTGCACCTAATGTTGTGATATGGGGATCCTTGATGGCTGCCTGTCGGATGCATGGTGAGTTTGAGTTGGGGGAGTTTGCGGCTAAGCGACTTCTTGAGCTAGACCCTGAACACGATGGTGCTCATGTGCTATTGTCAAACATCTATGCCAAAACTAGTAAGTGGGAAAATGTTGGAGAAGTAAGGAACTTGATGAAAAGCAGGGGAATATTAAAGGAGAAAGGATGCAGTAGGATAGAGTTAAACAATGAGACACATGAATTTTTAATGGCAGATAGGAGTCATAAACAAGCAGAGGAGATCTATGAGAAGTTGGATGAGGTAGTTGGTAAGTTGCAGCTGATTGGATATGCTCCAAATACTGACAGCGTTTTGGTTGATTTAGAGGAGGATGAAAAGAAGGAAGTTGTTTTATGGCATAGTGAGAAGTTGGCTCTGTGTTACGCACTGTTGTCGGAGGGAAATAGGTCTTGCATCCGAATAGTTAAGAATCTCAGAGTTTGTGAGGATTGTCATACCTTTTTCAAATTAGTATCAAAGGTATATGGCACAGAGATTGTTGTTAGAGATAGGACAAGATTTCACCATTACAAAGATGGTTCATGTTCTTGTAAAGACTATTGGTAACTCTCACCAAAAAAAAGGACTATTGGAAACCCTATTATTTGTGAAATTGTAAATGTCCACTTTGTTTATCTGATAAATGGAAGGCCTAGTTTTGTATTTTGGGGATTTTATTCTCACATTTGTAAGGTTATAAATGATATCACGGTGTGAAGCCAGCTAAGACCGTTCATTTAATGATTCAAGCAACCATAGCAATATTTCGTAGCTCATGTAGAGGTGAAAGGCATATCAAGTTACAGATTTGAGGAATAAAAAGAGCACATCTTGCGAGGTCTAGACTGGACAAGAACATTATTACAAATTGTTAGCCATGCTTCTTTCTCTTTCTTCATTTTGATTAGACTCTAGCATCCCAATCAATGGAGAGAGACAATAGCCTAATTAATCATGTACAAGTTCATTACATCACCAGTTCAAGTACCATGTTCCCAAGCTTCTCATGGCTTCCGACATAACAGTAAATCAAAAAGGTGGAACTGAAATATTATGGACTTCTCACGAGGACTGAGAACTAGATTTCCATACTTTTACACCGAGGAATTACAAACTATCTTGCCATACTTAAGTTGGAGCTGCAAAACCATAGTTTGATCTAAAATTGATCCTGTAGGCCTCTCCAAATGCGAATGACCCCCAAAACTGCTTCTTCATCCTTTTAACCAATCTAGACATACTGAATTCCAAAAGCTCAAAAGCTGCAGAAAACACCCCTGAATTCTCCAATATCGCACTTCTCCTGTACTCGATAATCCTACTATTTGGGTCTAAATGTATGATTGAAGCCCTCCATTTTCCTTGTACCCATGAATCATTCACTTCTCGAATCAAATACACATCACTACCATCAACCCACTGTCAGTGAACACGCGTGCACACAAGAAAAAAGAAAAGAAAAATCTGTCACCCTTCAATTTCTTAGAGCAAAGACAATGCGTTAGCAAATAAAATTTCAAACCACAGTTTCAAATATACCTCTGTGAATCTACCAGACAATACAATGAAGAACCGTGAAGATAATCCGGCTGTGAGCAATCCGGAAGTCTGCAAAGGCCAACCCCATATGCTTAGTTCCTCCACTACAGATTTGTACAATGCGCATTCTGAACGTAACATCAGACCATCCTAAAAGTGAAACAAAGAACATCAATTTTCTTCATTTCACATTTCTTATACAACAATATGAATCTGAAACATAAATTGGTTCCATGAGTAGAACCAAGAATTAAGAGTCGGAATGAAGAATACCTGATGAATTCCCCATGAAGATGGACTGTGATTACTGCAATTTGAAACGTCACCATTAACAAAACCTTTAAGGTTAGTCTTCAAGAAACTCAATCTGCCACTCAAATCTTGCACACCCGAAGATTGTTCCACCAAAATCCTCACCAAATCAGTAGACAATTTGGGCTTCAAAACCTTAAAAACCATCCAAGAAACCCCAACTTCAGATCCAAAAATCAAGCTCATACAAAAAATCAACCTCAGAATCTTCAAACCCAAATCCCATTTTCTCTTCTTTTCCTCCTTTTTCTCCTTAAAACTGATCTTCGCCGTAGATTTCAAAGCGGGTGAGGCCAGATTCCTGCGATTAGTATACTTAGGCGTGGGAGTAACAGAGGAACCATTGAAAGAAACAGGGCTTTTCTGTAAATAGGGTTTTGAAGCAGAGATCTTTGTGAGAGAGCTTCTGTGAGCACTCATAGGCATGAGGTCAAGTGTTGCATTGATGCTTGCCAAACACATTTCGCAGTGGCAATTTGCATCTTTTCTGCATCCCAGAAAGTAGCCGCTGTCATGAAACTCCGATTCATCAGACTCGGCCGATGCCGTGGGGGTGGGGGAGGAGGTGACGGTGGCGGAGGCGGGGGCGGAGGCGGAAGAGGAGATTGCATCCTGGAGGGTATTTTTCATGGTTTCTTGTTTTCTAGTTTGGTTGTGTCATTCTTGGGGGAGTTCGTGTTTGTTCTGTTTTGATTTCTTGGAAATCCTTTGTCTTACTCAAGTTGGGGAAGATGATATGATCTTCTTTGAAATTCAAATTTCCAACGGCCTTATTTAGCTGTGAGAGAGAGAAAGGTTCACTTTATAAGAAATATTGGTGAGACACGGCCACGTGACAGCTGGCTAAAAGTTTGTTGGGTTTTTATTTGCATTATATTGGTATGCTCACAATAGTTTAATGTTTTTAAAAAATAAAATAAAAAATATCTCGATAAACTAATAATTTATTTATTTATGCTAGTAAATGATTTATTAACCAATTAATTAATGTTTATGGTTCCAAGGATAATAATCTAAAAATTTTATTTGTGATAATTTTTTTAATATATGCGTTTTTATTCATATTTTAAACCATTCATCGAATCTCATTGAATCCATCTCAACCCTAACTTAGAATCCATCTTCTCAGTCAATCCATCTTCTTAGCCTTCGCTCTTCAGTTGTGTTTGCATTTCCATTCCCTTTTCACTCAAGCTTTGTTTTTTATTCTTTTTTAATTTTAAAACCCAATTTTAGATTATTTTTTATTTATTATTAAATTCAATTTAAAAAAATAGAATAAAAAGATTCAAAAATATTAATTTATGCATCACTAGTGTTTTTAGGATTATTTAAAATGAAATTGATAATTTTAATTTTAGAAAATAAAATAAAATTAAAAAAATATTAATTTTAAAATATTTTTTTATCAAGAATTAAATTGATATTTATAAAATTTTCATTCTGAAAGGTATATAAATAAAATATCAATAATGATAATGATATCCATTCCAAAATTTATACTAAACAATTGATATTGGAATTCAATTTCGATTTTTAAGGTTCTTTATTCTGATTTCGATTCCAAATTTTAAGTACAAATCAAACGTCACCTGAAAGAGTTACTGTTGCTAGGAAAAGTATAGTTTAAGAAAGAGAACAAGAAGAGGGATGAGATTTTTTGGTGTTGGAAATAACATTTCTCAAACTCAATTCTCAAGCTCATCAAGAGAAGAGGTTTTGGTCCCTCACTTAAAAGCTTCAAGACCCAGCATAATGGACATTTAACAGCCCATTAGAGGGACTGTTAAAATGCCCCAACAACCAGGAATTTCCTAGCCCTTGGGAAGCTCCGACGGCTAGAATCTAGCTGTTGGGACTTTTTGGCCGTTAAGAGGAAGGCCGTCAAGCCTTCCTCCTCCTTATTTATCTTTTTCATCAATAGGGAGCTCTTGTAAAAAAAATTAATTAAAAATAATTCTTGTAAAATATTCTCACAAAATTGGGCAATCGTCCCATAATCAATTGATGTATATTCATGCTTACAAATACAAAGAAGTTCTTCATTCTTTAATCATTCTTGTTCAATTTTGTTTTACATTTCAATTTTTTACATTATATTAGAGCAAATTGCGATCAATTCTTCTTTCACAAGAATGTATCAAAAAGCTAAATGAATATGTTCACATTGTAAGAAGGCAGACCACTCCAAGAATTGGTGTTCGAGTCTTCATCCACATCTCAAGAGCAAATATTTTTTAAAGAGAGAACAATCTTCCCCAATGTAATAAAAAATGGCAACAACATCAATAGTTTTAAATTTCCTCAAAATTTTGTTCTTCTAAATTAAAGATAAGACATTTTTGGAAACAGCTCAAAAGTTGATTATCATACTCAAAAAGTTAATCAGCAATCCCAAGGATCATCAAGTACTAAATTTTGCATTAGATGTTATCATCATGATGCACAAAAAATTGAAAGGCAAAATACCCAATTAAGGTATTTGCTTTCACTTTTCCTCTTCAAATGATCATACTTTTCATGAGAAAAATGGATATAATTGTGGTATGTTAGATTAGGTCATTCTCATAGTGAAACTTTAAAGAAATTATTTTTAAATAAAAATTATAAGAATAGACATTATGAAGTATGCATTTATAAAAAACAAAAAAGGGCATACTATCCCATGTCTGAAACACAATACAAAGATCCTTTTGAGTTAGTGCACTCAGATATTTGGACAATCTCTATAGACTCTAGAAGAGGGTTTAAATATTTTATATCATTTATTGACCACAAAATTAGATTCACATGGATTTATATGCTCACATTTAAGACATTTGTATTTGATGCTTTTCAAAATTTTCAAAAATATATTTCTAAACAATTTAATGAAAAGATAAAAGTGTTTAGAACGAATAATGGAAGAGAATATATGAACAATGATTTTAAAAATTTTTTAGAAATTAATGGTATAATCCACTAAACATCATGTCCGTATACCTCACAACATAATGGTGTAGCCTAGATAAAAAAAATCGATATATTTTAGAAATTGTTAGGACAATTATTTTCCAAACGAAAATGTCTAAGAAATATTGGAGTGATACGGTTAATACGACCGCTCATTTGATCAATAAATTGCCTTCTAGGATATTTCAATAGAAATCTCTATTGGAGTTGCTAACAAAAACCAAACCAAATCTCAAACATTTTAAAATATTTGGTAGTGTATGTTATGTGTATGTTACTAGTCAATTAAGGGACAAATTAGACCTAAACGGCAAAAAATATGTATTCTTAGGTTATAGGTCTTTCTAAAAGAGATATATATATTCTGATCCAGAAACTAATCATATATATATATCGAAAGATGTGATATTTATAGAAAATAAATTTTATTTTGTAGATATATGGTGAAATAAATACCATAACAAGAGAATAATTCTCCACAAGTGACAAATAATCCTCC
>JBAMMX010000026.1:3954628-4062128 GCA_037126225.1 Dillenia turbinata
ATATAACTTGTTTCTATACCTGCTCATCTAACAACATCATCGATCCATCCAATAGTCATCAATATCAAATTTATACCATCTCTGTTCATCCATGCAATTAATTATCCAACAAGATCAATTAACTAAGAATTCAACAACAACTAATCATATGACATCAACTAAGAATTCAACTAATAATATAACTATCAATAATCACAACAGCAACAATATAAAAAACAAGCACAACATCAAGTCCCAATGTTCAAATGTTTCAATATCAACAACAACCATAATATCAACAATTACAAAAATCAAAGTAACCATATTAAAATATAACCATCAAATAACAATAAGTTATCTCAAACACCATCACCATCATCATTATCAAATATATCATCACCATCATCACCATCACGAGCATTATCAGGAGGAGATAAAGAAAGGAGAATCTGACTTGAAGCAAGGGCTAACTGAAGATACTGCATGATAAACATCTGTTGTGCGCGAAACTCTTGAAGTTCAATGTTTCTTTGTAGTAGTAGGTCTTTCAAGTGGCACACTTTTTCATTCAATTGCTTTATTTCTACCACTACTGCTGGTAAAGTGGAAAAAGATGGATGAGCGATTTTACAAGTTATGTTCAAAGAACTCATCCCAAGTACTCTACCCACTTTTACTCCACCAGTTGCCTTGAGTCATAGAGCCATACTATTAATAAATAGCTCAGATGAGCTTGAATCACCACTAGCACTCGAACTTCTCACTAAAAGCTCAACATATTTCTCCTGCATTATCATGAGGAAAATTAAAAAAAAAAATTAAAATAACAATATAATAAAAACTCATATAATCTGGATTATATATATATATGAAGGCAAATAAAAAACATAGTCTTCATTACCCTACTAATATTAAAAAAAAAAATTATAAACTATAGATGAATTTGATAAAGAGAAGTGCATGTAAATATTTTCATTGTTATGACATTACATTCAATCCATTACATTGTTTTTGTTAGTTGTTCTGATTGTCTAGTAATATGAATCATGAGACTATATAACTTGTTTAAAGAAAGAATAATACTTCTGCAAATGTTACTCCATCTCCAAAATTGGATTAATAATGATCAAATAGAAAAGTACACATTAGGAAGCAAAGAATCAATGTAAACAGTGAAAAGAAACTTGGGAGAGAGTAATCTAATAAATTCATATTCTTACATTGTTATGGTAGATTCAATATAATACGTTCAAATCAATATTGAAAATATCTATAAAACAAATTAAAGTTTTGAAATTGCATACCCTAATTGCTCTCTCTCTTTTCACTCAACGTCTTGTCTTTTTTTTGAAATGTTCGCGTGAAAGTGTACATGAATAATGTCTCGGTTCTCATTTCCTTGACCTAAAAAAAAACATTGTTACAAATAATGAAATAGTTTAAAAATAATTGAATTAGATTAAAAGAATTAGTGTTTGAATAAAATTACCAATTTATTTCTATGTTCATATATATTGATTGAGCCTCTCGTATATATTGTAGATGATTCTCCAGAATTACAAGCTCAGTTTTCCTTATTTTGTTCATTCCTTCATTTGCTCTCATCGGATTCTCAAAAATTCACAATCCTATCCCAATTCTCTTCGGTGATGCAGTCTGCCTTCCTTTTGCTAGTCTTTGCATAATTTAATACGCGTCGAATGTGATCTCTAAAATTTTTGTTAAAAATTCTTCTTATTTCAAACTTTTCAATTTCATCCCAAGTGAATTTTCGCTGCAATAAAAAAAAACAATTAGCTATATTAAAATTTTAAACTTAGTTTCATATATAAACTGAATGACATAACTTACCTTAAATTCACTCCACCATAGCTCTTTTATTTGTTCTAGGGTGCTTGTGAAAACCATCGAAACTTCTCTCCAATGGTTGATCACTATTCTATTGAGCTTGTGAACGACAAATATAGAATTTGTAAATTTATTATAAAGATACAAACAATGGTAAATAAATAAGATAAATAAATATAGAAAGATATGCTTTATAAATAAAAGAAACAATACTTATGAAATTTTAAAATTTAGTACTTACAAATCTCTGCAATGAGCTATCACCTCTCAGTTATCTTCCCTCTCAACGTATGAATGTTGCATCGAGGGTGAAATCGAAGGGAACGATGAAGGTACATCAGTAGGAGGGAAATGGGAATGGAAAGGTGCTACAACCGAAGGAGACGATAAAGGTACATTAGTAGCAGGGGAATTGGAATGAAAAGGTGTTGAAGCGGACTGTGATGGTGAAGAGTGTGGTCTTCCATCACTAACTAGTCTATGGCCGCCACGTCGAAACTGTCAATTATAAATATTAAAACGATAAAAAAATAAAAATTGCATGTTCATCTGATACATAATGGAGTACATAAAGAAGTTTACTATATTTAAATTGACGTACTAACTGCGATAAACAAACCACCAATACTTCCAAAATCATCTCTAATTATCTATAAAAAAGAAGACAATGTATTAACAAATGAAATATAAAAAATGAAACTTGAGGCATTAAATAGGCAACAAATTAAGAAATGAAATTTGTAAATTAACGTTAAACTAATTTCCTAATAATATTGTCAAAGCAGTAAAAGAAAAATTAAGATAACAAATATAGAAGAAAGTTGACAAACAAATTCGAAGTAAGATATGAATTTCAACTTTAAGGATACTTAAACAATCAACAATTAACAAAATGCAGACGATATTAGGGTTTCGTTTGAACCAAGCAAAATAAATAATAGATAGAGAAAAAAATTCAAAGAAAATCAAATTCAGATCTTTACTAGGAACAGTTGGAGAAGGCCAAGAAGAGTGAAGAATTGGTCAAGAACCATGAGTACACCCACCTCTGTCCATTTGTTCTCTACTACCATGTTTTAAAAAAGAAAAAAACAATTTCATATCGTATCATTTCAATCTAAATGTTTTTTCTCAGTCAAACAATTAAAGAAAATTCAGTCTGTTATTAGACAATCATAATAAATCTCAAGAAATCGAAATCAAAAGTAATTCTTTAATTTGGTATGCTCATTCTAAAAAAGCTACTAAAGTAAGAATACTCTTACACTAGTTGATTAAGAATTAGATGAAAGAAGATAGTGTATCAGCAAATAAAAGACAATATATAATAAAAACTACAATATTAAATGTTGTATACTAAAGACTACATTGCCAGATATGAAGATAAATATCGGATTTTTATTGTATTAAGAGAACAAAACTTACCCGCCATCAACAATCAAAATCCTTATTGTTATTCTCATCTTCATCATCTGTCTAAAAATTAGATTTTTTAACATTATTCTCATCCTTATCCTCATCCTCATTCTCATCTGCAACCTCATATCTGGCTCAAAATTAGATTCTCCATCATCATCCTTATGAATTTCACTTGGATCTACATCTATCACTACTCCACATAGATCTTGTAACATTGGAATGTTATATTTCTCGGTCTGAAATGTGTTGACAACTTCCTCTATTGATATGTTATATCTTCACAGCGTTTCTCAATCTTTTTCCGTACTTTCGTTTTATGAACAACCCACCAATCAATTTTGTCACGTTTCAAACTGGGATATGATATATAATATACTTGAATCGCTTGTTGTGCCAATATAAATGGTTCATATCTCTTATATAATTTTTTATGATTTATTTCAACCAAATTAAACTGTGGATACATCTTTATCCCTTTGACTCATCCTTTAACGGAGTCAAACCATTGATACATAAATAAAATGACCCGTAATTCTATTTTAGGATACTCTACCTCAAGAATTTCATCCAATAAAGCATAAAAATCCTTTTTAACACTTCCATCATTGGATAACTGAATATAAATTCCACTATTTATTATAATTTTTTCAATTCTATATTCTTGAGTATGAAAATTATACCCGTTTATGAAATATGTTGACTAAGTTCGTACTCTTGATTTTGGACCAAATGACAAATGTATTAGCAATTCTTGCGGAATTTGAACTCGATTACTATCAACCTAAAATTAAGTAAATGTGTTAATATATTTTAAAATAATAATGTATAAAATTTCTAGAAAACTTACATAATTTTTAAACCGTGCTGCAAACTCTTCATCGTAGAAACGATCAAACTCATTTATCGATAGTTCAGACTAAGAATTTTGAAATATCCTACCATCAAAGAAAACAATTTTTGTCACAAAAAGTTTACGACACAAGAAATACATCGACGAACAAATGTATACTAACTCGAAATATGATGTCACTTTTAGACAGTTAGTAAAATATATGTATGGATTGCTCGTCATTCTTTACTAGTTAAGTATCTAAACTTATATACCCTAATTGGTCGACTAAGATAGTTAAAAATTAAGAATGACTTTTAAATTGGGATCAACAGGACCCTCATCATTTCTTCTCACTCTTTGCCTCTTGCACTGTATGTGAGGCTCAAAATAATATAAGACAAACATTGTCACTTCCTCCACAATACATGCATTAATAATCGATATTTCAACACATGTCTTACTTTTTATTTTTTTTTTCAAATGATATAGGAATCTAATTGTAATGAAAGGTAGTGTATTAGAAAATAATATATAATGAAATTAGTTATTTGATGAAAATTGAAAACAAAGTATAGAAAATAAAAAATTCACCTTTCAAATGGATACATCCATCAAAATTGGACGGAACCTACAACTTTGACCTTATATGGCAAGTGAACCAAAAAATGTTCCATATAATCAAAAAATGATAGAGGAAATATCCTTTCTAAATTACACAAAATGATAAAAATATCTCTTTCTAACTTCTTCATGAAGGAAAATGTTTAACTCCGTAATGACGCCTCATATAAACTTTGATAAGAGTTATTTGAAAGCAATAGGAATTAATATTTATATAAAAATGTGACAATCATGACTCTTCAAACTAATCAATTTGTATTCCTTCAAATCGATACATCTCCAAAGATTTGAGACATAGCCATCAGGAAACCTCAATAATTTCAACCATTCACAAATAATTCGTCTCTTATCGTTATTCAATGTATAAACTGTTTTTGGTTTTGGTCCCATACTACTTTTATCGATATTAAGTATGAGTTTTTTACAAAGAAGTCGCATATCTTTTCTTGCATTCAAGTTGTCTTTCATTTTTTTCATGACATCCATCACAGTATTTATTATATTATCAAAAACGTTCTTCTCGATATACATCACATCGAGATTATGATAAATCAGATGGGTTTTACAATATGATAGGTCCCAAAATATATTCCGTTTAGTTTATTTATACATACTTCCATAGCCATGTGTTATACCATGTGGGTCTTCAATAACAGATAGAAAGTTAAGCAGTCTATACCAAATTTGTTCACCGATTAATCTCAATGGAAGAGGTGTTTTTTCAATTCTATTATTAGTGAACTCTTATTTATTATTTCTAAATTTATGATTTAACGGTAAAAATTGTTTATAACAATCAAAATAAGTCGTCTTCTTACCATACTTCAATTTAAATAACTTTGATCTCTCCATACATATCAAACATCTTAAAATTCTAACGGTACTCCATCCCAATAATATAACATAAGCTGGAAAGTTATTTATGGTCCAAAGAAGAGTAGCCTTAATTACAAATATCTGATCAGTATAAATATCATATATATGAACACTTTTATCCCATAGTTATTTTAACTCCACAAGTAGTGGTTGCATATGAACATCTGTTAACTTTTTCAGATTTTGTGGACTAGACACAATCAATATCAAAAACATATAGAGTGTTTTAATGCACATACCAGATGGAATATTGTACGGAGTTAAGATAACTGATCAACATGAATAAATTCTTCCTGATTTACCAAATGGAGCAAACCCATCAACACAGAGACCTAATCTAATGTTTCGAGTTTCTTTAACAAACTCAGGATGTATTCTATCAAAATGCTATCATGCCTCTACATCCGAAGGATAATACATTAGCCCATCTTCTATTTCATGATTTGCATACCAAGTCATGTGTTCAGTAGTGTTAATAAAAAATTGTTAATACATTAGCCCAATATTACATACAACCATCACTACAAATATCAATCATTTCCACCGGAAGATCTAAGTCTTTTACTAACTTTTGCATACTGTAGAAATCATTTGACAGGATATGATCACGAGGCAATAGTTCTCCAATTAGTTGGACAATATTATTGAAACAATCTTCTGACATATTATACTCTGTCTTGACATTCAATAATCTTGCCGTTATAGATAACTTAGTGTAGCTGTCACAACCACCCATAAAATTTCATCTTCAACTCTCAACACTTTCTGAAATTAATTACGTAAAAAAATTTTATTATTCATATTTTCATCGACACTTATTACTTCTAACTCCTCCAATGGTGATGCATAATTAGTATATATTTATTCAAAGGTTGGAGCAAAATTACTACTTGCATGGCTTGATTTAAGAATGAAATTTAGACCCGCTACATCAATTATCATCCTCTAATTTAGATTCAATTGATCATAGTAACTATGATCCTCTCCAATTAAAAATTATATGTTTCGTCCATAATTCTCATCAGATATAAATAGTTCACCATGACAAATCTAATTATAGTAATTTGGAATAAAACCAAATCTATAAAAATATTCTCTAACTTTATCACACTCAAAAAATTTACTATTATGACACTTTTTACACAGACACCTTAACTTATTTTCATCTACAAACTCAATTTTAATATAAACAAATTCCAAAAATTATTCTAACCCAATAATAAACTCATCAATTAAATCTCAACGTTCAGGTAAATTTTTTTTATACATCCAACATTTTTCGTTTTGCATTTTCTCTATTTACAGATTTACAATTTATAAAATATTAATAAAAAGTACTATTAACAAAAGTTACTTGATTGGAGTAAAAAAAAAAAAAAGTCAGATTACATTGATGATATATATAAATAGCTCCATTGATAGAACAAAGAGAGCCATTTGTCACATATCGACTTATAAGTGCACATATACTCATAAAAATATATTTTATTTTTTGTATATTTTTTTGCATGACATATATACATATTAAAAAATATTAAATATTAAATATTATAAGTACACACATATTCATAAAATTACGCATTAAAATATTAAATATTATAACATTAATTTCACAAAAAATTATTATAACATTAAATATTATTATAACATTGATTAATATTAAACTAATTTCACAAAATATTATTATAACATTATATATTACCATATTATCAAAAAAATATTAAACATTCAATATTAACATATTTGATTGTTAAACTAATCGAAATGAAATTTACTATAAATTATACTTGATTATTAAGCTAATGTTTAAAGAAATATTGAAATTAAAATAATACAAAGATATACATTAACATATTTGCATTCTTCACCACCAAAAATTCTAAATTACTTATTATCACCCTAAAAAATTCATATAATAAAAAGTAAAAAACACAAAAAAAACATTAGCAATTACCTACCTCCAATGGCCTTGGATATCAACTGCAGTAGCAACTAAAGCTTGAAATGTTCTCCAATGGCAAATCTAGAGTCAACATTAATAATTATAAATAACTAACATCATATTAAAACAAAATTAAAAATATTTTTTTAAAAAAAATATAACATTTAAAAAAATTTATTTATAATTGTTATATTTAAAAAAAAAACATTTTACATAAAAAAAACCTGCAGGGGAGGGAGGCTTCCCCTCCCCTCGTAGCGGAGCCGCGACCGAGGGGGAGGGAGGTTCACCCTCCCCCCACTGCTACTGTAGGGGAGGCTCCCCCTCCCCCACACGGCAGAGCCGTGAAGCAAGGGGAGGGAGGCTCCCCCTCCCCTGGCAGCTCCGTCGCGAAGGAGGGGAGCTGCGACCCCCTTCAAAGCACCAAATTCGACAGCACTGCCGCTGAATCTGTCATAAGAACACAGATTCAGCTACAGCACCATCGGATCTGTCTTCTTCTTCGTAGATCCGGTGGTGTGCTACCGGATCTCCAAGGTCGTGCACGCAAGAGAGAGAGAATGAGAATACCTTGGTGCAGCACCCACCCACGCGATAAAGAGAGACAGCGTGAGAGACTTCAAATAATCAAACTAAGTGTGAAAAGAATTTGTAAAATCAAACAAATCTGTGATGAAAGGATCTCTTCGTCATAGATCTACAACGAAAGTCCTCATTTGTCACAAATTTTGCGACGAAAATGTATATTCGTCGCAAATTCTGCGACGGAAAGGAATCCTCGTCGCAGATTCTCAATGAAAAGGAATCCTCGTCACAGAATCTGCGACGAAAGACCTTTTTCGTCACAGATTCTATGACAAAAAAACACTTTGATCGCATAATTTGCATCAAAAAGATCCTGTGTCACAGATTCTGTGACAAAAAGACTGATTCGTGGCATATTCTGCGACGAAAAATTATTTTCATCGCAGATTCTCCGACGAAATGTAATTTTCATCACAGAATCTGTGATAAAATTAGCGACGAAAATACCATTTGCAATAAATTAGCCACCAATATTTAATTCTATCCACTCAAATACGAAATTAAGAATGAATTATCAATGATACTTTATTTAAGCAATAAAATTACGAATAAAAAAATATTCGTTATATTATTGATCATCTCAATAAAAAAAAGAATTCTTTTTCATACTTAGATAATGACTTGAATACTTAAATTAATTTGATAACACTTTGATTTATATAAATATATACCCACTCCTTCATATGAATAAATTCTACCATTGTAGAAGGAAATACTCACTTACCATCTTCTTATGTCAATAAAAATTGAATGAGTTATTTAGTGTCAAACATGGTCGATTTGGTGAGAATGGTAAAAAAATATATTCTTTGCGTATTCAAACCAATTTCGTTATTTCAAAAAGGGTAAAATATAGAAAGATAATTAAAAATGTTATATAAAAGAGCGTTAGAAGGGATTAATCACAAAATTAAATATGAGATTTTTAATAACGTTGAATTTAGCGATGAAGTATTAGTTTGTGGTGAATTAACAACCAATTTAACAACGAATCTCAGACGTAATCTCTAATTGGCAACACATTTAGCGTCGAACAATTTTATTTGTTGCTGATTTGTTAACAAAAAAGGGTTATTCGTCACTAATTTTGCAACAAAAGCTATAGTTTGTTGCTGATTTTTGTAATGAAAAAATTATTCGTCGCTAAATTTGCGACGGAAGGTTTTTCGTCATTGATTTTGCGACAGATATTTTCGTTTGTCGTTAAATTGCGACAACATGGCATGTTCGTCGCTAATTTTGAGACAAATATTTTCGTTTGTCACTAAATGTGCGACAAACTATTATATTCGTCATTGATTTAGTGATGAAGTTATCATTTCGTTACTAATTTAGCGACGAAATTTAATTTTGTCACAAATTTAGCGATGAATAGAATTTTCGTCACTGAATATGCGATAAATTTTTTTTGTTGTAAATTTTGTCGCAAACAGTGATGAATCATTTTTTGTCGCTAATTTCATTGTGAATTAGCGGTGAATTTTTTTCATCATTAAAATCTATCCCTAAATTTATATTTTTTTTAGTGCTTCTTTTTCGACCTCCCTAGGCTTCTTAGGGTTAGCGTTGAATTTCTAGTGCTTGTGCACAACCTCCACATCACCTTACTAGCTTGTGCTGATCATTTCGCTGTAGCATAACGTAAAGGTCTATAATATTAATCAATCGACAATCGGTTTAATAGATAGAAATATCAAGTCTATTAATCAAATTTTAAATTCGAAACTTAAAAATAAAAAAATTATATTGAGAGAATTTTTTTAAAATTAGACTCGCCAATATTTGAATTGATCTCCTAAATATCAATCGATTATTAAAAAAAAGAGAGAGGGAGAATCGAAACATTCACAAGGAAAAATGAGTGTGACACTTTACCAAAGGAGTCTAAACCACTTAGGTCGTACCATGTGAACCCCAAATAGGTGTGCCATGCTTGGAATTATATTGAAGATGGAGACACCCAGGAATTCTCCAAAAATGATCTCAAGGAATCTCAGTGAGAGATTGAGTCACCCCCGTCACTTCTTTTTCCCTTGAGGAAATATTAATGACACGTTTCAATTCTCACAAAAGCAACGGGCATCTTCTGATTTATGGTCAGGATCAGGACTTGGTACTTTCTTGGCCAGGCTTTTTAGTTCCCATTAATGTTTCATGTTTGCATGTCCCTACAGTAATATTTAGCTGTCAATTTCAAGTGAAGCCTAAGAGTAACACGTAATGCCTCAAATGGCCAATTAAGCAAGCTAGGACGATAGTAACATTAAATGGGTTCCCACGTCTCGGTCATAGAAATTGGATTTGAACCTCACCATGAAAATATATTTAGATCTCACCATTGATCATTACCTACGAAGAAATATTAAATATTTTAATTAAATCTCAAATTTAAAATTTAAAAATAAAAAATATTATATTAAGAAAATTAAATTATATTAAATTTTTCTTTTTTAAATTAAACCTGATGATGATTGAATTAAATTAATCAAAATATAATTTTAAATATTGATCGATTTTAAAAAAATCCGGCCATTGTTTGCTCACCCTTTGTTCTGCTGGATTAACTATATTACCATTTAATTGGTCTGGTTTAGCATGGTATTTTTATATAAAAATATATTTGTATTTATATAAAAAAAATAAATTAATGGGTGAATGGAAAATGGGGGGACATGGTTCTTGTATCTTCATCTTGATGATTGCCCGAAAGATGTTTCTTGTGAAGATAAAATACAGACATCATGTGAACAACTTGCACATTATAATTACAAAATTGAACTAGAATATTAAACTAGGAAACCATCCCTACCTCAACTGGAAACTAATCATACCTAAGCTCTAATAATAGAAGCATATGGAATAATGCCCTACTAAGTCCTTAATAGTGTAGTTGGTAGTTGACCCCCCCCTTCATAATTTCAAGTTCTGCTTTCTATACTTCAGACGATTTCTCCAATTTCAGTGCTCTTACCAAAAAAAAAAAAAAAGAGTAAAAATCATCATAAAAAGTAAAAGCCAGAAAATCATAATCCCCATTTTTTTCAAGTAGAAGTACTTCAAAAGTGCTTGATAAGTAAATTAAATAATTCATTCTATTTTTTTCTTTTTTAAATAAGGGTTCACACGATATACAAAATGTTAAGGGGGGAGTGGACGTAAACGTATGCAACCTTCCCTTATCCCAAAATTCGCCCTCATTTTTTCTAAATTTGAAAAATTAAGGGAAATGAAAAAACTTGCTTTAATATTGGCAGTGAAGACCAAGAGATGAATTTGCTTTTTATCGAAAGAAATATAAGAAGAGGTTAAATAAGGGAAAAGAAACCCTAATTCATGGCATTTGATTGATTTCAATGAACGAATTGCTCTGTTTTTATAGAAAACAGAGCAAAGAAGAAGGAAGCGTAACTATCAAAGAAAAACAGAGCTATTAAAAGAACCTTCCTTCAGATTAAACCATTCCTCTGTACAAAGACAAAGCAGCAGAGAGTCAGCCTAAGCCAATGAAACTCTTGTTAGACAATTATTGCAGTGTCAACCATACCAAACCATACCACTCTCTCTCTCTTTCTCTCTCTCTCTATCTCTCTCTCTCCCCCCTCTAGTACGCGAATTATAGGACGACTCATCGCCTACTTGAGATATGCTAGATGATCTTGTGTACTTCTTCGAAGAAGATGAAGCAGATGACATGTCTCCTGACCTTCTCCTGAGCATCTGTCTCATCCCATCTGCGACTCGAACCGCCGGGTTCGACCTGAATTTTCTACAAAAGGACATGTGAGCCTTCACAGCTTCTTCCATTTCTATCAAGTGTTGCTTCTTTGCTTTGTTTACCTCATCTCTTACTGCTTCTGAGCAAAGCCCGCAAAGCCATTTCCCATCAAATTTTGACTTCACTTCTCTAATGTAGTCTTGCGTGCAGTCTTCTTTCAATCCACAACACTCGCACTTCGCCAATTCTATTTCCATTGCATAAAAGAGAGATTTCTTTCTTTCTTTCTCTTTCTTTTCTTTTCTTTAGTTTAGTGTGAAAAGATGAGGTCTTTTGTTTTTTTCCCCATAAGATTTTGATTATGATGATGGTAGAGGGAGTGGGTTTCTTATTTCCTGGTGGTTTTTTGTTGGCATGGAGAACTAAGAAGTTTGGAGTGGCTTCATTGGGTTTTTATGGTTGGGCATACATGTGTGTGAGAGATAGGGGTGGGGCCATGCCATAATTTCCTCCATGTTCTAAGGGACATGGGGCAGTGGAAAATGAGACAATATGGTCGGAGGGGCCTCATGGTTGGCTTTTTGTAACATTAAAAATAAAATAATGGATGATGGCGTTTTCATAAGTTCTTTTTTTTTTTTGGGAACAATGTTTGGTTATTTTATTTAATTTTTTTATAAATCATTTGATAACTATTTTGAGATCCGATTAAATTAAATTTGAGTCAGATTAGACTCTTAAAAGACAAAATTTTCTTAATATTTTTTTTCTTCATACACAAAACTCGAATCTAATGTTTTATTTAAAAAATATCAATATTTAAGTATTATACCAACTAGATATTAGTATGCAATGTCAAGATATGAACAATCATGTAAAATGTACATAGTAGTATTTAGCAATTTAACTCAATTAAAATTCATCATCAAAATTAAGTTGGATGTGTAATAACATATGAATTTATGCAAACTTAATCAATATGGCAGGGAAGGAGATTGGGAGCAATCACCCCCTAATTTAAAATAAAAATTTGAGATCTCTAAATACTGTAGAGTCTATCGAGGGGTTGACATTTCTAAATCATTTTTCTCTATTCTCATAACTCAAATTTAAGATTCTGATTAAGAAAACAGTGTCTCGACTATCAATAAAATTATTGTGATATAATAAAACAGAAACCCAGCTTTGGGGGCAAGTCTATTATTGGGCTTGCCTTTTGTCTTTTTGTATAGCATTTGATAGTTGTTTTACTTTAGGTAATTTTTATTTTGGTCGACAGTTGCTTTCAGTTGACAAAGCTTGAATGAATGGCTTGAGCCATTAGGCTTCAAAACAAGGTGGGGTGGGGGGGAAGAGAGAGAGAGATGGCTCTGACTAGCTTTGTTTGTGTGGTGGCCTAATGATTCTAATCTTTTTGGCTCAATTTGTTGTGATTTCTCTTGATTCCTCCATGCATGTTGTGGCCTAATAAAATCAAACCTCATCTCTTTGTCTTATATCATTATCTACAGCCAATGCAATGATCCTTGACCAACTCTCTTTTGGTGGTTCAACTGCTAATCGTTACATTGATCAAATTCATTCAAATCCTTTTACAGGTACTTGTCCTCATTTAGATTTTTAAACTATAATTTAATATCCATAAATCATTGTCATACAAAGAAAACAGGAGAAAATTAACTAATATGATCAGTCAATAGGGTCCAAAATGACTTGAAAATTTGTAATATAAATATTGTTTGGTTTCATGTTTTCTGGGTCATGTGATTTTCCCCTTTTTTAGCATTAAGAATATAATATATATATGTATTAATTATTTATCATAGTAAAAATGATTATGATTTTAATTTAGCTTATTCCATAAACAATTGACCATATTTTTTTTCTTATTTAAAGAAGGTTGAGTCCTAAAACCAGAGTTAGATCATAAATTCTAATAAATGCAAGAATTGAAATGTATAATTGCTTTTATCAACTAAATTAAATTGTCTGATGCTTGTTCCTTTTTACCTCTTTTTAGTTATGAGAATTTCCAATAAATCACCTTAATCCACACCAATTATCTTATATAGTGTAATTGATTATAGCCTAACGCCTTTTTGTGAGGAATTTTTGCAAGCGATGTATCTTAAAACCACCGATCGACAGTTGGTTTAGCAGATAATAAGGATACCAAATCCCTTAATTAAATCTTAAGTTCAAAATTTAAGAATAGAAAAAACTATATTATAAGAGATCTCCTAAATTGAACATGATAATACTCAAATCGAATTAGTCAAATTCTGGATACCGATTATTCCAGTAAAAAAAATGTGGCTTAAAACCTGACACACTTTTCCTTGTTTAGGGAGGACTGAACGTACGTTTGCACAAACAAAGAGACATGCAACATGGGGGCATGGTGGAGCTTTGCCCTCTAATGGTCCTTGTGAATGATGCAGGCTTGATTTTCTTGGCCATGATCGAAACAATTCAATACATAAATTTTGTCAACAAAGAGAAGGTATGGTCTTGTGTCACTCTTTCTTGAAATTTGTCCAGTCTTAAATGTGCAGCATGTTCTTTTGGTCAAGGATGATGTGATCCCTACTCTCAAGGTTTCCAATTTGTGTGAGTAGCTCTTCGGTCCAAAATTTCGCTTCGGGTTAAAATGAAAGATTTATATAAATCGGTAGAATATAATATATAAAGAACAAGAATGAAGAAGACAAAAATCATAATTTTTGGAAAACAAATAAACTATATAAAATTTTAAATATATTTTTTATGAGCTTCAACAATATTTGCTGAATTCCCGTTAAAATTTACATATTTTTTCTTAAAAGCTCAAAATGTAAGTTCCCTAATATTTTTCGACTTGAATTATATCTATTTGGCTAAGGGCTTTTTTTTTATATACAAATGTATGAAAAGTGTTAAGAACAAACAATAAAGTGTGTATCAATGGCCTATGAATTTAATGACAGAGTATTAGATAGTCAGCCCCTAAGCCAGTGAGCTATAGCTCAACTGACATTATCCATCATTGTAAAAATCTCTAGCTCGACTCTCTTTATGTATTTAGAAAAAAAAAGAGTCAGTTTCTAATTGGACTTCATATCTACTCAAATCAGATTAATTGGATTTCTGAATACTGATAGCCAAGTATAAAAAAGAAATCAATAAGGTGTGTTATTGGAAGGATTCTTTCGATCAAAAAATTTCATAATAAGTTATGATACAAAGCTGTTCTATATGTTATCTTATTAAAAATATAATGACCATTTTTTTTTTTCATTTCAAAAGGAAATTTTCTTCCCTTTATCATTGTTTTCTTCCAATTAACACTAATCAGACGACACAAATAAAAAGCGGTTCTTCTTCATTACCCACAAACCCCAAATTCAGCGGCTTGAAGCTGCTTAACGCGTGAATGATTAAAGTAGGGTAGACACATCATATCTCCAATATTTCCTTTTTCATGTCTAAGCTCCTTTTTTTGTTTTTTCTCTCTCTCTATGTTGACGCAGGACTGACCTTGGGCGAGCATCATCAAGAAATGGACCACAATCAATTATTAAAGCATGATGCTCTTCTTTAAAGATTTTCCTTTGTGGCTGGTTTAGAGGGCTTGGCTATTCATCCCATGATACTTGTTGCTTTCACTAGCACTATTGTATTTCTTTGTTCTCTTTTTGAGTTGATTGAAATGAATTGAGAGCTCTCTAATTCGGACACCTGTCGACCAATAATCGACTATGGTATATGCTCTTTTCTTTTCCACCACCATATCTAAATCCATGTTTTATCTGACTCGATTCGAGTATATACAAAAGCCTTACTTTTTTTAACGTAATCTTTTTTATTCTAAATTTTGAATTTAATTAAGAGATTTAGTATTTTATTCTACTAAATCAACTATCGATTGATGACTACTTTTTCACCCGTAACAATACAATAATAAGTGTTTTGCTATTTAAGGGAATTAGATTATCTACTTTTACCTATTCTCGGCCAAATATTTGGGAGTTAACCCATGCAAAGAAGCAAAAGAAAAAAGAAAAACAAATGAATCAATAGCTACAACTTGCTATTCTGATTAAGGAGACTATACCCTAGCTCTCTGATCTCCTGATTCAAAGATCCACAAACTTAAATTTCGATATCAAGAAATGTCAGTATAAACATTAAAGTCCAACAGTTAATATTTCTGATAGCTTTTCTAAGAAGAAACGAATTCAAATTCTATTAATGATTCTAATTTATTTAGTAATTGTATAATAGAGAATTACTCTAATTATATAATTCTAGATCTTAAACAAAGGAAAAGGAAAAATATTAAATAAAAAATCTCCAATCAGGACAAATGCGGAGGTGCTCGTGGTAGTTTTTCTCAGTTTGAGAGTCCCATGGTGGGTTCAACTCCTACTTGGTGTTGACTGCTTTCTGTCTAGTTTCCAGTTTCTGTTTTGGGGCTTTGTCCCCAGTTGAAAATGAAAAAGCATATCCATATGTATCGACTAATTTAATATATGAGTGTTTGGCAATAAATGATAAATATATGAATAAAGTGTATAGGCAGAATTTAAAATGGGTGAGGTACCCGGTAGAAAGATTAGTCCACAATGGGGTTGCTGCAATCATGCATTCATATCGACATTTTTTCCTTTTCTTTTTCAACATTTGGATTACTCGCAAAAATTATTGCTTTCGGAATTTTGCATGCCCATGTTCATATATACAATGAATAATTATGCCGACATATCACCGATCTGTGAATTTAGTAATAGAATATTAAATTGTTTTAATTAAAATCTGGAATTCAAATCTTAAGAATAAAAAATAGGTACTGGGAGCGTCAACTCCTAAATTAAGCTCCATAATTGTTCGAATCAGATTAACTGGGTTTTTAAATATTTGAGGTGAAGTATTATTTAAAAAAAAAAAAACAGCCGCTCCAAACCATCAAATGACCACTGTCAATTGGCATTGACTTGTTTGGGTCCATGGCATTAACCATGAAGTTCAGCTTGGTGGGTCCTTGTGCATGTAAAGACCATGACAAAAATGTTTCCAAAGGAAATCATATAAACAAAATTAAAGGAAAAAACACACATACACTTATTAATCTTAAAAATTGTTAAGAATTAAATTTCCCTCTTAGAGTGAAGTTAATACCATCTTCTATGTTTTTGCTTGCTTGCACATGATTTTTCAGCTATTAGGCAGATGGCTATGCTTGATGTTTCCCTTATCATCAAAAAAATTAACAAAGATTGTATTGAGAATGTTGAATCGATGAACTAAATTTGTGATGCATAGCTTCCTCAATCATATAATTATTTAATAAATTAAGGTAATTATTTTGAAAGAAAAATGTTTTGAGTTTGGTTAGGCAATCATATTCTGCCAAAAGCCCAATAAGTATTAGTGCAAACAGGAGCCGAGAATCATACATCCGAATACAGACCATGAGAACACAGATTTGGCAACCAAATCAACTATATTTATCAAACTCTTTTGGATTAAATGATTGTACACTCTACTTCCTCAATCAGAGATCTCAAATTCGAACCTTGAAAATAAAAAAAAAAAGATTTAGAAGAGTCAACCCCTCAATGGGTTCACAGTACTTATATCAGATTAATCGGATAAAATCCGGATACTAATCGATGAAAACAAAAAAGGAAAAAGGAAAAAAATCAACTACTCTTTATCCAGAGGGCATTTGTTTTGTCACCGTGTGACCTCTGAAATTGCAGTCTTAAGTGTTTTTTTTTTTTTTTGGTCCTTGATTGAGAAAAGCCCATGTTCCAAAATCGTAGTCCCAGACAAAAACCCTTGCTCTAGCATGTGGGGTTGCCCTATTCTTGAAGAGCATCATACACCATGTAAAAATTTTTTGGTCCACTGAAAAATGTGTAGTCATGATCATGTGTCCCCATGTAAGGGGTTTTTTGGTCTGGAAGGTGACCGGCAACTGCAGTGGACTCAACAATGCCCAGTCTGATTTTTGAGGGTGCACAGTTTAGTCTTCAAGTTCATATAATCAAGAGACATACATAAGAATATAAACATTCTCTAAAAATGAAATTTTGGCATTACCAAACAAATACAATTGAACCAAGTTTCATCTTTTCAAAAATTTACCCATTTCTTTATTCGCAGTGGAATTTTAGTTTTGCCATATATTTTTTCCCCTAATCAATGTATATCTTTATCAAAGCATTTTCACGAACATTCTGTGAGTTCACAACTATTCGAATCGAATTAATCGGATTTTCAGATAGAAATGATCAAACACAATAATAATAATAATAATAAAGCGTTATCTTGATAATCATTTCTTCATGGGATTTGGCTCATATCCATTGTTCACAGTTCTAATGATAGTCACATGTGACTTTGCTTGTTTCCTCTCCCCTTTCCAATATTATGAATTTGAACTGAAACCATGTTGAGAGAATGTTATAGGAAAGACTTTGGAGACTTTATATTTAATGTTCATCACATGGCCCCCCACATGCATTCTCAATCACCCACCTCCTCAACGATGGATTCTACTTTCATCAAAATTAAATATGAAAACGAATACAAAATATCAAAACCTAATAATTCACTATTTTATTTAAACTTTTACGATAGAATATGCATTATAATAAATATAGAAAATAGAAATAAGAAATTCAGATATTCTTATTTTCAAATTATTACTAATTTATTTTAGTATCAGTATTTTTTAATATTCCCATCTCAAACTTATGTAATATAACAAAAATCACTTAAATTCCAAAAATAAAATATTTTTCAAGTTTCTATTTCTAAGCTAATGAAAAAACATAAATCGTTATTACAAACATATAAAGAACGATAGTGAATATAAATACATCGATAAAAGAAAAGGAGGAAATTTTCTTTTTTTAATTTTGAACTAAAAAAATTACTTCGTATTTTTATATTATTTTCATCCTTCAATTTCTCTACACTACTTATGCCCCACGAAGCACGAAAACTTCTTTATACTAATATTTTTTTATTTTTTGAAACATTTTTATAAGTTAAATTAATTAATATTTATACAAAAATATTTGTATTTTCTATATTTACATATTTTTTCATATTTAATGAATTATTTATTTAATTATAATTTTTATTTTTTTATTATTTATTTTATAATTAATAATTATATATTTAATTATTTTAAATCTTTATTGTAAAATATGAATATTTTATTATTTTTATAAAATAATTAATATTTATATAAAAATTCTTATATTTTTTATATTTCCTGTATTTCATATCCCTTTCCATTTTCATGCAACATAGCTTATCCCATCCAACCAACTCAATCATTTGGCACCGTCGACATATTACTTTTGCACATAAAGATTGGAAGGATACATGCATGATGCCCTATATTTGAAGGTACGTATATCTTTGCCAACAAAGCTGTAATCAACCAATATTGATTGACTCAGCTGGAAAAGAGTTAAATTTTTTTAATCATGATCATAAGTTCAATTCTTTATAGGTACAAAAAAAATTGATTGACTCAACTGGAAAAGAGTTAAATTTTTTTAATCATGATCATAAGTTCAACTCTTTATGGGTACAAAAAAAAATCATGTTGTGGAATCTCTCTTCAAAAAGGACCCGATAATAGATCGATCTAAATTAATTGGGATGAAAATTTAAATATTGGGAAATCAAAAAAAAAAAAACAAAAAAAAAACAAAGCTGTAATCAAAACATTAGTGGTTCATACATTTCTTCAACATAATAATTATGTAACAAGTTGTTCTTATTAGGACATGATTATGATTTGGATTGAATCAGAAGTCATTGTCAGCATAACTTTTCCAACTAGGCCAAAGAAAGTAATTATCACTCAATGCATTTCAATGGGAGTTTACCTGCAATCTTAGGGTAACTACCCGCAAACTCATCGGACATGCATCACAAGGGTTATTTCTCAAAATGGAGTTTTTTTTAACCAAAATTCCGCAAATAGTGTAATTTTTTTGAGGATTCCATAGGAAAGGGGGGTACTAATTTATTTTAAAAATATAACAATAAAATTTATTAATATTTTAACAATTTTTATTTTTAATTAATTTGCAATAATTAAATTTTATTAATTTTAATTTTTCAAAAAAAATGAAATTAATAAAATTTTTAATTAATAAAATTTTTTATTAATATTTATATGTTTTAATAATAATAATAATAATAATATTTTTATTTTATTTTAAAGAAAAAAAAAAAAGAGTGATTATTTTGTGCATCACAACCTATACAACATTCTGCAAATTTATCATTGGGTTAAAAATCTTTGTATTGTAATTATTAAGATTTGAACTTTTACTAAGAAAGAAGTGTGTACTGTAACTCCTAACTTGCCTGAAAATCAGTGTAGACAACCTTAGAGAGTCAAAGGGAGAGTCCGTCTAGATATATTATTCAATCTCTTTCTATGAAATCTATAATCAATATCATTTTTATTTTTTTAAAAAATTTGTATAACCTTTTCCTCTTAGGCAAAAAATAAATACTTTTGGTTGAGTTGCTTGGCTATTTTTTTATTTTTTTTTTTTGGTACTTAATCACGGGTATCCAAAAATCTGACCAATTCAGTTTGAGCAGCTATGGGTCAAATTAAGAGGTTGGCAGTTCTAATGCTTATTTTTTCATTCCCAAATCTCAAACTTGAGATTTTGGTGAGTCTAACATCCTGTTATTAATCTAACATTCCAATCATTTAGGGTTTCGACATTTACTTCCAACTCAATCTGGCCTTTGGATAATTGTCTACATTGTAAAAATCTGACCAATTCAGTTTGAGCAGCTGTGAGTCAAATTAAGGGACTGACAGTTCTAATGCTTATTTTTTCATTTCCAAATCTCAAAGTTGAGATTTTGGTGAATCTAACATCCTGTTATTAATCTAACATTCCAATCATTTAGGGTTTCGACAGTTACTTCCAACTCAATTTGGCCTTTGGATAATTGTCTACATTGTATCAAAACTTTGAGAATCTTGACTTGGGTAGCAACATGCTTAAGGAAACAACAATGATGAAATAATCTCATATCCCTTAAAAACTATTCATGCAAATGATGAAAATTTTATAATTTTATAGATCTTGTTGTTATTAAGCCAATACTATATATCATCAAATTTTGATGTTTATCATATGTGCCAACTTTTAAGCTATTCATTGTCAAATTTTCTCAAGCAAAGTGTTGGAAACCGAAGCTGCTTTTAACTCTATTTTATTTTATTCTAAATGTCATTTTTTATTAAAGTAAAAAATTGTGATAAAAAATATATGTTTTGCAATAAAAAAAAATTAATTATCACTAAAATAAATTTTAATATTATAAAATTGACAAATAATCTCAGCTGACCTAACCTCAACTCTTCAAAACTTGGCCTTTGTTGTTTCAAAGATTCTCAGAGTTGAAATTTAGAATGCACAAGATCTTGAAATTTTTGGCGATTTCTTCTCTTTTCTTTCCTTACCTATAGCAGCAACAAGTACTAATTTTACAACACACTCAATTTTTTTAAATATATTTCTGTTTGTAAATAATTTCAATAATTACTTGATCGTACTGAAATTAATAGTCATGTTTATTTTGTTCGAAATGATTTGGTACAAACTTAAGATAAGTCCTTAAAATGACTAAATATGATTAATAGTGTAATTCAAATAAGTCGGGAATCATGAAATACAAATACAAAGATAAAATGAGTGAACATAGTCCATGCAAATGTATCATGATCCAAGAGAACTGCAAAAGTGAAAAAGGGGGGGGGGGGAGGGAAAGTCCCCATTAAGAATTAGGTACAAGATTTGTAGGGTAACCCTAATTCTCTGTAAGCATTCTCGTGGCCCAATTCAAATGTTTGTTGGGAGAGGGATGAGAGACCCACTTTTCAATTCATGTTGTTGTTGAAAGTAACAAAGGATATGACAAAACCCACCCCCGCGGGGGGCTTAGGACCCCACCACGTGCTCTGCATGGGCAGCAGGCCATGTGAACAGCTCTCCCACTCTCTTCCATTTTGATTCTTCTTATTAAGATAGGTTTTCTG
Organism: Dillenia turbinata; assembly: GCA_037126225.1. Taxonomy (NCBI): domain Eukaryota; kingdom Viridiplantae; phylum Streptophyta; class Magnoliopsida; order Dilleniales; family Dilleniaceae; genus Dillenia; species Dillenia turbinata. Next base: position 3,976,524 of record JBAMMX010000026.1, read on the forward strand.
GGTCTCTATCTCTCCCTCTCTCTCTTATAAACAAAGTCAAGCCTAATAATGTCTTTGGCTCATTGGGTTGCCGTGGGAAACATACATACCACGGTGTGAAACAAACTTTGCCATTTTCATTTCTTGAGAGCCATCTGGGGGCTGTTCTGTTGATGATTAGGAAATGATCATGGACAGCTCGCAACTCTACTTGCTCACGAATATGATTGCTGTCTCCTAATAAATGAAATTATCTTCCTAACCCTTGTAAACACTAGTTTGATCGATTGATAAGTCTATGAGTTCTCATTTTCAATGGTTACCCAACCACTCAGTTGGATTTTATATATTTCACTTGTTTGTAGTCAAGAATTTTCAACGGCTCTTTTGGTATAATAGACAACCCTCAGGTTTTATAAACTTCATTAACATACGGTCACTTTAGCAGAATAGAGTGTTGAGTTTCTTAATCAAATTTTGGATTCGAAATTTGAAAATAAAAAAGACTACGTTGAGAAATTCATCCCCCCTAAATAAGGTCCCACAGATGCTGAAGTCTGAATACCGGTGGTTAGAAGAAAAAAAAAAAAAAAAAAGAGCTTATGTTAAGTACCCAAAAAAGATAGGCCTTACATGAGGCCTGTGAGCACCTTAGTTCAACTCAAACAATCATTTCTTCAATTGAGCACGATTAGCTCGATTCCAACGCAGCCACTATCAGCGCTATTTCAACCCGATTAATGTAGGATATTGCTAACATGCATGAAGTCATAAAAATGAACACCACGAATCACACATTTTTTTCTTGCTAGACAGATAGTCATGATTTTATATAGAACCAAGCAAAAGGTTTTCAAGCAATGTATCCTCTTTTGCATATTACATTCCTGGTGACATCGAGTAGTTATGTGCATATGTCTGAGAAAGCATCTCTAGTAAATTTATAAGGGTGCTAAAGTATTAGATTGTGACACTTTTACAAGGTAAAAGACTGCCTTTTAAGATAAAACTACAACAGCAGTCAAAAATCCCTCATGATTCATAGTTCCATCACCATTATTTACATCCACTCCCCCCCCCCTCTCTCACACACAGACAGTAGGGTAAGCTTTTGAGCAGAGGCAGGAAAGAACTTGTGAAGAATAACATGGATAACGTGTATGTTATCGTGGAAAATAACAACAGAAACCTTAGTTGCTCTTCATCTCAATATCTTCACTTCCCTTTGTGTCAGCCTCAGGATTGTCCTGTGGAAGAAGGCGAAGTAGAGGCAAAGGCAACAAAGAGCTGAGATTGCAAAGAATTATCAAAGCGGCCAAGTTATTGAAGTTGTCCTTGGTGACACCAAGGAGTTGAGTTAGACCAGCACCAATTAACCCTCCAAGAACGCTCCCACCATTTGATATTGACATGAGTGTGGCAAAAAGTGTTGCTTCCATCCCTTCAGGGCATATCCTTGCTGCCAAGACAAGAACTGGCATGAAAGAAGCCTGCAATGAAAATTTCCCAAATTCTGTGGTTAAATCAAATCAAGGGGGTCCTTGGCTAGCTTCAATGCCTTTAGCCACTAAAACATATTCACATAGTAGTAACAGGTGTATTCACATAATAGAAATAGGTAGCACTGAAGTCTGGGATAGCAAGCAAATATAAATTACGGTATAAAGGGTTTCATTGGTCCCCTTCCAACTCCAACCCAGAAAAGGATATTAGTTCTAGTATCTTAAATGCAAATCACAAGTCATCATTGCCCACAAGTATTTCTCTGTTTGCTGCACCTTTTTGAAAAATAGGAATGACAAATTTACCATGGACTTTCTAATTATTTAGAATTAATCTATGTAGTAAAGTACCAAAATGGATCTCATCCACTACTTAGATGCAGGATGTGCTAGAAGTCATTTCGTATTTAGGGTATTAGAGTAGTTTCTATTGCTGGTTTTAATTTTTCATGGGATTGTTTATTGAAACTATTTCCTTATTTGTTATAGGGTATTGCCCATATATTTAGGCATTAAGGTTTATTGAATGTTATGTTTTGATTAATGTAGAGAGGGAGTTGCTCCTTTGGTGACCTCGAAATCACGAGTTCGAGACGTGAAAACAGCCTCTTTACAAAATACAGAAGGCTGTGTACATAAATGCCCTCTTCCCCCACCCCGGCACTAAGCCGGGGAGCTACCGGGTGAGGCCTTTTATGTTTTGATTAATGTACTGAATTGAGCTGTCTCTAAGTTATTGGTGGATTCCAATAGTTGCCGGTGATTTCCAGCCTCTCCCTATCTCTCTCTCTCTCTCTCTCTCTCAGTTCTCTCTGCATTACGCTTAAAACCCATAATTAAAGGAAAAGGAGACCAATAAATGAACTAACAAGATAAGGCTGATAGTTTAAAAGCCAATCAGAAAGTTACCGACAACATAGAAACAACATTAATGAATGTGTTAGAAATGAGCTTAAGAAAACACTGTGCAATCAATTAAAAGCTTAGTTCTTGACATTTTCAATTCGGAAGCAATTAGGGTCATAGGTGCGCCAAAAAGAAGAAGGTTACCTGCCCAAGAACTGTAATAATCAAATTATCCCCTACAGCGAACCACTCATCACTTATGCCCAAGTGTCGATTCAATCCAGTAACAAGCAAAACCTGAGGAATGATGTCAATGGAACCATTCAACACTGCCACACCACATAATATGACCCATCAAGCAAACTACCTTTTTTGCCAAGGGCAAACAAAACGTAGGTTGGTGGACAAACCTGGGTCATCCCAAGAGCTGCACCAATTATTGTTGTTACAAGAAAAATCTTTCGCAATGGAACATTCTTCAGAAATCCATTATAAAGTCCAACACCAATAAGCGACGCAACCGATGTCACAAGCTTTACTCGCCCAAGAAACTCAGGGGTGAAGCCAAGTTTGTTTGTACTGAAAACACAATATCTTTTGTCATCAACTCATCTAAAAGAAAATTCGCATTTTCTTTGTTTCTATTTTGCAGGGGTAGAGGAGGATGGGCTGTGGATCCTGAAAGGCAATAACTTCTATATCTGAAACTTACGTAAAGAAAAACATGGCAGAGTCTGACTGTGGTGTTGCCTGCCACAGGAATATAAATAATGTGGGAAGAAAAACATTGGGCTCCCTGACAGCATCCCACAACTGAAAAAGGTTCTGTTTTGCACTTTCAATGAAGTTATTAGCAGTCGATGAAATATAAGGTCCTCGTGCTTGACCAAGCATGGGCTTTTCTTTAACAAGAACAGCAACAGCAGATGTTATTAGAGGAAGCAATGCTGTGACACCAAAAACAAATCTGCAAATTGAGAATGTCAGCAAGAGCTAATTGACTGCGAACAGGTTTATTTATTCTAGACCTTCAAACTACCTTACACCATAAGCATCCACCAGGGACCCACTAAAGTAGGAGCTCACAATGCCTCCAAAAGCTGAGGATCCCCAGCATAAAGACTGAAGAGATCCCGACATGCTTTGTGATTCACCACGAGCTCTCTCCACAACCATGGAATCTACAACCTGCACCATCAATTTTTATGATTCTTGATGAGTAACAGTCACGGAGAAGAAAATTGCATGGCACCAACACACATTTTAAAGACTGATCAAAAAGCTGCATTAGAAGAATAATCTTCATTGACCAGGTAAATAAAGAGATAAAACCAAGCATTTTGATTTCCAGTTGACTTCTTTTGACTTATTCACGAAAAAAAGGGGAAAAACTCAATCTCTATAATAGTAGTGCAAAAATGAGAGCAAGGGATGATACAAACATGCTCGACAAAGTGTGAACAAGTTTCATGTCCAACATAGTAGCAAACAGGGAAAAGGCTTCTAGTTTGAAAGGTCTGTGTTATGCACATGTTAATGCTAATCTAGCCACCAACAAAAGCCTCTACAGTTCTCCTTGACAATATATATGCAGCAACATAAATATCATGGCATCCTAAAGTCCACTGAACACATTTTGTCCCCTTTCCAATATCAATAACTCCTTTGCAATATAGTATGTTACCAAATCTCTAACCTCATTTTCATTCTAATGAAATCATTAATACATCAACACATCTTCTTAATTGCCTGAGAAATACATTCTAGATCATCCACAGTCAAAAAGGACCTTTAAACAAACACATAATGACACATGAGAAAAGAAACTAGCTCAACTAAGATTTAAAAAAGTAGGTACATGTAACAATTGTCAGGTTAATTAAAAAGGCGAGTAACACTAAATGCATTTTTAAGTACCAGATACTTACAACATCCGAAAATGCAACAGAAAGGGAACCAAGAAGAATGCAGGAAGCAGCACTGTACTTGCTATCAACAAGGGTAGCCATCAAAGCCCAAGAAAAGGCTCCAAGAAGCCCTGACAAAACCAGGTATGACCTTCTTCGATATCCAAAAAGTGGAAAAGAATCACTGTAATAAGTTGCACAGTCATAAAACAAATACATTTGAACTGGCAAGAGAACAATAAAGACAGAGAAAGGACAAGTCTTGGACCTGATGAAACCATAGAGAGGTTTGACAAGCCATGGTAATGCTGAGAAGCCAGCTATAATTGCTGTCTAGTCAACAATGCGTAAGTCAGTCCTTAAATCATAAAAGTAAAAAATCACAAATTCTGCTCCCCCCCCCCCTTTTCCCTTGGGTAGGGGGTTTGGATTGTAATCTTAAAGCCATTTCATCAAAAGAGATGGAACTATTTGTGACATCAGAAGTGTGCCATGTAAATGTCTAAGACTAAAAATTAAAGGAAATAAGCCATACGGAAAAATTCTTTTTCAAAATGACAGATAAGATAATAGACCAAACAAGATGGTTTTGAAGAAAAATAGATATCTCTGTATACTGTACAGCAATCATAATTGTTATCCACTTTTGTATAATCCAATGCCTCAAACCAGCAATCCCCGTAAGTTATGGTTAGATATGTTGGAAGTTATTAGCTCTACATAGAATATTTATTGAAATCCCGCATCAGATCTAGTGCAAGGTTATCTTAGCAGTAATGTTCCAGGCAATAGTTGGGAAATAGTATCAATACAGCAGTCAATCAACTATGCTTGACCTGATGAAAGACAAAAAGTATCAGCCACAGATGCAATATATCATTACAACCACTGTATAAACAAGAATGCCCAACAAGAAGTGTACCTCTGCAGGATCTAGATGCAAGTCATCCTTCATGAAGAAACTAACTGCAAGTCTAGAGAGCCCTAGAACTCCTTGGACAAAATACACCATTGCAACTGCAATATTATCTGGAGACATGTCCACTCCAAAACATTTGACAGAGCTCTCACGATGTTTTTTCTTATGAGCTACAGAAGCACCTGCTTGTTCCTCCATGTCTTCCACCAACATTTTGCCTTGTCCAGCATCTGGTTCATCTAAACAATTAGCTATATCGAGAGGAAGACAAACAGAGAGACATGTAGACAAACAAACAATTAGACAGAGACCAGCAATTAGAATAGTCAGGATATTTACACTGCTACTTGCCAGGTAAAATAAAGCAAGAGCAACATAAATCTTAAAGCAGATTGCTCTAAACATGTAAGAAAAATAAGCCTCAACATGGTAAGATCTACAGCTCTGGCTTGCCCACAAGGTTGCATATGAATGTGGATCCACTCCGTGGCAGGCAGCTACTCAATGCCGTTTCCAAAATTCAGCATCTTTTCAAACTAATATGCATGTTTTGCAGCAATACAACTTAAGATGGTTGATAAGTACTGTCCTTTTTGGAACATAATTTGACAAGTATAGAAAAAAGAAACTTAAGCTAATAAAGAGAAATGGCTATTGCATTATGACGCAAATTTCAATGAACCAGCACGATGCAATGAAATCCATGATTGGGGGATGAAAACTGTAAAGTGAAGGCCATATGAAAAACAATAAATTCAGAAATAGGAACCTCTCTTACAGGTATGTTTTAATATATGATTAATGCCTCACCATAAAAGGAACAATCATTACTTGGCAAGGTGAAGCAACTTAAGAGAATGAAAACAATTAATCCATTAGAAAAACTTCACCAAAAAATGAAAGTAGATTGCAACAATAAAGTAGGAAAGAAAATGAGTTCAGCAAGCTTTGCATTGTTCAAGCTCAACTAATGAAAGTTTCAGATTTGTGCTTTGCTCAAACCAACCTTAGGTATGATACAGCCAACCAGATCAAACTCCAAGAGAGTTCCGAGGTCAAGTCCAAACTATATATTTCAGACAATGTGTCTCATAAAAGTTAATATAATTTTGAATTCTCTTGAATCAACTGAACAAGAATAAATTAGTAGGAATACCAGTGACTTCTTGAATTAAAGGGGAAAAAAGTACCCTGCATTATTCCTACGATAGATCCTTAAAAATTAATCTAAAGAAGCTCCCTCAAGCTTAAAATAATAGGCAACCAAGACATTAAGGCCCATAACAATATTTTCTACATGAAGTATTTTCAGAAACTGGTGCAAGCATTGCATCACACTGTATATCAGATTTAAACTTTGCATGTATGAAGAATAAACAAGTTTAATAAATGGCTTAACTGCCTGCTGTGCACCCAAAAAATATTTATCCATGCATAGACAACTTTTTTTTTTTGAGTAACAAATAAGAAAAATTTATTCATGGAGGAGAGAGGGGGGATAGAAGCAACTAGGTAATGCAAACCTGAACAAACCATAACGACGACAACTCTATAAAATCAACAACCTATACAATGAACCAAAAGACTCCCACCCGGTGGGGGGGTGAAAATACTTAAAGAAAACGTTTATACAACTCGTCATGGACTTCTCTAATCCCTCCAGGATCCTCTTATTCTGTCCCTCAAAATTACAATAACATGGCTAGAGAGAGTGACCTAAAGATACATCATGCATAGACCATTTTTGGAAAATTAATAAATGAACATACAAGAAGAGAGAAACAATCAAAGGAGATGGAAGTCATATTTTATCATTCTTCTCCTTTCTCTTCTAACATTTTCAGATGCTACTCCAAGAAAATTGCCCCAGAAGCAGAGCGTGATCCATTCACGACAGCTTTTATTAAGCATCATAACAATCACCAACATGGAAATGGAGTTCAGTAACAAGTCACAACCATAGAGTTGAATCACATCCCAACAATTCAGCGGTAGGAAAACTCATCCACCAGATAAAGAAATTGTCGATGCAGAGTAAAATCACAGCCAAAAAACAATTCCCAACAATGACAATCATTGAATTGCTTTTACGGAAACAGAAAATTCAAAGTTTACTACAGGTCACAATCTAGTTGAATTCAATAAACCCATGAATGAAAAACTCCCCAAATAAACTTGAATTAATGAGAGTAATTCATGCTCTCCTAAAACTCAAAATTTACACTAGTCTTATACATTTTCCCAAATACCTCAATCTTATCATTAAGCATAGTAAGAAGACCACAAATTGCTTGTTGAGCTAAAACATGTTCCCACTTCATCATTATATTAAACTCCAATTTATCATTAAAAAAGTGGCATTTTATAATTAAACCCGAAAAGCAACATTTTCTCAAATACCTTAATTGAGTAAAACAACATTCTGCAAAACCCCATCATGTAAAACATCACAAATCACTCATTTACATCATCAACCAAACAACCCTAAAACAATCAAAGCCATAGAGTCATATGTACCACAAAAATATAAACCCAATTCATGAAATTAAACATAAATATATAATTAAAAAATACTCACTCCAAATCCTAGATAGAGATAGTGATAAATTAAACAGAAAAAGGCCTTACAAATCCGTGAAGCCAAAAAGGGTTGTTCATCGCCAACGTCACGCAAATTAACGGTGACGGACATGCCGTTCTTGTTTTCCGGCGGCTTTCGGGGCGTTTTCCGGCGAGTCCTCTTGTAAGCTCCAGCGATGAAGTTGCGATTGCGACGGATCCGAGACAACGTGGGGGAGAGAGATGGGGGCAAAAGTGGAAATAATGATTTTTGTGAGGGTAGGAGAGAGATTGAAGAATATGGCAAGGACGCCATTAAAAATACCGGGCGTGATGGTGCGTTAACCGAGTCTGCGCTTTCTGAATGTACCTGTGTTTCTTTGAAATGACCCTTGTGTCCCTATGAATAAATGATACAAAATGGGCTTCGCACTTTGATTTGTGAGGCTCGGCCCAATTATGGAGTGTCATTTGTTGCTGAGCACGATTTTTTTTTAAAATTAATTTAATTCAAATATTATATCATAAAGTTTAATTTTAAAAAACTTAATTTTTTTATTTTAAATTTTAAATTTAAAAATTAATTAAAAATTTTAATATTTTTATCCATTTGATCGATTATTTACACTCCCAACGCTTTCTGTGGAGGCCCAGGAGAGGTGGGCATTTAATTATCGAATTGCTAAGCTAAAAGCTTATTAAAGCGATGGTCGAGGGTTGAATTCTCAAGGAACAATTCGACCTCACTAAATCAGGTTCATATCAAGTTAGATTTTTAAAAAATAATTTTTTCTCAATATCTATTTTTTCTATATATCAATCTTTAATTCAAGATCTTGCTAAATCAATTACCAACCGCCAGATTAACTAAACATCATTTAAATTAATTTATCCCTATATTACTTTAGTGATGGGGTAGCAATAAGTTGACAAAAGTCAATAGTAGGAGTAGATTAAGTCATTGAGTTTATGTATTAATTGGGAAAATCCCTATTCTCAATTAATTTATTTAAATTAGTCTTACTGTCATACCATTCAGTCTTAATTATTTTGAGATTTGCTATGGCAAAAGCTCTTGCCTTTAATAGGCCAATAGTCCTCCAATGAATGGTGTGGCAAATCCTAAAAGCCATGGATTAAAAATCTTTGTACCTCAGCCATGACATGAGGATGTATCATTGCCATGCTGGCTGTGACAAAACACCCATTTCCATTTCCCTCTACCTTCCCTTTCCCAAAAAAACATAAGAATAAAATTCTGTGGACCCATAACATAAAGAAAGAGAATCATGTCCATACCGCATCATGAAAATTGATTCCAAACATGGATTCTGCAAGTCAGGCCAAGTTCCAAAACACCCATGATCTTTTTTTTTTTTTTTACCATTAATATCCACGGTTTTATTCACATTCAACTCTCACGACATAATATTTTTTATTTTCAAATTTCAAATTTAAAACTTAATTAAAATACCTCACCCAATTCTATGACAATGACTGTCCACTAATATAGCCCATGATATCAAGAACAGAAAACATGCAGCTTCATTTAAATTATTGTAATTTGATTGATTTGCCTAAACTTTTCAATAATATTTGAAACTATTCTCCCCCACAACAGTTTAGCCAACATCATCCTAGGCACCATGGAAAATATAATAATATAGGATGAATATATTAATCAACTAGGTTGACAAAAATGGGTGTCGTCAGCAACACAAGGTAAGTATAGAAATAGGAAAGAATCTTCTCTCAGATGAAGTTAACTTTATATTATAATATAAGTTACCCAAACTATATTAAAACATCAAAATAATGCAGATATTGGATCATAGGTCATCAAAATCATGTCCATGACATGACCCATATGAAAATTGTGTACCCAAAAAAACAAGTAGCAATCAATATCACTTGAAACCATAGTCCAAAGCTCTACAATATCTCAGCCTTTGAGAATTTCAGTCCCCTAGAAGAATATGCAAGCTAGCAAGTAAGATCATTTGAGTGATCATCAACAAAAGGAAACACGTCCCAACTAGGTACCATGTTCAATTGATGATATCGGCTTCAAAAAACCTATCGATCATTAGGAACATGTCCCAAATAGGTCATCGGCATCGGCTTTTTCCATTGCCTCTTCCACAAGCATCTGCTGGTATCGACATTCGCGGCTGCAGAATGCTTTCTCACCTCTGCAACAAAGAGATGAGTCCAATTAAATGAGTGCAATAAAATTTTTGAAATGAACATTGAACATGGAAATAAATAGGAAAAGATTTTACATAATTCACCCACTTTTTCAATTTGGAGAAACATGATATTGCATTTACTTGTTTCATGCATCAAGATGAAAATCACCCTTCATTCATGCAACATCCATAACTAAATTGTAAAATCTGTGGGGCACCAAATTTTTTTTTTTTAACATAAAAAGGCTCAATCTTGAGACTTAAAAGGATAAGTTTGGTTAGCAGAGGGGAAGGGGGAGGTGAAGGGAAAGGGGAAGAAGATTTACTTACCTAATGGAAATAAATGGATTTCCCTTTAAAAGAAATTGATCGTACTTTTTTTTTATTTAGTTGAAATAAAAAATGAAACAAAATCATCAATTTTACTATTATACCCTTGTAAATAATAATTTTAATATCTCACCTGATTTTTTTTTATTTTTTAATTTAAATATAATTTTTTCTAAAAAAATAATTATTTAATATATTTTTTTATTTTTATAAATTATTTTTATTATTATTTTATATTAAATAAAATTAAAATATTAATGTAAAAAAAGTAAAATAAAAAAAAATAATATTTCAATAAAATTTATGAAAATTTATATTAAATAAAATTAAAATAGAAAAAAAATTGATAATTTCATAAATTTGAAAGAAAGACAAGAATAAATTTGTTTAAAAATCTCATTATGTTTTAATTATGTTTTACTGTCGTTCACTTTGGGACGAAAATGATTTTTCAAGAAATTCACTTTTATTTCTCTTCCACGTTTCGTTTCCACATTTCGTTGTTCACTTTGAGACGAAAATGATTTTTCAAGAAGTTCAATTTTATTTCTCCTCCACATTTCGTTTCTTTATCATGTGAAATGTGTCATTTTTTTCACTTTTACTTTTTTCCTCATTTTCCATGTACTTTTCACCCCGACCAAAAAATGGGAAAATATTGGCTATGGCATGAATCTTATCTCAACTTATCAAAGATTCATGAAATTGAGTCCACCAAACTGAGTCAGTCTTTTTCTTTTTTCGTTTTATATTATTTTCTAGGATTTAAAACACAGTCTAAAAAGATTAGAATGCAAGAAAAAGATTTTCTATTATGATACCATCTTATGTCTACTAAATAGCTTATATCCATAAAAAGTACTATTAATTATTTTATATTTTAAGGAACCAACATTCATATAGGTACCAATGGTTTGTATTCTAAAAATACCATCTTGGCGTGAAAAGGCCAGCATACCATGAAAATGAACGAGGGAAATAACATCTTACAATATTCAATAGTAATACTAGGTTAAGCACAATTTGAATTCTGAAAATATGCTATAATCACTTTAGATCATCCTAGAAAAATGCAAATATTAACAACAAAAGTAAGGGAGGAAAAATAAAATAAAAAATAAATCTGCAGCAAGTAAAGAAAACAGACCTGTACATGAAAATGTCCTTGCCATGACCAAGATTTTTCTTGCAATTGTAGCAGAAGCTAAGAAAACTCTCAGAAGGAAATCTGGTACCAAAGGAAACATTCTCTCCCCTTGCATCGGAAAAACCAACGACACCACTATAACTCTCAACAACACAATTATCAAAAATATGAGTTGTTCTAGGATTAGGACCATGAGTGATCACACAAGTGTAGTCTTCGGACAGCTCCATTTCAGAAGCAGAGAGACACCCTGCAAAAACCCTCGGCGAATTCGGGGTTTCTAGACCCAAATTCCCCGACCCAAAACCCGTTTTCTTCTCCGATGATGGAGATTGAGCAGAAGAGAAAGAATCCAGTTGAGAATTCCTCGTTTTGATTTCTAAATCCGAGGAATTTTTTGGGGAATTAGAGGGTGATAAAACAGAGGAAAACAGAGGAGGGATTTGAATTTTAAGCTGAGAACCAAATAAAACCCTCTCTTCTGAATTAGATTTATCATCATCAACAATGCTAAGACCAACACCTTTTGAGTCGAATTTTTCCCAATAATAACGTTTGACCTCAGTGTTATTATTAGTATTATTATTGTTAGTATTATTATTTTTATTATTATTAGAAATTTCTGATGATTTTGGAGTGTCAGACCAACAAGGGTTTTTGAAAGCAGAGAACGGTTTGCCGTCGAGAATTGAAGTTGGGCTCATTACAGATTCGGTTTCTAAGAAACCCTTTGAGGAAAAAGTTGTGTAGAGTCTTGGAGAGCTGAAGAAAAATGAAGTGAGCCTCCTGTATTTTTCTGTTGGAGATGATACTGAACTATTATCTGCCATTTGGGCAACTGCAACACCCAAAAAATTACAAGGGGTTTAATCAATGAGAGAGAGAGAGAGAGAGAGAGAGAGAGAGAGAGAGGGAGGGAGTTACCAAAAAAGATGATTGAGTGATCAAAGCCTTTGATTTCAGTTTTCAACTAACAAGAGAAACCAGAAACTTCCCAAAATAAAATCCATGAGAGACTCATTTCACAACTCTGAAACCTCCATTTTCTTGAGCACCGAGCAAAACACGGAATGGGAAAAAGACCCAACTTTTTCCCTACTCTCTCTGTCTCTCTGAATCAAAATTTCTCAAAACCAAGATGCAAACAAACCCTCACAAATCATGATCGAAAAAACAATACGTGTTGTTCATCGACGACATGAGACCCAAAAAAAGTTTGTATTTTTCCTCTCTCTCTATCTTTCTCCTCCTTTCTTTTTTGTTTGCTTTCTTCACTCCGTCCTTTCCTGGTATTTCGGCAAATTTGGGTTCTTATCATCTAATAAAAAAGACTCAAGGCTTTCACGTAAAGACAAACCCTCCATCAAAATTTTGACGTAATAACTAAAGCATTATTTCTTTTCCTCTCTCTCTCTCTCTCCCTCTTGCTTTTGCTTTCCTTTTTTCCTTTTTCCTAATTTGCGATCTTCAGTTCCATTGGCGGTCCTGAGAAATTGAGAGAGAGAGAGAGAGAGAGAGAGAGATTGGGGAAGTTTAAGAAGGTGGGTTGGTGAGAATGATTTAAAGACGACGCGGGTGCATGGAAATCGGTGGGTTTTTTAAAGGAAACCACCACAATTGCCCTAAATTGGTGGTTTTCTTCAATGGCGGTTTTTTTTCCTTTTTTATGTCAATGAACAGAGAAACACCTCTCTCTCTCTCTCTCTCTCTGAAGGGGGATAAAGGGGTAAATGGGGATCGGGAAATTATGCCCGAGAGGTGGCACTTTCCATCTCTCAGTCCGCATCAGTTCAGAAGCACAAACGTAAAAGTGAATGCACATAGGCACATACTCACAGGAATGAACAGAAAAAAAACAGGGACCGATGGTGATGAGGTTGTACGGATCTTACCCTACGTCTGCACTAGTATAGCAGACCCCATTCCTAGCTCCTAAACGCAGCTCAATGCCCCCAGCTGGCTGCCGCCGCACCCGTTTAGGCTCCAGGCGGAATTATGAGCGCCCTTTTGTGTTAAGTTTTGGACTAGGCTTAGAAATTATTTATTTTAAAAAAAACAAATTCACTCTCACATTTTAAGTAATCTAATACCACATGTGACAAAAGATATGGTTTTAGATTTGTTAATTAAAATTTTAATTTTAAATTTTAAAAATAAAAAAAATTATATTAAAAGAATAATTCTAATAATAAGTCAGTATAAATATCGAACTAAATTAATTCTTGATAATAATAAAATATATAAAAAAAAAATTAATTAATTAAATTTAAATATTATCTAATTCAATTTAAAAAAAATTAATATAATATTTTTTAATTTTAAATTTTAAATTCGAGTGATCCTTACATACACGTTGGTCTAGGCTTAGATAATAAGGCTAGGGGTGGACTTGAGTGCTCAATGGGTCACGTCGGTTCTGGGCCGGTCTAGTTCACACCAAACGAAAGAGTAGTGTCCTGGAGTTGAGTGAGGCACTTTTGGCTCATATTTTCATTTAGGTTGGAATCTTGGAAAAGGCATTTTTGATAAATTTATGTGGAAAATAGAAAACCGAATGGGACTGTGGACTCTGGATTGAGTGGGAGATGAAGAAACGAGTCGACTTGCCGAGGGCCCATCCAGAGCATGAAAATGGTGGGCCCAAGGATTGGAACAAGTTCACGGACCCTTCTGTGGGGTGGAAAGTAGCAGGAGAAGGACCAATCATCATCAAAACCCGAATTCGTCGCCTGCGGTACGCCACTCCTTGTAGGTCCCACCTCAACTCCACTTGGGGCTGCAATTATTTTAACTTTTTACTTTTTTCAATCCAATCAATATTTTAATTAATTTAATTTAAATATTATTAAATTTAAATTAAAAAAACTATTTCATTCTAATATAATTTTTTTATTTTTAAATTTTAAATTTAATTAAAATTTTAATATTTTTATTTATTGATTCAATTTTTCTTCAATTATTTTACTTTCTAAAATGAAAACTCTTACGTCATATTATTTCACTGTCAAATCCATAATCTTAATACTCAAAAATTTGAAGAATCCTTCAATTCAATTACAATTGATTGGTATAGAAACAACGTCAAATTTAAAAAATAAAAAAAAAATAGATATTAAAAGAATTAATTAGAACAGTCTGCGCAATTCCATTCATAGCCTCTTATATACATACTTTTAAATTAAATAGATCAAATATTTATTTGTAAGTCTATATAAATATATTTTGATTTATTCTTAAAATCAATTGTTTTGATCAAGGTATTGTTTATTTTTACTAACTTTAAAAATTAGCCAAAATATGTATTAATAAACTAATATATAAATATTTGATGTAAAATTCATTTAATTTATTTAACATTATTCTTGATTTAGGCTACGTTATTGCTTCGTACTTGCTTAAAATTTAAGTTGGCTTTGGAATTTAGCTTATATTCTTAAATTCTTATAAAACTATGATTCAATTTGGATTCATAGTTCAAGTTTTAGGTTAAGTACTAAAAGATGTAATAGTATTTCAGAGAGGATTCGAATTCACACACTATAATATAAAGATAGAATAGATAAATACTTGGAAGGCAAGAGTCGCTGGTCTATCAATCTTTTTTTTTTTATCAATTGGTATCTGAATTTTGTTTGACTAATTCAATTTAAATACCCTAAAATCTATTTTAGAGGTTGACTTTTTCAATTTTTTTTATTTTTAGTCTCGAACTTAAGATATCTGATTAAGAAAATAGAATAACAAATCACTCAATCTAAAAGAGTCTAGTTCTGATTTATCAATCTATTCAAGTTATTAAGACACTCTTGCACAAATAAAAGCACAAAGATAAATGCCCTTGACTCTAAATATTTCACTTAAAATTAAATCTCGCACCCTAAAATTTTCTAAAATTAAGTATTAGAAAGTATTCCACTAAAACATAGTATTAAATCTTATTCCAAAAGAAATACATTCCCCAAGATCAGAGGCCAGCTTTTGTCGAGGATGACGCGGTAAGAAAAATATGCTGAGGATCTTATGGTTACTTTACGCATGGCAAGAAATATTGTGCTTGCGGCATCTTTTACTCGGAGAGTTTTAACCTAAACAAAACTTAGATAATTATGTCTAAAAATATAATTTTGTCATCAATGAAATCAAATTATTAGGATATCTAAGAGCAATCATACCTTTTTTTTCCTAGTTGAACAAAAAATTATAAACTGAGATAATAAGATAATTTCGTTAGATTTAATTAAATTCGGTTCAGATCGAATTGGACGCTTAAAAGGATAAAACTCTCCCAAAGTATATTTTTTTTATACACAAAAGTCGTATCTAAAATGTTGATTAATGAATATTAGACGTAATTTTACGTTAATTCTTATAGAAAAACTATGGGTTTATTAAGCGTTTTGCACTCTTAAAAATTTTACTAAGAGACTAATGAATGATAGATTTTTTTTTTCTTTTTTCTTTATTTCTTTTACTAAAATGAAAGCAAAGCACTCAAAAAAAAAAAAAGAAAAAAATTATAAAACCAAGTTACACCAAAACTAAAAGAAAAAATATATATATTTTTCTTGAAACTATTTTTTGATTGTTTTTGTATAAAAGAATTTGTAAATAATTTCCAAATAAGCATGTAGAGGGCACTATTCTTTAAGCAAATTTTAAAATTCGAATATCTAAAATTGTTTTAGAAATTCATGAACTTGTGGTTTGTTCACTTACCATACAGAATTTCTAAAATATTAAATAATTAAAACTTTATTTTTTCAACTATTATTGTTACCGAATAAAATAGGCTTAAACCTTAAAAATTTTAACAAGTAGAAGAATTTCAATTCATTGACAAAATTGTAAAAGATAAAATCTTAATTAATTTTAAATTAATTAGAAATTCTACAATTATCTTTATTTTATAATAAAAATGATAATTATAATTTAAATTGAATATTTTATAATAATAATCATATGAGAAATCCTTTTTATTAAAAAATAAAAAATAAGTAAATAAGTAAAAAATATATATATATTTTTCCGGTAATAGCAGGCGGCAGGAGTGGAGTACTAGAAAAAACGCATGTCCAAAGAACCCGCTTCTAAGGATTTGAACCACCCATTCAATTATCATTTTTTCCCTCAGGCATGATATATTTTTCAATTTTTTGTTGTATTTTATATATATACAAAAGCATACAATTTAGTTTTTCTTAATTGCCGAGGCTATCCTTCATATAGCAGACACTCGGGTTGGACATTTGCTTTCATTAGGATCTTGTTGAATTCTAGAATCGAAATTAAGCACTTAAAATAATAATAATAATAATAATAATTATTATTATTATTATTATTATTATTATTATTGGTGTTTATCAAGTCAATCCGATAATTGATCTTTCTTGAAGTAAAGGATGACAATGAGTATCTATAAACAATTTTAATAGTATTGATCTTCTGATTAATATTTTTTAATAAATTATCGATATCGGATAATTATATTATATTTAATTAAATTTGATTTAAATCGAATTAAACATTTAAAAAATAAAATTCTTTCCGAAACTATATTTAATAAGAATCGGTGTCTAACCATTAATGGGTCCTAATCTACTATTATTGTGGGAAACATGGAGCCCACTTAGGGCATCAAAGATTTAAAGTTCCTATTTCACTAAAAAAAAAAAAAAGAAAAATTTTATGATCCAATAAATAAACTTTAATTTGATTTTGATATTAGTACATTAAAGATTCTTTAATATATATATATTATTTTAATTTTAATTTGAAAATTGAGATATTATTAATTATTTTATATTTTAATAATAATTAAAAACATAATTGTTCCTAAGATTAAATTGTTGGAGACAAGAGGATGTCGACATCGCAATGTCATTCAAATCTAATCCTCACTTGTTTGAGATAAGTGAGTGTTTACTTTCAAAACTTTTTCCCTGATGTAAACCCAAGCTGGGACAAACACCAATGGACCTAAAAATAAGTTTTGAAAAAGTTGGGTCTCCCCATTTTTTTTTTTTTTTCCTCCCCCAAAAAAAGTGGGGCGGGGTGTCGTTGTTGAGCTTTCCTTTTCTAATAGTTCTCTTTGTTTTGATATTAATTTTCTCGATAATGCGAGATGTCATCTCAAGAAAGATCACTCTCTTTTATTACTATTTTCATTTTGGGGTCAAGACATTCAAGAGATGAGGTTGAAAAATGAAAAACGAGGGGGAAGGTCTTTTGATCGAGCTGCAAGACCAAATTGGTTTTAATCAAGAATATTGTTTTTCTTTCCTCTCAAAAAAAAAAAAAAAGATCAAGTTCCTAAGAGATACCCTAATAATTATAATCTCATTCTCTAACTCGATAATAAGAGTTCTTAAAAATTAAACCATGTAATTCATTTGTCGAATTTTGTTACATAGTTATACAACTATCATATATAAATAGTTTGAAATAATAGTTTCTAAGATGAAAACTTTAAATTTGTGTTACCTTTTATGTGACCATCTCAAGAATAAAATAACCATGTTGCAATTTGGACATCGGCATACTCAAGATTTAGAGTCGAATTGAAACCAAATTAGAACCAGATGATTTTGATTTGATGGAAAAAAGAATTTGAATTGGATTCAGACTCACAGTTTTGGTTTTGGTTCTGTAATCAAAAAGTTTCGATTTGATTTTGATTCTAGAATATAATGGTTCATTTCCATTTTTTACGGTTATTGTATGATTTTTTTGTGATTATTTTTTTATATTATTTTACAAAATATAATATACATTTAGGGTTACACTTTAGAAAGGTAAAAGTTATAATTTTTAGAAAGAACAACAATATTTGAAATTATAACTTTCAAACTTATATATATAATTTTTTTTAAAAAAAAATGAAATTTGGAGGGCGGAGCTCCTATTCCTCCCTGGCTAAATGCAACTTTTACTAGTCTATTCTTGGTGAAGTTACTTTATATGCTCAAATTAATTAGAATAATAATTGTTCTATATTTATAAAGAGATTTATAAATAAAAATATTATTCTATTACGTAGAAATTGTGACTAATTTAGAAATAAAATAAAATAAAACATCACCATCATATTGTATAAATGATAAAAGCAAAAGGTGGTTTCCAAATGAGTCTACCTGACAAGCCGATGTTGTAACTTATGTGATTGAGTTACCGATACGGTATAAATTAGTATAATATTTATAATTGATTTTATTTTATTTTTAAATAAATATTATACTAATTATTATGTTTTGTGATAATTTATATAATAGAAATGATAGAGGAGACATAAAGAAAAAAAAATGAGAATAAATTTGGAAGTATGAAAAATTTATAAATATTTAGATATTTCCAAATATTTACGAATAAGAATTTTAGAAATTTTAAATATCTTGTAATTTATTATTTAATAGTTACCTAAAATTTAGAATAATATTCTCTTTAAAAATTAGGTTAATTATTCCTATTTATATAGTGTTTCATTGTACAAGAAGGGGGGAGAGAAGAGAGAGAGGCCCGAAAAGGGGCAGCCGCTCCATCCAGCACATTTTAGTTTAGGTTTTTTTCTTTTCTTTTTTTATTGCTTTTCCTTCCTACTACTGCCGGCTATTATTTTTGGGAATGATTGCTTCCATTGTTATTTTTATTTTCATTTTGTTCTCCAACATTGAACAAAAGTATTGTGAGTTTTCTTTTTTTATTTTATGTTTTCATTTTAATTTTATTTTCTAGTCGGAGGGTTATTGAAACCTTGATAGAAAATGATTGTGAGATCTAAATAAGATTATTGGTTCAATATTTTATAAGTATTTATTTAATCTCTGTGCCCTAATGTTCATGATTGTTTTAGATTTATTGAATAGAGGTCTATATTTGATAACACTTGAATAATCTATAGTCAATTAAAAACGACAAGATTTGTTTGTTTTGAATGAAGTGATAATTAGCATAGTTTTATGGTATTGCAAACAATTTAACTCATGCCAAGAGATTAAATAATCTAATTTAAATGAATCGGTGTGTATTTGTTAATTAG
Organism: Dillenia turbinata; assembly: GCA_037126225.1. Classification (NCBI taxonomy): domain Eukaryota; kingdom Viridiplantae; phylum Streptophyta; class Magnoliopsida; order Dilleniales; family Dilleniaceae; genus Dillenia; species Dillenia turbinata. The sequence continues at coordinate 3,995,934 of JBAMMX010000026.1, forward strand.
AATTGGATCTCTCTAAATCATAAAGCTGTCAAAACACTAAATCCAATGAGAGTTTTTTGGGTTGTCTTTCGATTAGGGAAGTAATTAACGGTGGTATTTTTATTACCGAGAAAGTAAGGAGAGATTGGTTGTTTGTGGTATTTAATGACTATAACAAATTTATTTACAAGTGTTGAGTAATTTTTGTATCGATGATCAATCAAGTACATTAAGATAAAAATAATTCATTGATTTCCTATTAATTTTTATTCTTTTTTATTTTAAGTTATTCATTTATTCAAATATTTATTTTCTTTAATCCATTAGTTTAGTTAAATTCAAACCCCTCATATTTTTATTTTATTTTCTTTAAAAGAAGTAAATCTACTGTTTCTTGTGGAGATGACTCTATTCACTCTATACTAATATTTTGTGAAACAGATATTTTATTTTTAATTATTTGACGACACACCAGTTACCATAGGATTACTTTTTTGTATTTAATAAACAAAATATTAAATTTTTTATTACTTTTCCATATTAACATATAATCGATTTAATAGATAAAAGATTAAATTTTTTAATTAAATTTTATATTCAAAATTTAAAAATAAAAAAAAATTATATTTAAGAAATTTTTTTTAAAATTAAAATTAAAAATATTAGAATTTAATTAATTAAAATATAATTTAAATATCTATAAATTATTTTTAAAAAAATTGATAGGAGTAATCTTTTGTCTCTTATTAGTTGTTTTGTCAAACCCTAAAATGGACTCACAAATCAATTGGCCCACGTTGACATTCATCTGGTCAGTGTTTACAGGGATTAAACCAAAGACATGACAATTGAGAGAAACTGGATTAGACTGTTGAGTAGACATCACTCAGAAACAAAATCTAGTGCAAACTCCAGGTCCAGAGATGCTTCCCTGGATTTGAAGGGGTAACAGATTTGACCCATTTGTCAAGATCAGGGCTGATAGAATCCGAATTTTAGGGTTAGCCCCCAAAATTGGTCCCTCAGATTTGGTGGTCACTGTTTTCAATCACCTGATTTTAACATTTGAAGGCCACCGAGAAAATGTGGGCAGCAGAAGCCTGATTCTAAGAAAATGAAACAAGGCAAAAATAGCATATGCCCATTTCTCCAGGACTTCAAACTGGGCCTCTGGTTTTTGCAAATATATACCATTCCTTCTCTTTATTGTTAGATGCCATCCCATCATCTCTCTCTTTAAAGTTCTTCAACAAAAGCTAAAGGGCAATGGCATGGTGCGCCATCAAACCCTTTACCTTCTCTCTCTCATTATTCTCTCCCTCTCTCTTTAGAGTTGATAACCATAGAACTCTTATGGGAAAGTAGAGCTCGATTGCCCGATAACTCAAATAGTAGAATCTCCTCAATTTTATCTTTACCTTTTGATTTGATTTCATTTTGATTGTATTTCTTTGTAAACAAAAAAAGAAAAAAGAGTCGGGTCTCAAATGAATTCAAGACTTTTGAAGTAATAGAATTATATAGACAAAATGAACTTTGAACCAAAGCACCAAATATATCCATATCTCACTTTACAGAAATATTTTGATTAGTTTATAATTTTGGAGTCAAATTAATAAAACTAAATCAAATCAAATCATTGGTCAAAATAAATTAATGCCAGGAAGACCAAATGAATTTTTTTATCAAATAAATCAAATGCTTACGTGACACTTTTTTGAACATATTTTGATAAGTCCATGGAATCAAAATCAAAATCAAAATCAATTCAGATTATGAATTATTCAAAATATATTTACATGACGGTCATATACACATTTAGTCTGTCTAATATTACTCATCACAAGAACTATCATATAACTGTCTAAAAATTTTTGATTCATTTAATCTTATTAGAGTAAAAATAATAATTTAAATATAAAATTTGATTTATACTTGTAAAATTCTATAGCTATTATTAATTATTTTAATTATAATTATAATTTTTATATTATTTTTTATAATTATTTAATTATATATTTTATCATTTTATATTATTATTATAAAATATGATCATTCTATTATTTCTATAAAATAATTAATATTCATATAAAATTTTTATATTTTTTATATTTATGTTTTTTTTCTTTTTATTTTTTATTTTCATAAAATATTATTTTTTAATGTTATTTTGTATCTATTTCTTTTTTTTTTTTTAATTAAGTGAAACTTGCCTTTAACCTAAATCAAATGGAGAGCAGGAACTGAAGCTTGAGTTTGCCCCGCAAGGCCACGATTGCCACGTGTCAAAACACGACTCGATAGACGGGCCTACAAGGCCCAAACACAACATGAGGTACCAAAATGTCGGGTCCCATAGGATAACTATCATGTGCATTGATCGGATAATGAGATATTTTTTTTGATATCTGGCTAGAGTCGTCATCCGTATTCGAGAATTTATCTAAATTAATTTGAACTAATCTATTATCAGGTCCATATTGAGTCGAAATCGAATATAGTTAAGGGATCTCAATGGATTGAAAAATTTGTGTTCTTTAATGTTTAGGGGACCATAGATTTTTTTTTATTATTATTATATAGAAATTTAAATTCTGTATTACGTGATTATTAGAGAAAAAAATTATAATTACTAAATTATTTAACGAATATGGGACCATAGATTGAGCAATGAGAAAAGAAGATGCTATTTCTTGTAGCATCTTCAACACCCTAATAACTTAGGATTGAACCAACCAATGAAATTTTGAATAATCTTATTATTATTATTTTTTTATTTTTATCAATTGATATCTGAATTTTATCAGACTAATTCGGTCTGAATATTATGGGATCCATTAAGAGATTGACTCTTTTAAATCCTTTTTCTCGACTTAAATTCGAGATATTTAATTAAGAGAGTAAAGTGTTCGACTACTTAATTTAAAGGAATTCTTTTGAATGCATCATCAAAGATCAGGTGGGAGAATTGGGTGAGGGAATTGGAAACGGATATTGCTTTCAAAGATTTTGATCATTCTTTGGTAATGTTCCTTGACCATCGAAGAAGGCTAAAACACTTGCTAAGCAAGTAGAATTGAAAGGATGCTCAGTGTTGTGAGAGAGAGAGAGAGAGAGAGAGAGAGAGAGAGAGAGAGAGAGTTAGAAAAGAAGAAGGGAGCTCAATTAATGGAAAGGTAGGGTAGGGCCAAGCAAGAACCAAGTTAGCAAGTGAAATTCAGTTAATCATGAAAGAAGAGAAAAGAAATGGAAAGGGGGGGGGGGGAGCATTAAAGGAGGAGAAGGCCTATATTGATTTGTCTTTGTCCATCAGGTCTCAATTCATCAACCCTGCTTTGCCTAAGTAGGGTACATTAATAATCACAAATCAATTCGCTAGGACAATGTCCCACGTTCCCCTCCTCTCACCTTCAAATGTTTTGTGGGCACCTTGAGAATGTACTTTTCACCAGACAAATGAAGCACTCTCAAGAAAAAATGTTTTTGTGTTCATTTGGACCATTACAAACATGGGCTTAGCTTTGGGCTACTTGAAAAATATTTGTACAAGACGGGCCCAAATCAAACTCGTCCTGCCCATTTCTAATCTATTGAACAATATGATATTATTTATTTAATTTTTTATAATCGATTGTTATCTAAAATTATATTTTGATTAATTTATTTCAAATATTATTGAAATCAAATTAAAAGGAGTTCTTCCAACATAATTTTTTTATTCTTAAGTTTCGAACTCAATTTAATTAAAAGATTTAATTTGCTCACCCATTATGTATGACATTTATGATATTATAAACCCGTGCCTAGTTAGTAAGTGGCTGTGTATTGATACTTTTTAAATAAAATCTAGAATTCAAATCTGTATATGAAGAAAATAGGCATCGAAAGAATTTTATTTCTTAAAGATCCAATCTGTTCCAGACTAGATTTAATCAAATTCGACGTAATTAACAGAAACAATGATTTATAACAAAAAAAAAATTATAATATAATAAATTCTTAAATCTCTTGAAGCATCTCAATTTATATGTAGCCTATGATGCACAATTGCATTGCATACTGTTTAGTTGCCACGAATTTGATCTGAATCATTCCACAAAAAACTATAAATGATCTTATCCCCAGTCTTACCTTTATTGAACCCAAACTTCCTCAAAAACCTTCCTTTCGAAACCCAACTTTCTCTGGCACTCTTTGAGACCCTTCGTTTAACTTCTTCAACATACGCTTGAATTCTCACCAAATCTTGCAATTCATCGAACACCCTAGACAATGCCAATTTCTATGCCACAGTGACACTACCTTGCCCCCAGTACTCCACCCCAAGACTATACCCTTTATTTGGCTCAATGCTTATCACCACCCGATTCTTGTTTGATCGATATGTACCCAATTGAACGCTTATCAAGGCACATTGATCTACGCCGTGGGTGGGGTATAGCAACCTCTCTGATATGAGCCACTGCTTCTTCTCTAGAGGTGATTTTGTTCCATCTTAGGTTACTTCGTTACTCTATCATTACTAGTCCTTGACATGAAGTTGTCAGCATCAGAAAGTCCGAAGGAACGTGGAGAGATCAATGTTTCGAAAATCGAATCGGACGGGTTAGTTGAACTATAAACCATTCTATAATCTAATTCGGTTTACACTTTTAAACCAAATAAAGTCAAAATCGATCAAAACCAGTAAAACCGGTGAATCGTTCAAACTGGTCCGACTGGTTTTTCATTATAGACAGTGCTTTTCATGTGTTGTTGACATAAATTCTTTTTTTTTATAGAAATATATAGGTTTTATTTTATTTTAAAATATATAATATACAAATTATATATATAACATCTTGATGATGTCATTCAATTCGTAAAAATCGTCCAACTGGTTTGACTAATGAATCAATAGATTCATCAAGTTGATTATTGATTTGGTTTTAAAAACATTGGAAGAGATCCTTGATGAGTCCATTGAAGTTTGGAAAATAGGAGCAAAATGTTGTGACAAACTGTATGATATTTGGTTTGGGGTTTCAGGTTTGATCTTTGGTCAATGGTCTATTCGTTACTTCCCGTAATTAAAAAAATCTAACTAACGTTCCTATTTTGCTAGCCACCTTTCTTCACTATCTAGTTGGAGAAGAGATTTATTTTGACACAGAAAACTGGGGAAAAAAAAGATAAAAAGATATCCATTTTAGTAAACACATATAGATTTGTTAATATTGAGATTGTGCCTAGATGAATATTAAGAGAGAGTGAAATCAAAATTTTACTTTTTCTTTTTCTTTTTTTTTGTCTGCAAAAATGGGGAGATAATTTTTCTCCTTCTTATAATGAACTCCCCAAATTGATGGGGCGATTTAATCCTAACACGTCTTATTTTTATTTCAAAAATTTTTAATCTGGACACCTACCCGCAGATACCACTAAGATACTCAAATAATGGGATAATTGGGATATATATATATATATAAATATAAATGAGCAAATCTTTGATCTCACCTTTGTTGTCCCTATACTTCCTCAAAACACCCACCCGCTTTTTGAAATCCAATTTTGTCCAAGACCTTTTGAGATGCCTTGTTCTCTACTTGCGGCCTCACCAAATTTAGGGAATTCCTTGAACACCATTGACATAGCCATCTTCAAAGCCTTTGGTATGATCCATTTGCCCCAGTACTTGGCACCAAGTGCATATCCAATCTCTGCTTTACTGCTGTCATCGCCTTATCCACACAGACCCAATACATTGGTCATCTATGCAAACGGATCTACAAAATGGGTGTGGGATGCAAACATCCCTAATATGAGAAAGTGCTTTTTGTTTGGATGTGAAGGTTTTCCATCTAGTGAATTGGGTCCCTTTTCATCGATCCCCTACTGACTCATGAAGTCATCTGCAAGTCTAAATTGACGAAGTGTGATTTTTGTGGTTGTACTCATCTCCATCTGTTTGCAGCTCAGGTTGAAGAAAACAAAATGCAATTCGCCTTTGTCAAAAAGGTCCTGAAGGACAAAAATGTCAACTTTGGGCCCTATCTCAGAGTTAGAAACCATGGGTTGGGAGGCCTTAGGTAGGCCATTCCATTGGCTCTACATGATGACAATAATCGACCTTTTTGGCAGGGCTGCACCAGCTCGAAGTAATCCTGGCCACAAGGCCGGTTCGGCCGGAATCAGCCTGGACTAACCCTTAAATTGGCTCTGGTCAACGGGATGTCTCCTACCTTGAACCATGCCGATCAAGGTTGAGCATAAGGGTCGCCAATAAGTGCCGGCCTGAACGCTGAACCTGAATTGGCAATAAACTGTAGGCTTGGAATCGGAACCGTTTGTTATTCTGCCTTGAAGAATCTTCATTCCTCCTCCTCTCTCTAGTTGCAAAACCCTTCACCTTCAACCTTCCCCCCTCAGCTCTCTCTCTCCCTCTCCTGATCTCTCTAGTATCTCCTCATCTCTCTCTAACTCTCATCTCAAAAAGCTTCTTCGAGTTAAAAAAAAATATATATATATATATATATATATTCAAAGAAAGACCAAATTAAGGAACATAAGTTCACGCCTGGATTCATATACTCAAATGAAACAGAAGATTTTACGAGAACAACAGGAAAATACCCAGGAATCAATTGAGAATTGGGTCAGTTGACAAAAGACTAAACATGACAACATCGGCAATATTCCCAACATTGTCAAAGCAATACCTTCTCAACACTCCTTCTCTCGCAAATCCAACCTTTTCCAAGACCTTTTGAGAAGCCTCGTTTTGGACATCAACAATAGTTTCCAATCTCTCGATATTAGGAAACTCTTGAAACACACTCGACACAACTTTTTTGACAGCCATGGTTGTTATGCCTTGACCCCAATATTTTGATCCAAGAGCATAGCTAATTCTTCCCCTGCAGATGTTAGGCCCTGATCCTGGCACGACTGCGATGAATCCAATCGGACGGTTGTCGCTCAAGCATATTGCTCGGTACCATGGATGTGGCATTATATTGTCCTTCATATAATTTAGAGCATCTTCTCTTGAGGAAAAATGCCTTAGCCTGCTTGGTTTGATCACTTCTTCATCATCGGCCCATTTGATGAAGTCATCTACATCGGAGAAATCATATGGACGCAGTATGATTTCCATCACCAAGCACTTTCTTTTTTCACTTTTTCTCCTTTGAGGGCTTCACTGTGTCACACTTAACAATGAAAATCTCCTGCTTATATGCTTGTCTTGTGACTTGTTTGGACAAGATGAAACTGGATTCTAACTTGACATTAAGTCAGAATTTTGAACATAAAACATTTCTTTTAAAAAAAAAGTTTGTATATAATTTTTTTTCTAAGTAAAAAATTATAAGTAAAATAAAATAAAATAGAGATAAAATTTATTATAAGGACCCAACAGTCAGCTATCACGGTGGCTTCCCCGTTGAAAAAAAAAGCATGAATCAAATTATCAGAAAAGTATTAGCATTAATAAAATCTATCATTTCATTTGTCTCCGCAAGTCAGTGGCAACAAGGCTAAACATGACCATATCTCTACAATTATCCTTCATTATCATATACTTCCTCAAAACACCCTCTCTTACAAATCCTGCCTTCTCAAGCACCCTCTGAGACCCCACGTTGTCTACATCAACTAGACCCTCAAGTCTCTCCAAATTCGGGTACTCCTTGAACACAATCATGGCAGCCAACTCCACCGCCCGCGTAGCAATTCCCTTGCCCCAGTACTTGAATGCCAAGCCATAGCCAACTTGAGCTCTACAACCATCATTCCCAAAATATGGCTTCACAGAAATAGCACCAACAGGCTTCTTGTGAATGCATATTGCTCTGTACCATGGATGAGGTACGATGATGTCTCTTATGTAGTTTAATGCATCTTTCTTGGATGTGTATGGTTCCCAACTGCAATAACGACTCACTCGATCATCTGTAGCCCATTCCATGAAATCATCCACGTCCGACAAATCCAACGGCCGGAGAGTAATTTCAGAAAAATTTTCTTCCATATTTTTTTTTTCAAGTTTTGCTAATGAGATTGGTTGTATGTAAAGTTTGGTGTGTAAAGATAAACATTTATACAGGGAGAAATACAAATAGTGCAAAGCAATGTAAAGGGCATCAAAGTATGAATGGAATGTGAGCAGTTTAAGATTGCTGTTGGTGGTTGCCTAATTTGACTCCTTATTTCTTGGGAATATAAGGCTAAATGAGAAAAACCTAATCAATGTGTTAACAAGTTTGAGACTTCATTAGGTGGGGTGGGCCAGGCTAGGCGACAGATTGAAGGCGAAGGTAGCCCCGGGGTTATGGTCGCCTAGGAATTTCAAAAATGATAGAACTGTTGTCATTGTAGAGATGAATGAATGATTACAATGAAATTGGCATCAGAAACACCAAGTTTCTCCCATTTGCATTGATAAAGACAAGATATGATCTGTTTCACCCCGACCTTCAAGTAAGACACGTGACAACTATCTTGCCATCCCGAAATATAGATGAGTCCTACCATATACCGAGATAACGTAAAACATTCATAAAAAATCTAATCTTTTCCAAAATAACACAATAAAATCTAAAGAACCAACTCGATTTATTCCTGTCTCAAAGGCATGCATATGATTAATCCGATAATTCTAAAACCAATAAATTTCGACAAATTTCAAAAGAAAATCCAACGAAACAAAATATAAAAGATTCGAGTATAATTTAAAGTTTGAAAATTCAAATGGGTCAACACGGTGAAGTTTTGATTACGATTCAAAAAAAATGCCCTCCATATGAGACCAACTGTTCTCCTCAAAAATCTCAGCCAAAACAAGAACTTAGTAAAATCCAGCACTCGAGTCAGCTAGATCTCCAAACTAAACTTTCTTTGAAAAATGAAAGAAGAAATGTGACTATAAAAATATTCAATGAGTGGAGTACAATGATATGATTGTGACAATAAATGAGCGTTGAGTATGAGAATGTCAAATCATATGTTTTAAATAATTCATTAAATATAAAATAGTATCAAATAATCACAATAATTAGAAAGAATACATCCACAATTTCATGTTTTTCGGATCTTTCTAAAGAAACCACTTCCACCAAATATTTGACCAAATCTAGGAGAAAGTCCGCCAAAGGGTTTTCAATTTGCTCATTCCATAACTCTACTTCCTCCTTCTTTGGTATTGACTCGTATAGTGGTACAATCGAATAGTACGACAAGGATGCAAGAAACTGTGTCTACTATCTTTTGCTAATAACTCCTAACCACAGCACCCTATCGGATTGTTTCGTGAAGAAAATGACTATAACTATTTACATTATATGCACCATCATTTCAAAAATATCTCAATCTCATTCGATGTACCATAATTCCAACAAATAAATTACCAAATTATATTACCATATCTATGAACACAATTTCACATAAAATATTATACAAATTCATTTATAAATACAATGAATACATACATATTTCAAATTCTCATTTCAGGACATCTCACGTTCACAATATTTGTATAAAATCATATAAAATCATTTAAAAATCATTTATAAAAGAAATTTGAAATGATTTTTTTCATTTAATGACACAACAATCCATCCACTCATCTCTTGAAAGGGTAATCATTCCCAAATTCACAATCAAGTCATATTTAGTCTCACTTTAGATTCCAAATGCCTTAACCTATGACATTCAACATCAATTTCACTTGTAATCACTTTTCAAAACAACTCTTAAATTCCTACCCTTTTTATTCCACAAATGTAATCGAGATGTCACGCCCCGACCAGCAGGTCGAGCATGCGAATAGACCGTCGCGACTCCTCGAGGCACAGGTATGCCCTACTCATACATCGAGATGACGCAAGACTAATATTATGACAAATATTATGACCCTACTTGATATCACTAAATCAAAATCATACAGTGGAAGATTTCAAAAAGATAGTTTTCAATAAAAATTTTCTTTAAAATATTTATCTCCAATTTATATATAATATTTATATGTATGGTCCAATCGTAAACAAGAATGAGTTTGATCACATACCTGGTAGCGTCTTTTAGTAAGGCTCATGGAGCGGTATCCAAATGTAAGTCAATTATACTATAAACTGAAAATATTAATATGAGGGATGAGTATAATCCACATACTCAGTGAGTAAGGTATAATGACTATATAATGACAATAAATGAATTTGTGAGAGTTGCAAGTCAAAACATCGTTTTTAAATTATATTTCATTTATTTGCGAACGTATCATGTACTTCAAAATAATATGCATTCTTATCACCAATTATGCATTATGGGGTATTAAAAATATATTTTATGCATAATTAAGCCTAATTAGGGTAAAATCCACCAAGAGATCACCAAAATGTTATAAGAATGAAACACATATATTTTTCCACATTCTCTTGGTGTTGACATGATCCTCACTTGGTACTTGTCTATTGGATCCATTAGTCAAAAAAATATCAATCCAGTATATAATATTTTTCATGAATAGGCTATAGACCATCCATTCGACCCAAATGATTATATAAAATTTTTCCTTAGCTACCCCATGCCTAGCTGCCCTCTTTGCCCCTTGGTGAGTGTTAAACCAACAAAAATATATTACCTATTTTACGAAAGATGAGTTTAGGACAAGTAAGGTCGAATCCACAGGGAGAAAGGAGATTTATCTCTTTTAAAGTAATATAAATTAAAATAAAATTTAGAGATTTTGAATCGACTAAATTAACTACTAAATCTAAATAAATAAAGAATTAAAATCGAAATAACAAAACGACAAAATAAAATCGGGTAAAATTTAATGAATAAAAATCAAGATAAATTGACCTAGTTGAAGGGTTTGTTTCCACTTTGATTCAATCGATTGATTCTCGATTCAAAAATAATTCAACAACACATAAATAAATTGATTATAACCGTTAAGTACCACGAAATCACAATCTCCCCTTACTTTTTCAATAATCAAGGTACCACCATTAATTACTTCTCTAATCGAAAAACAACCCAAGAGACACTCGTTGAATTTAGTGTTTCGACAGTTTTAAAATCTAGAGAGACTTAATTCTAATCAGTAAATTCTAATTTGGATTTATTTAAATTAGATTATTCAATTCCATAACATGAATATCATTTACCCCGTTATTAAAAACAAACAAATCTTGTCATTTTTAATTAATTATAGATTATTCTATATCTATTAAATATTAACCATCTATTTAATAACTTTAGAAAATCATGATCCATAAAATACATGAATTAAATAAATATCTATGATTCTATTTAGATATCACAATATTATGAATTAAAATTTTAACTAACTTTTAATTAAAAAATAAATTAGAACGAACACATTAGAAAAGAAAAACTTATAAAAATTTTAGAGATGAACAATCAATAAGATAATAAAAGAAAAGTCGCCGTCCTCCGAGTGCAACCCCCAGCAGCCGAAAACAGGAAAAAAAATAACCTAACTAAAAAAATGACCTGCTGCCTCCTTGAGAATGAAGAGAAAAAGTGGTCGCAGCCGATAAGGAATGAATAAATAGGAAAATGGACAGCCTCCTGTTCCCAAAAAAAAAAAAACCGACAAATATTGACTTTTCTTAAAATTTCTCTTGAATCGAATCGACTCTTAAATAAACTAAACTTTGTAAAGTAATAAAAGTTTCCAAAAATCAGCAAAAAAATCTTAAAATCATGGAATCTCTACCATTTTATCTTTTTCACTAAAGGTAAAAATCTAATACTCAAAATTATCCAAATAAATTTCTAAAGATTCCTTTACAATTCAAGGGCTAACAAAATTAATAAATTCCCAATTTCACAATCCAATTAAAATGAATTAATTTATGGCCGCTCCCAAACTTTGTCCAATTTCTAAAAATCGACGTACCCCACATGCTATACATCTAGTTTTTTTAACCAAATTCTTTCTTACATGTAATATCACCGATTTTTACTCGATTTCTTTATTTTTCTCCAAGAGTGTCCTTCATAAATCTAACACATTAAATGATCAAAATTAGTGTAATATTTAATCAAAAATAATATAAAATAAATAAAAAATATTACACTAAATTTATCACTATCACCCCTCCCTTTAACTTTCTCTTTGTCGTCGATTAAACTCTTCTCTCTCAAACCGCACTTTCTTAGGATCCAATTTCTCACCCTAATCACAACAGTTAATATGTCAGATTTATCATATATTCTAAGAATAAAACATTCTAAAATTTAAAAAGTATGAATAGACAAAAAAATATTAAATACTTCTAAATCTACCATATTATATATATATATATATATATATATATATATATATATATATATATAACAGTAAATCCACCATATTTTATATCAAAATGGGAACTAAGCTATTTCGAATTGTTAGCTCATGGAAGGCACAAGTAGGCCTAGCATGACAACTAGCAGAGCTGTATCTGAGTTAGGTACCCGAACCCGAATACACTATTTTGAGCCGACTCGAGGTATTCAAATTATATTTTTTTTCGACCCGAACCCGAATCCAAACAAATTACTTAAATTTGAGTGAGTACCCGAATCCAAAAATTCTTTTTTCTTTTTTATCCAAAAATTTAAAATAATATCTAAATATTATTTTTTAATGATAATAAGAAGATTTTTTTTTTTTATATATGTAGAAGTCAAGGAATTTTTTTCCCCAAAGAATCTTATAATATTCAAAAAAAAAAAAAAGAAAAAATTTAAAATTTTTTAAGAAAACTCTATATACAAATAAATAAAAAAAAGCAAAATATGATCCTTACAAAATATATATATTTTTACTCTAATTCCACTTTCATCCTCATGATTATAATATATTTATAAATATATTCGGATTAATTTGAATAGATCGGGTTAATTCAGATTTTTTAATTACCGACCGAACCCGACTCGATATAACAAAAAACTCGAATTAACCCAATCCGAACACTTCAGGTTCAGACGGGCCATGAGTTTTATTCGGGTCGAACCCAGGCCTAACAACTAGTGAGTTGGCTCCTACAACTAGAAGCAAATCATTGGTATGTTTGCATTGTTTCTGTCATAAAATGTTAATATTTGTGTGGTTGCTACAAGCTCAATCAGCAGAATTAGCGTGTTCATCAGCCATTTTACAGCAACATAAGGAGTATGTTAAAAACATTACAACAATAAGTTACGGCATCTTACTTGTTTATTATTGTTGTAAAAAGTGACAACACTTCTGATCCTCTGGCATCAGGCACGTTTCTAGCATAATCTCCGAGAACAGGATACATCATTGTGCTTTCCTATTTGTAGTTGATCTTCAGACGTGTCCAAAAATGTCTCAATAAGTTTAAGGGTCTCCCTCTTCACAGATATGTTTCAGGAACCATAAAAGAAAATAACAAAATGTATACTTGAAAAACCAATGTTGGAACAGATTGGTAGTTTGATTTTACCACAGAAGTTTTACATATGAAGATTTGGAGGTGGCTCTCCTCCAGCAATGCTATTTGATATAAGCTCGCTGTACATTCTGGGAAATTAGTGAAACTTCAAGTCCCTATGCCTAGAAAACCCCTCCTCAACCTAGTAGTGACTACAACTTCAACTGTGATTTAATCTGACAGACAATTTTTGAAAAGAAATATGATAAACTCAGCCCATCACAAATGTAGCTGGTGTGAGGCAACAACAGAAACAATAAAATTGGGAACAAGACAGGGCTGTGCAGCATGATTGTTTTGTTATTACCCATCCCCACACCTGCTCTCATCTTCTTCTATTCTAACCTGAATATTCAGTATTATTAACCCAAGTACTTCATTCCCTTTGTCGAAGTACTGCTTCTCAGTCCCGATTTTGACCTTCAATATCACCACTATAGTTATCTACAACTTGAGCCAAGTCAAAGGTTTTTTATTTTTTATTTTTATTTTTATTTTTTATTTTATTTTATTTTATTTTTTTTACAGGGACTTTCTTCACTGCAAGAAGACTAAAATCATTCCTTTTGTCCTTACAGAAGAAGAGAAGGGGAGGTGGGAGGCACAAAGCTCCAATTGGTTGGCTACAAGGTCAGGGGTCTAACATCACTCCCATCACAATTTAGATGTAGACTCTGGGTAGCAGCACGAATGTAATGGCTAATCAATCAGTATAGTATTAAAACAAAATAATAACAAAACTAAAGAGGAATAAAATAGTTGTAAATATGGGTCGTAAAAAAGTTGATATATCTATTTGCATACAGACCAGTGGCCCAAGCCACCCACACTGCCTAATTGAATTCATGCAGTGAGGTCTGCCCAAGCCAGAATGTATCAAAGTTTGGGGTCACCGAATTTCTGATCATTAACCAGTAAAAGAAAATAAATAAATAAATAAATAAAAGGACCAAGAAGAGATAGAAATTCACTAGAATTTTATAATCTTATCTATTGCATGAGAAATATAGAAATTTTATAATCTTATCTATTTGGTCTACCATTAGACCCTCTTTAGAATTTTATAATCTTATCTATTGCACTAAAAATGAATATAAGGAAAAAAAAAAGAAGAAAAATTAAAATTTTGTATCATAAAATGACTCCATGAGAAATATAGAAATTCATGTACTTTTGGGACGAGTGTTACCTCCAAAGCATGAAGGCAATCCCTTGAAAATTAAAAAGCAAATTCAACTAAAACTTAGGATACAGTAAACAAAACTTGCATAGCATGCTCATCCATATAATCACAAAATTCATGATAAGGGACTACAGTACTTGAATTTCCAAAGACAAAAGTGCAAGGTAAGGCACTCTATCTTTCTAAAACAGGGCATAAGATCAAGGGATAAAAGTTAAAATTTTATTTTAATCTTTTAGCATAAGTTTAATAAACGTTAAAAAAGATTAAAGATAATGATTAAAAGAAATATACTAAAAAAATCATCCCTTTACCAATGCAAAATCCTTTTCTAGATAAAATTGCAACGGTATAAGAAAGCAAACTTTCTAAACAACCTGTTAATAGGCACATGGTAGAATTTGTAAGATTAGACTATTAAATGTAAGCCTTTCCACGAGGTGATCCTAAACAGACAATTTGAAACATAATGGATGAGATACAGCGTAGTTCAGAGTACTGATAATGTAGTCCGTTGAAAAAGCTGCTGCACTTAACTTACAAAGTCTTCAGGTTATCTAGATTACCTAGTGGTGGAAAAGCTGCTGCACTTCCATTTATGTCAGAAATTCTCCTGCATGAGAATAAACTAGAATAAGCACAATTTGAAATGTCGACATGCTTCTACACAGTTATGATTGGAAGGCTCTACTAACAAGTCTGTAATAGCTGTCAAGGAAGAAATGCCATCTGGAATTGGCCCTTGAAGCCCACTTGCCTGAATCGCCCTGTTATAAAAATAAAAGTTCAGGTTCTTTTGTTTAGCTATAGTATATACAAATTAAAGGGTCGACACTCAAAAGGTGGAAAAAACTGACAGTTTTCAAAGATTTGTCGAATTTGTGATATAAATTGGCATGCTTCCTGTAAAATGGTTGTCGCCAATATGACTGCAATATGTTACATGGAAAAAAAGAAACTAAGAAACAATTCCAAAAATAGAACTATAGTCAACTGCCATACATAAAAGATATGAAATCATCACGACTCAGTTAAATAGAGCTACGTAATAACAGTTAGGGCACTATTGATGATTCAATTGAAGCACCTATACTAATGTTGACAGCACTAATTCGAAATTATAACCACCATTTTAGAAATAGTATCAAGGGCAGCACAAAACTACACAGCTCATGCATAGCATACAAACCAAGCATAAGAAATATTTCGAAATAGTTTCAGAACAGCAAAAACCCAGTTAATGGAAGTAATAATATTAACAACACTTCGTCTGGCTTTTGGCCCGGAAACTCTCCTTCTATCTCTCATCCTCAAAGCCAAAAACCAGTTAGGCCTTTCGTCAAACACTTCGTCTGTAACAAGAACTCTCAACAATGGCTTTGCTTTTCCTCCTCTCCCCATAACAAACAATCCCTCTTCTCCAAATTCTTGGTCTTTGAGTCGCAACTCTACTACTTCCCCTTCCCTTTCCTATGTTGTTGCAGTCAATGGAAGTAATTATGCTAACAACACCACGACCACGACCACGACCATCTTCTTTTTCTCCTTCATCTTCCACCCTAGTTAGTGTTCAACACAAACACATGTGAACTCCCAAAAAGAAACCTAACATCTTCAAGTAGATTCGACAAATACAACGAAAACCCTAGAAAAGTGAAATAAACAAAACGTGTAAATCTGTAGAAAAACTCTCAAAAACAAAACATGATTTAGAAATTAACCAGATGTATAGAAAATCCTTAAAAACAATCGGAATTCCCTAAAACAAAACCTAACAAAAACCCTTAAAAGCCAAAACATAATTCGAATAGGATAAAAAAAAAGGTACTTTAGGATCTGAGAACCTTTGTGAAAACAAAACAAAACACACCTTCTTCGAATTGACAGGCTTCTTGCACAGACCTAGCCCTGCGTTGGATTGCGAAGCAATAGCAAGCGTGAGAGCGACAAGAAGAGAGCAAAAGTTTTTTTTCCCTAATACTAACTCAATGGAGAGATCAATGGAGCGCAAGCGCGATTTACAGAGAGATAAAATAGAGGCGAGTGTGGTCGACTGAAGGGAAGAGAAGAAGAGTTGTGAAGAGAGAGAATAGGAGTTGGGATTGTAATCTAGGCACTTAGCGACGAATTCTAATATCCATCGCTAAGTTAGCGATGGATATAACATCCGTCACTAAATTTTAACAATGGATATAAATATTCATACTCGATTTTAGTGATAAATAAAATTATTGGTCGCTAAGTCAGCAACGCAACGGAACTCAAAATCGATCGTTAAGTTAACGACGATTTCATAATCCGTTACTAATTTTTTTTTTAATTTTTAAAATTAAAATTTTTTATTTTTTTTTTATCTTTTATTTTATTATTCTTTTTCTTTTTTTCATTTATTTTTTTTTTGAACTCTTAAAAGAGTTTGTAATCGAATGACCATCTCTCAGTAGCCATTTGTCTCACTCCCGCGTAGCCATTTGTCTCACTCCCGTCGTCCCTCCAAAACTACTATTTGATCTACTTGTTGGACAAGATGGTTTATTGGACGTGAATGTTCGATCTACTATCTGATCATTTTGAAATCTTATACAGAATTCTGATCTACTATCTTCCTTGGTAATGATGATGACAATGGAAGACAAACGATTGAACTTTTGAAGGCAATTGAACTATTAATGGGAGAAGCGAATAGGTGGAGAAGACGAAGAACACGAAAGGTGAACTTGACACCAATGGTTAACGAAAAATTGTTTGTTAAAAATTGATTGAATTATTTATTATCAAAAATTATCAATTTGATGAGAATTATAACATTTATTTTGTATTTAACCCGATTCTATCATTCAAAAAGGGTAAAAAAGAGAAACACGGATTTAGTGACAAAATTAGCCATGAATATAGAGTGTGGAAAGAAGTTAGTGATAAAATTAATCATGAAATTAGACACAGATTGAGAGAAATGGTTGAAAGTATTTCATAATAGAGTGTAGAAGAAATTTAGTCATAAAATTAGTCATGAATGTTGAAAAATTGGCACTAATTAGTGACGAATTTAACTATGAATAATTTTTTGTGATCAATTAGCGACGACTTTTGTCACGAATATATATGTCCGTTACTAAATTAGCGATGAATTTAGCTACAGAAAAATGTTGTGGTTAATTAGTTATAAATTTTGCCACGAATAACCTTCTGTAGCTAATTAGTGACGACTTTAGCCACGAATATAAGATTTCATTACTAAATTAGTAACGAATTTAGTTACGAAAAATTATTGTGGTTAGTTAGCGACGAATTTTGTCATGAAATTATTTCTATCACTAATCCGTCATTAAATTTAGCGATAGAAATATTATTCATCGTTAAATTTAGTAACGAAGAGAATATTTGTCGCTAAATTCAACAACAAATGCTTGATTTGTGGCAAAATTTAATCACGAAATTGTTATTCATCGCTAATTAGTCACGACTTTTGTGACGAAAATATTTTCGTGATGAAAATATTTTTGTGACTAATTAGTGACGAATTTAGTCCCGAATAATATATTATTAGTGACGAATTTAGTCCCGAATAATATATTTATTGCTAATTTTGCCACAAATGCTATTTCGTCGCAAATTTCATTGTAAAATAGCAACGAAAGTCTTTTTAGTTACTAAATTCATCGCAAAATAGTGGCGAATTTTTTTCGCCATTAAAATCATATTTTTTTGTAGTGATCATTTGTTTTAATAGGAGTATTAAGTAAACTTTTTTTTTTTAACTTCACCATTGGTATCAGTATTAGGATCCGAAAATTCAATTAATCCTATTCAATTAATCGTAGACATAATTTAAGAGTTATCTCTCCTAAAGTCTGTTTCTTTATTTTTAAAATTTAAATTCAAAATATTGATTAATAAATTTTATTACCTTACCACTAGATTAATGGGCCGTTGGTATTAAGCGATCTTTGATGCCCAAATCATCTTAATTTATTCTTATTCATATTAGCTATAATATCCAGGACCCTTATTTTTAATTATATAACTTCGGGTTACTCAAACTCATCCATCTACTGTGCTCACACCTTCCCAACATTGTACCATATAAAGCATTATTGGTCTTATTCCAATTCAGTAAAACTTGTCTTTTAATATTTGTAAGCAACATTTTTCATCCACCTTGGTTTTAAGATTCACTACAAAAAAATTTTCTTTTAGTCACGAAATTAACAACGAAAAAATAAAAAAAAATTCATCAAAAAAAATATTTGCGACAAAAAAAAAATCCGTGACTAATATAGCGTTGTAAAATTTAGCAACGAAAAATTTTTAATTCGTCGCAAATTTACAATAAAAAAATTTGCTACAAATTTTGTCGCAAATTAACGGTGAATACTATTTCGTGACTAAATTTAGTGATAGACTATTTTATCCATTGCTAAATTTAGTGAATGATTACTTTATCCATTGCTAAATTTAGCGATGGATATTTGCATCCATGGCTGAATTTAGCGACTGATTCCAT
Organism: Dillenia turbinata; assembly: GCA_037126225.1. Classification (NCBI taxonomy): domain Eukaryota; kingdom Viridiplantae; phylum Streptophyta; class Magnoliopsida; order Dilleniales; family Dilleniaceae; genus Dillenia; species Dillenia turbinata. Next base: position 4,015,048 of record JBAMMX010000026.1, read on the forward strand.
CCTCCGTCACTAAATTTAGTGACGGATACAAGATTTCGTGGCTAAATTCAGCAACCTTTGGTGTATGGTTATCCGTAACAAATACCTCAGGTAGAGAAACCTTTTGGACTATAATAAAAAGACAAGCCATTCTGTCATCTGGAGAGGCATTTTGAAGAGTAGGGATTTCATTAAGAAGGGGTTGTGCTGGTCTGTAGGGGATGGAAGTTGCATTCATTTTTGGTATGATATTGGGTCGGTAATGAGAGCCTCTTCAATCATGCTTCCATCCCCCGTGATGAGTGCCTTCCCTCTGTAAAAGTTAGCCACTTTATAAACTCTGGAGGAGGTTGGAAGCTTGAAGAACTCAAGAATATTCTGTCGGTAGATAAGATAGAGAAGATCAGGGCCATTATTCCTCCGAGCAATCCTGGGACGCAAGACTTTATTTGCTGGAAGGAAGCTGCTGATGCAATTTCTTGGTAGTCGCAGTATGCAGTTTAATTCAGAAGCTCAAGCTTTAGTTTTTAGAGTATCATCATCATTGGAACTGGATTTGGAAACTCAGATGCACTGAAAAAATGAGATTTTTTGTTTGGCTGGCCAACAGGAATAAGATCCTCACGAATGTTGAAAGGAAAACGAGGTTACTCACTGATAATCCCAATTGTCCCATTTGCAATCGGGATGAAGAAACCATCTTGCATCTCCTGAGGGACTATCCTTTTGCCTCTCATGTTTGGAAAGATACTTGGCAGGACCTTAGTAATCCCCTGGCCTTCATCATTCTATGGCCAAGGAGTGGATAAAAGAAGTAGTTTCAAGCATGTCCGTGAAGGCTTAGTCACCATCTGGTTAATTTGGAAGTTTAGATGCAAGTTCGTTTTTGAAAAGTCGGACCTCCAGTTAAATGAAATTGTGGTTGTTATCAAAAGAGTGACCATGGATTGTGAGGTTGCTTTCTTTGTTAGGAGAGCTGACCAGACTTAAGGTAGGTGGGTGAGCTGGTCCCTTCCTAGTCAAGGAAACTTAAAATTAAATACGGATGGTGCTGTGGATAGGTCTTCCAAGCTTGCAGGTGTAGGGGTCTGATCAGAGATAGCAAAGGAAGGTGGGTGGCTGGCTTCTTCTGCAACATTGGTATTGCTGATACCTTAATGGTAGAGCTTTGGGAAGTTAGAGAGGGTTTCTTGTTGTCCAAGAATTATAGAGCTAGAAGAATTGAGGTAGAATCAGATTGTTACTTTTGTTAATTTTCTATTTTCAGGAGTTGAGAAAGGAAATAAGCACTTCAACCTTATCATGAAATGTCGGCTCTTCATGCAAGAGGTGGAAGTTACCCTAGTTAATCACATGTTTAGGGAAGCAAACCAATGTGCTGACTATCTTGTGAAAAAAGGCCTTTCTGGCTCTGTTGGAGTTGTGCATCTGGAAGACCCTCCCCTAGAGCTTCTCAGTCTGTTGTAGGAGGATAGGAGGGGCCTTGCTCTCTTTAGGAGATAAGGCCCTCATTTCTTCTTTTTCTCTTTTGGGTTTTAGTCTTTGTTTTGTCTTGCCTTGTTGGGCTTCTCTTGTCAACCAATATATATATATATATATTAGTATTTTTCTGAATAATAAATGCTAAATAATGAAAAAATTCTTTTGAAACAACTCCTCTCCCTCAATTTATCACATCTGAAAATCGAGGGACACCTTCATTGGCAATAGGTGCAACCCAAAATTGGATCAATTGTTCTCTTCCTTGAGAAACCCTAGTTTTTCCAGGTCCTAGCTTTACCATCTTACTCATGTTGGATCAGAATTATCCAAAAATGTTTCTCAATCTCAACTTCTATTGTTATTCGGGTTTTCATGGGCCAAATTTAATGAGGACTGTTTTTGAATAGTTTTATAACTTTATAAAATTTATTTAATATATTTTTTGAAAGAGTTTGTAAACTCTGAAAATAATATATTTAAAGTTTAGGTTGTTTAAAAAAATAATTCTACTCTTAACTCTTTTTTATACAGCTTATAATCTGTGTTATCTTTACTTATAAACTGATTACATTACTATTTTTAATATTTTATATTTATTTTTTTATTAATAAAAAACTATTTATTTGATATTAATAGTATTTTATTATTTTTAGTCATTTTTACTCTGAAAAGAATTCATAAGAGTTTATTATTAATAAATTAAACAACTAATAAATTTATAAGATAATGTATTTTATTTTATCTAAATGTTTTAATAATTTAATTTAAAATAAAATATAAAAATTTATAAACTCAAAATTATAAATTATATAAAATTATAAATTACACAAAATAAATTTAGCAAGGAAAGGTCACCTTACCGCTTTAAAATTTGCAACGTTTAAAAGCGGGCGGACTTAACGGGCCGGGTCGTTAACACATCCGATGTTTAGGTTTAGTCATAATCCTTCCAGAATTTAGTCCAAACCCGAGTTTCATCTCTCTCTCTCTCTCTCTCTCCCTGTTCAGGAAAGACACATCAGACAACCATGGACCCTCTCTCTGTCCTCCGGGACTTCACCGTACGTGGCGACCTCGACAAGATCGTCCGAACAAACACCGACGAATTCCGCTTCGGAAACGACTACACCTTCCCATGTTCCTCGGAAACAGCCTACCGTTCCAAGCAAGGTAATCTCTACACTCTCGAAGCCTTAGTCTTCTTCATCAAGAACCATCAAATCAAGCACACTGAATACTTACAGAACGCCCGCACTCACCGGATCCCCACCGTCACCCTCCCCGACCGCAAGCCCTTGCTTGACTACCTCCATGGCAAGATCTCCTCCACTGACGCAATCGAATTTCTCGTACCCAAAATCGACGAATATCGCCCTGAAGACTCTAACAACCTTATCCCCCACGAAGAGGAATTGGAGGAGAAATCCTCGTCCAAGGTCAGGGTTTTAGAAAACGTCGACGTCGATTACATGACTCTCATCAAATCCTCGGAAAAACCCTTGAAAGATCGCGAAAGAATCCTCGAATGCAGACATAGGGATTTTTACACGGTCTATGTTTCCTCTACGAGGAGGGAGGAAGAGAGACAGAGAATCGAGGCTAATCAGAGAAAAGATGGTCTTGTGGCCAAGAGTAGGCTAATGAGGTCAGATGAGAGAGGATCAGGGTTAGGGTTTGGAGATGAATTGGGGTATGATTCGACCCCTAGACCAAAAATGCATCTGAAAGGAGGCAAACTAGGAGAGGGAGTTCCGATAATTCTGGTGCCAAGTGCGTTTCAGACATTGATCACAATTTACAATGTGAAGGAGTTTTTGGAAGATGGGGTTTTTATACCTACAGATGTGAAGGTGAAGCAGATGAAGGGGGCGAAGCCCGATTGTGTTACGGTGCAGAAGAAGTTTAGTAGGGATAGGGTTGTGACAGCTTACGAGGTTAGGGATAAGCCCTCGAGTTTGAAGGCCGAGGATTGGGATCGCGTTGTGGCGGTTTTTGTGCTTGGCAAGGAGTGGCAGTTTAAGGACTGGCCCTTTAAGGATCATGTCGAGATCTTTAATAGAAGTAAGAAGTATGGCATTCGTTGTCGATTGTAGTTTACTACTGTCTTTATGGAATTGAAATGCATTTAGAATGTGAATATCATGCCTCCGTGGAACTAGTGTTTGTGAAATTAATATAGGGTTGCATGTATATAGTTCTTTAAATGGTGGATTAATCTAGAGGATACCAGGAAACTAGATTGGGACTGTTTTGGTTGATTGGAATTCGAATGCAATTATCAAATTTGTAGTATCAAACAGTGTTACTTTTGTTTCTCATGTACTGGGCTTGCATTTAGAGTTTGAACTTCTAGAACTTTTATGTCTTGCTATGGAAGGATAAAAATTTTCTTATGCTTTTTGATGCCATTTATGCAGTTATCGGCTTTTTCATGCGTTTTGAAGACGACAGTGTGGAGTCGGCGAAGAATGTGAAGCAATGGAATGTAAAGATTATCTCGGTGAGAAAAAATTTTCTTTTCTTGGAGCTGCTAATTTATTTTACTTGGATTATTTTTGAGTCCAGGGCTTGTGCTATTTTATTTAAGGTTATATTGAGAAATGTCTTACATAAGAGGCATCATTTAGAAAGCAATAGCTAATATGAGAGACATCTTGTAGAACACTTAGAAGTTAGAAAGGTCTTTTTTTATTAGGTGTTATTTGCTAACAGCTTTTGTTTATGTGGCTCAGATTAGCAAGAATAAGAGGCATCAGGACCGGGCTGCAGCTCTTGAAGTCTGGGACAGACTAGAAGAATTCGTGCGATCACGGTCTCGTGCATGAAGTGCGGAATAGAATATGTATGTTGATTTTTCATTTGTATTACTAGTTCAACTTCACAATTCAACCAGTCAACTTTTTATATTCCTCCAACAGTATATGTTCTCCATGGTCCTGAACCATCAGTGAAAAGCTAAATTCATCTTTAAATTACTTTGGCTCTCCCATCTGAGAAAGTAGGTTGTGTAATGTGTTGGTACCTGTTTGAAACTCCATTTCTCCATCATCAGTTTTGAGCTTGTAGGCATTGTTTCTGTCGGAAATTGATATATAAATTTCCTTGAATATTACGTTGATCTTTCTAATATTGGTGAATGTTATGTTTCATAATGGTCTTTGAAACCGTAACTTGTTCTATAATAAATTTTTTAGTATCAAATATTATATGCACCAACTTAACCTTGGTATATATCAGGTCTACGGGAAGGTAATGAATGATATAAATGTAATTTCAAATTAATATATCAGATTGAATAAACAATGTTGAGAAGAATATGTTTACTTGGATTGCTTTATACAAGTAGTCACTTGGTTGTGCAGTACGGTTGAGAAATGAATGACCGACTTAATAAGCGGTCGTGCTCAGTATCGGTGCTTCTTTAATTATCCTATGACCATTTACACAGTAAATGAATGTGCAGTGGCCAGGCATAATAGTGGAAAAATCTTTTGGCTTATGTTTTCGGAAACTTTTGATGCCAAGCCATGAATTTTGGGGTAAAATGAGCTGATTAGCATAATTGAAGTGAGTGGAAATTAAAATAATGTTATGTATCGATTGATTTTTATTGCTGAGATGCTGTCTATCCTTCAGCTGCAATTTGCAGCATCGCTTTTCTTGTGGTTGCTGCTATTTTTTATGGATGTGACTAATGAAAAGGTGAAAGCCCTATGCATAAGGCAAAGAGAAGGCTTTTAGCATTGGTTCCTTTGGCTATTTTGTGGCTTGTGTGGCATGAATGCAATGCTAGAGCTTTTGAGGGTACTCAAGACTAGAGCTTTTGTGGGTAGAGAGAATTCTATAGATTATTTAAAAACTAAGTGATTGTCTATGTTTACTTTTTGGGTTCCTAGGGAGACTCTGGATGTAGACGTATCCCTTTTGTCTTGTTTTGAATTATTAGCTTTGTAAGTTTTTGGATTGTCCACACCTTAGTGCCTCTAATAAAGTTTTTATTCATTAAAAAAAAAAGAAGAAAGCCCTAGTGGTAGAAAAATGGATAGAGGAAGCTCCGAAAAAGAGAACATTTGTTTATACATGTATTGTTACCCTTTATGTGAGGAGCTTTGGTGGTACATGGAAGTAATTTAGGACAATTTAGGCAGGTGTTTGATATCTAAAGTTGTGCGTGTTTATTGAAAAAGTATCTCTTCTTGAACAGTTTTTTGTCTCCCTAAATTTTCCGCTGTTTCCCTGAGTGAACATTTCACAAAATATTTTCTTTTGTCATTGATTGGGGGATGAAGTGAGAGATGTTTGTTAAGTTCCCTATTTCAACCACTTGCTTTGTCAAGGAAAATAAAATCTTGTCCCTTCCTTTTGCTTACCATATTTTCCAAAACTTATGTGAAAACAAACATCGAGAAGGACTGTATTTTCTTCACCCAGATTTTCTGGGTAACATACACAATTCAATGCATCTTGGGGTTACCTCTTAAAGAAAAGATAGTTGTCTTTTCCTTGACCTTTGTTTCCTTACTGACCCTCTCCACACAACTGAAGCAATGGAAGAAAATAAACACAAAAGTTGTTATGACCATGGCTGATATAACTTTAATGAGAAAAACGCCATTGATTTATTAAAGGAAGTTTTTATGTTATTTTATGTTATTTTTTTTTCTCCCTCCTCTCTCCTATATTGGTCTCTCAGACGGTTGACTCCAAAAATTGGGATTAAGGCTCAGTTTTTTGTTGTTGTATTTATTAAAGGAATTGCATAAATTGGCCGGTGCTTAACTTTGGGTCTATAATAGAAAAACATTTGATAGTTATTTGATTCTGTTAGGTTACACTCTGGCAGGTTACAAATTAGATGCACTTCCAATTGTTCTGTCCATTGCAGATGTAAATGTTGGTATTATGGTAAATATTGCATGCGCAGATACCTGATTGGTGGATGGTTGCTTCTCTCCATCTATTTGCTCTCTTTTGCTTTTCTCAGTAGGCACAAAATTGTGCAAATACTTTTTTAACTCTGGAGGGAAAGACTGGCTTCATTTTGAAAATTGATGTATCTGGAGCAAGTTAAGAAGTATAATGTTGCTCGGTGGTTTCTCTAATATATAGACCCAACATATTTGGAAGCACACTTGTTTTTCTTGATTTCATTCCCTTCCAATCAATCAAAGTAGCTTTTTCTTTCCTCTATGCTGCGTCCTCTTAGTTTAAAATTCTATCATATAAATCCTCTGGACACTGTATATTTTTTACTCTGTGAACACGACATTGGGTGTAAACAACTAAGTGATGTTTTGATATTTTTTCACAAGGGCTACGACCATCATGCTGTGGAAGATGCTTCTGAACTTTGGCTTTTTTTTTTTTTTTTTTTTTTTTTTTTGTTTCTTTTGGTCCAAAATTCGTTGTTGCGGGTTGGAGACATGTATGGAAGATTTTGACATATTTGGAGAATGGTTTTTTGGGTTACTGGTCTATATCAGCAAATATTTTGTGATGTTTCTCATGTACATACTCCTTGTCAGTCATTTCTAATGGCATATTTATGGTCGAAAATTTGGGAGCATTAAGCTTTCATTGCAAGTACAGTTTCCTTGAGTTTGTTTGACCAGGTCTGGAACCTGATAATTACTTGTTTCATCCAAAATTTTCACTTTCTTCAGCCAATTTATGCCTAGTGTCATTCTGGACTTGTGATTTTTGATGCTTCACCTTGTTGATTTGAAAATAAGGTCCATACTACAAAAATAACATTAGCGGGATTTATCCATATTGGTGTGGAAGAGAGGGATCTCTTCAGTTACACAAATATATAATACAACGCCAAAGCCCAAAGGTGTCAAAACTTTTGCCCAGCCATGTGGATCTACAAATGGATGAGGGATATTAATTGGCAAGAAGGTGTAGGACCTGATGATCTGAATTCAGGAAGAACTAACTGAACCATATGATGCAACAAAGAGAAAGAAGAGCAGCATCAAGAATGGCAATCTGGTGTCACTTCTGACCGAGGAGCTGCCATCTGTGGACGGCACAGTCTTTGATGCACTTCCTGCACAAGTGAAGGTAAGCATAAATAATTTTAACAATAACAGTTGTGAATAATCATCACCTGTTCTAATTTAATGTATGTGTGGTAAATTATGTTTCATAGTCGTTTGATATCATAGATGATTTTGTTGAATTCTTCTGCAAATCAAGGTCTCTTTTGTCACAGAGAAACTCAATATATATATATGTATATATAGTACCTGAACTTGAAGGAACTGTACTGGGGGATTGTGGAGCCCCAGCTGGAGAGCTGGCTGGAGAAGTAGCTGTCAAGTTTCAGAATGGGAGTGTTAGTGACTGTAAGAGATTTATATGATTCGTTCATTTTTATTTCCACTTATGACATAGATATCATGCATCATTGCATCCATTACTTGAAGAAACAGCTTCATGTGAGGAGGAAAAGGAGATTGAGATGGAGAATATATTCTAGTCAGTGAAATAAATCGGATCCTCACCATTGCACTCGCTAATAGGTGGGTTCTGTACATTGCAATCTTTAGGTAGAGCAAGGGCCTGTGTGCGATTGATGCTGAGCCCTAATGATTCACCACCATCATTGAGGACCTCACACAAGCACCTTGGTTGAGACAGGACAACATTAGCAAGCTGTGTGCAACATCCCCGAGATGGGGTTGAGGAGTTTCCTGATATGTAATCCAGACATGGTGACAGACTGATAAGAACAGTGGTGCAACTGGACTGAGCAATGATTCCTGCCCAGAAAGTGGTCAGGAGGATGAGGACCAGACTTGTCACCGTACTTTTCTTTACCATTTTTGATGCTACTAGATTCGAGGCTGGAACCACGCAGGGCATTTGGGTGTTTTGTGTGATTGAGGTTGTGATAGACAAGTGGAGTGAAGGTCATGTGAGGTTTATATAGATGTGTTTTTCGGAAAGAGACAAAATTATAAGGGCTCATGTGGGTGAACAAACTCTCTCCTACTTCTTTGAACCGGGTAAGCATTTACCTGGATCCTAAGGTATTCAATTTAAACTTTGGATGATATTAGTGGAAACTTGCTGCAATGGGAAGAAAGCATAACTTTACTCTATGATAACTTCATACTTTTCTTGTCTTCCCGGCTTTGTACTCCTTTCAGAATCTGGAATATATGTTAAAAAAGGTATTATAGGAATATTCTTTATTTCTTTTCCATATGGTTTTTATTGTTAATTTTGTGGTTTGGCCTTTCTTGGATTAGCTGAATAAGACATTTTTGTGGGTATCGAAGACTAAAAATTCTTAATATAATATTAAAAAAATTTTGAGATTATTTTCGTTTGATACCACGATTGGGGGGGGGGGGTTTATAAATAATATATACACACACACACATGCCTTCTATTATGATTTAATTGAAGGGTTGGTGTTAAAAATATTTTGAGGAGAACCGTTGGCTGGTGTTAAAAAGAGATGGATTCCCCTGAACTTCATCCATCTTTTTTTTCCACCAATCATTATTCGGAATTTGTTCGACTAATCTAGTTCAATCACTGTAGGGTCTATTAAGGGATTGATTCTCTTAAATCTCATTTTTTTTATTCTCATGGCTTGAACCTACACCAACTTCATCCATCTTTGTTGATAACGCAAGCAGGACCAAACAAGTGGACATGTATGGTTTTGCAGATAGCTAAGTTAAGTAATAATTTAATATGCCAATATCACATCTTGCGTATTTCTTATCTTTATCTTTACCTTATTCAACTACCTCTGAATAATCAAACAATATTAAGGTCATCTTTGGATTATATTTTGCATTTTCATTATTATCTAAGCAATTCTATAAAAAAATGAATTTTATAAATGAAAATTGTATTTGGGTCACAATTTTAAATCATTAAATTTTGATAAAAGTAATGTTTTATAGTATATAATTTATAATATTTAGTCAATAATTATTAAAATGTACTATATTGAAATTTTTTCCAAATTTGAAAATATCATTATATTCGTAATTATAGTTTCGAATATGTTAGTGCCGGTATATATATATATATGTATATTTTAAAATTCATTCCTACGAAAGTTACTAAAAGGACCAAAATCCAGTTTATAATGAGCAAAAGTAGGAGAAAGGTGTTTTTGGAAGTTCAACTCTCTACCGTATACAAAAGGGAGTGTAATTTTACAAAAAAAAAAATTTATCATATTCCTTAATCAAACATTATTTATTTATTTTTTAAGAATTCATTATAAAAAATGTCATATGACGCATAAGACATTATGCCCCTTACCGTTATTGATCGGGACTTCAAGAGGTAAAGAGTCATGGTGATGGAATGAAAAAATAGACACTGCGATTCGAATCAAAAGAGAGTGCTATAGGAATCTTAAAAATGATATTAGTAGCGAGACTTATGAAAAATACAAAAAGGTAAAAAAAGACGTAAAAAAGATTATCTATGAATCAAAGAGTAAAGTGTATAACGAATTATGCAAGAGACTAGAGACTCGAGACGGGGAGAGAGAGATCTATAGAATTGCCAAACTCAGGGAGAGAAAGGGACAAGATCCAAATGAGATTAGATGTATTAAGAGTGCAACAAATAGTACACTTGTAAGAAACGATGATATAAGAAAGTGGTGGAGGGAATATTTTAATAATTTATTTAATGTTGAGAGTATAACAAATAAAAAAAATTTAGAGATATCTATAGAAACGATTAATAGAGATTTTAAACGTAAGATCCGTTCCAATAAAGTAAAGGAGGCTATAAAGAGAATGAGAAATAACAAAGCTATAGGAGCTGATGGCATTCCTATCGAGGTGTGAAAATGTTTTGGAGAATTCGCAGTAACAATGTTAACGGCTCTTTTTAACAAAATTTGGCAAACAAAGAAAATGCTACACCCATGGAGAGAGAGCACAATTGTCTCGCTGTATAAGAATAAATGAGACATTCAAGATTGCTCTAATTATAGAGGAATTAAACTTATGAGTCATATGATGAAATTATGAGAGAGAGTGATAGTGCATAGATTGAAACGGGAGATAAATGTGTCTCAGAATCAATTCGGATTTATGCCCGAGCAATCCACCACTGAAGCAGTTCACTTGTTAAGACAGTTGATGGAGAAATTTAGAGCGCAAAAAAGAGATCTACATATGGTATTTATTAACCTCGAGAAAACTTATGATAGAGTTCCTAGAGACGTGTTGTGGTGGGCGCTCATGAGAAAAGGAATCTCTTTGAAATACATTAATCTTATTAGAGATATGTATGAAGGAGTTATAACCAATGTAAGGACTTGCGAGGGGCTGAGTGATAGCTTTCCTATTAACATTGGGTTACATCAAGGTTCGGCACTAAGCCCCTTACTATTTGTAATAGTGATAGATGAAATCACAAAAAATATGCAAGATGAAATACCATGGTGTATGTTATTCGCAGATGATATAATTTTGGTTGATGAAACTGAGAGAGTATTAGTACTAAATTAGAGTTATGGAGGGATACGTTAGAATCTAAAGAGTTTAGACTGAGTAGATCTAAAACTGAGTATATGAGATGTAAGTTTAGTGACAATTATCAGGATAATGAAAAAACGATTAGTTTGGAAGAAAGAGAAGTTCCAAAGAGCGACAGGTTTAGATATCTTAGTTTTATCATCCAAAATATTGACAATATAGATGGAGATGTCAATAGTAGAATTCAAGCGGGTTGAATAAAATGAAGAAAGGCATCTAGAGTGCTCTGTGATCGCACGATGCCATTACATTTAAAGAAAAAATTCTATAGGACCACAGTAAGACCTGCTTTATTATATGACACTGAATGTTGGACCATTAAATAGCAATAAGAGTAAAAAATGATTGTAACTGAAATGAGAATGTTTAGGTGGATGTGTGACAAAACTAGAAATGATAGAATTAGAAGCGATGAGATACGTAATAATCTAGGAGTCAGTTCAATTGTAGACAAGATGCGAGAATACCGTCTGAGATGGTTTGGACATGTGCAACGAAAGTCTATGGACGCACCTGTTAGAAATGTAGAAAATTTAAATATAGGAGAATTAATAAAACGTAGAGGTAGGCCATTGAAAATGTGGATGTAATACATTCGTAAGGATATGATAGTGATGAATTTAGTTGAGGAGGTGGTTTTAGACAGGAATGAGTAGCATAGGAGAATCCGTACAAACTAAATCTTCTTCTCTTTTCTTCTTCTTTTTTTTTTTTAATTGATTTCATTATTTGTCTCTCATATGGCCAATCCTAAATTTGAGACAGAAGGTCTAAATTGTTGTTAGTCTGGGAAAAAAAAAAGAAGAAAAGAAAAAATGTGTGCATGTGCCCGCGCACATTTCATTTCCCTTTCTTTTGTAGTTTTTTCAAATAAGTGCAACTTATGTGTGTATGATTATTATCTACAGGTGAGTCCTAAGAATTTTGTGAAACATGTCAATAACTTATCGACGAGGAGAGGAGTTTGACTGGAATGGGAAACAATGAAGAGGGACACGTTGAGAAGAGGAGCGATAAGCAAAAGAACAGAATGATATAGGCTCTGGAAGACTGTATCATTTAGCAGAACTTTTCCTTTTCTTTTAGATCTTGTAAATTACTCTATTCAATTGTGCTCGATCTTTTTTACTTGTTCTCACCATTAATTCTCACCAAAGACATTGGTCCGCCACTCACAAGCCCATCTAAGTTCAAGTTACCTTAAATCTCTAGTCTTTTGAACAGTCATTACCTTTTTGTTGGTTTTGGAAAGATTATGCCCCTTGAGAATTTCACTAATATCTGAGATTTTCACTACTTCAGTTAGTTGAACCCTTGTTTTGCAAGTGGGTGGACCATAGAGGTATATGGTTCCTTTGCATCGTGCCTCAACTTTTATGGAACTCTGCCCAGCCAATGTGCCTTAACCCTGAAAAGCACAAATGCGAAGTCATCTTTTTCTGAGGCATGTCAATTTTTGCTTCTCTTCTTGCTAGTTTGCTTGGTTACATTCCTCAACAAGTCCTCCCCTCCCCCCCCGCCCCAACACACACATGAAGCAGGATGTTCTTGTGGGTATGAATTACGGCATCGCACAGAATTCAAAATCGTGGCAACAAGTTCGAAGATTAGTTTAGACATAAATTAAGGATGTAGATGTGACAGAACTTTAGTACATTATTAAAGCACTCAATACATATGACTTAATAACATAGATCCTCTTCTAGTACAAAGTCACTACGTGGGAAGTGGGGTATTATAATATTGTTTGAAAGCCTTTTATTGTAGACTAAAACACTCCGTAGAAGCTGCTAAGTATTGGGTGATATGAAGCGACAGAGGGCAAAGATGGAGACTCCAACAGGTGAAATCCTGACATAACTAGCGTCAGACATGGAGTTTCTGCTCACCGATGGACTACTTTTTGATCCGGCTCCTGCATCCATTCATACGAGAAAATATAAATGACCCAAGCATGAGAAGAACAACAAAGGCTTAGACAATGATTCATCGTTTTTCACATTTATGCCTACCTGAAAATGGTGATGAATTCGATGAGGAGTTGGTGAAATCTCTGGAGAACCTATTGGAGAAAATGCAGGAGAAGCAGCTGGTGCAGCAACAGCTGTAGACACCGGATGAAAAATAAGACTCAAATATCAGTTCTTGGAATGTTTGTTAAGAGGATAATCCTATAAACTGCTGTTAAAATTTCTCCATGTTATCATAGTTGGTTTAGAAAAATGGTGAACTTCAATGGTGAACAAATAGCATTTTGCTTATAACTTCAAGTTGTAGAACTAGAACGGAAAAAGTTATGTTGGAGCATTACTATTGCAGTCGCTAACAGGCGGAGTTTTGACATGGCAAGCAGCTGGGAGGGCGAGCGCTAGAGTCTGGTTAATTGTGATGCCAAGTGAAGCAGGCCCGCCACCAAGTGCAAAGCAAAGGCACTGTGGCTGTGATTGCACGATACTGCCTAAAATTGAGCAGCATGAAGAAGATGGAGCCGATGAAGTTCCTGTGACATAATTTAGGCATGGAGCCATGCTTAGTAGCACATTGGTGCACCCTGATTGAGCTGCGGCTCTACTAGCCAGAACTGCTGTCAGAGTGACAAGGAAGAAGCCTATTTTAATTGCTTTCGCAGCCATGGATAGTATTGGAGAAAATAACTAGTTTGAGAACTTCACTTTCTTCTTTTCTTTTATTCAGATGTGTCTCTTTGCTTTGAATTTGCTGGACCTAAGTGAAGATTGAAGGTTGAAAGTGAGATTTATACAAGAATATGTATAATGTATGGTTTATTTTGGTAAACTACACGATCCTTCATGAGGTAAGCTATTCATTACAGCAGCATAAACGTGTTCCTTGGAAATTTTGCCAAGTAGAAATCTGATGAATAAGTTTCTCATATTTTCCTGTCTCAGAAACTCCCTTCCTCTCTCTCTCTCTCTCTCTCATGGTAGCAGCTAAGTGTTAAAATACATCTACATCAGAACGAAGAAGTTGGGTCACCTAACTACACTTTAAAAGAAAATTTTGAATCTTGTGAACTTATCAACAGTAGAAAAACTGATCACAGCTAATCAGTCATACCTTATTTGGAGATCACAGAACATGGGATTAGGAACTGGTGACCTATTTGGTTCATAATAGGGTCCCAATCAAGGAGGGGCAAAAAACAAATCTAAAAAAAATTAATGAAATCCCATAAGAATGCTGATTGTTATTACCTAACTTAATCCCTTTACACAAAAAGGTTGGTTGAAGTAGTTGATCTCCAAAACCCACTTCAATCCCACCTGGCTTTCCCTCAATTTTTCTCCTTTAAATCCATATCTATAAATTCCCTCCTCATATCATTTGCCAAAGCATCAAATTCTTAGACATAGTACCAAAACTAAACAAATACTATGACATTTTTTGCAAACATTCATCGCTTAATTTTTATCTCAGCTATAGCTTTGGTGGTTGTGATCCTACCTGTTCATGGTCAGGTCAGTTCACCATGCACAGCTTCGATGATTAGTAGCTTCAATCCTTGTATGAATTACATCACCAATAGTTCAAGCAATGGGACTTCACCAACTGCTGATTGCTGCAATGCGCTGAAAACTCTTACCAGTGGTGGAATGGATTGTCTTTGCCTCATCGTCACAGGAAGTGTCCCCTTCCAAATACCTATCAACCGTTCGCTAGCCATTTCGCTCCCTCGTGCTTGTAACATGGCTGGAGTTCTTGTCCAATGCCAAGGTAAAATAAAAGACTTTCTTATGTTTGAAAAAAAAAATGCATCCTCAAAGTCTAGTCTTGAGCAAAATTTGTTCACCTATTTTCCATTTTGTTCTGTTTGCAGCCTCTGGAGCACCGGCAGCAGCCCCAGGTATATACTAGCTTGAATATCTAGATATAATAAACATGACATAATATTACAAATTTTTATAACCTTTTTCTATCATTATGCCTGTATCGAATTTTTTCTTACATTCCGTTAGTGTGTTTAAGTATCTTAAATTGTAAGTTAATCGAAATTTTCATAAGACGTGTACCACTTTACCTTGTCTGATCGTTGACAGGTCCTGTATCACTTGCGCCAACTCTTTCTCCAAATGAAGCTCCTTCTTTAACCCCCACAGGTAATCATCTTTTCATAAATTATAAATTTTCCAAAACCAAGAAGGCGCAAAAATGATTTAGGGCATCTCATTCTTAACTTCAATCTTTGGGATCAGTATCCGTATCACCTGCAGCAGCACCAGCATCCGATACAAGTCAAGATATAACTCCGGCATCATCGACAGTGAACCCTGAAGCACCAACTTCTAGTACCGGGGTCCGTCCAGTTCTGACTCCATCCGCTGCCATGCCCTCTCTTACTGCTCCACCACTTGTTCTGTTATTCTCTTTAGGAGTTGCGGTTTTTAAGTACTACTAGAATTTTATGTACAATCTTCATGTTTTCTGGGAGTTACATTCTTTTTGAGGGTCGGGGTGTGACTATTGTTTGGAGATCGACTTGATTCAGGATTTGTTATTGAGTCATTGTTTATTGAATATTGATTTGTACTACGATTTAATAAAATAAAATGCTTGGGTATCAACATTTTTGTGCAATGGTCATGCATGTCTTTTTTTTTTTTTTTCCCTTTTTCTTTTTAAGCTAAAAAAAAGGTTGGCAGGCAGTCAAAATTGGTACAAGACCTCCACTCGCCATGACCACATGATGTCACCGAAATGCCAAGCAATGACTGTGAAGATGAGTTTTAAAGGATTGGTTTTCACAAGATCTGCATATGCTTTAACATTTCATGTCCTGGTCGTTTTGCCCCAAAATGTGTGGACCCAAGTCCATGGATGCTCCTTGGAAGGCATTGACTTGGGGCAGTGCTTGACCCCACAAATTGGTATGTACCCAGTTGACCTTGCTGCAAAGCTCTCGATCAAATCGTTGAGATTGGCTTTCATTGCTTGTTCTCAATGGATGCATCATCTGATCCTTCTTTGAACATCCCAATGACTATCCCACTATCAGGCTGTTCCATTTTAGCTCCTCCTCTCTCTCTATGTCAAGGTAACTTCTTATATGCTCGAACACCGAAATGGTAAAATTTTATTTACTCTTTCCGTGGATATACTTTTTCAGTGCCAATTTTGGTTCCACCGGCTATTCCAAAGGAGCACCCACAACCCCCTGAGCCAGCACCAGGAATGGTGCCTGTGCCTGTGCCTATGCCTGCACAACCAACTGCACCAGTAGCACCTGCGCCAGGCCTACCGGTTCAGCCGAGTTCACCTCAAGTGAACACCTCTGGCTCAGTGGTCGCGCAACCAGGTTCGACCAAGAATTATAATCCTAGCTCAAATATTCTGCATATGGGAACTGCAACTTCCCACGGCGTTGGCCGTTGGGAAGGCCAAGATTTGTCACTTGAAATATTTTTGCGTCTGACTCTTCATGCTTGGGTTACATGAAAGAGATGAGATATATGTACACATGCAAAAATCTGTATTGATTATTAGGTTTAACTGCAGAAAAATTAGCATTTTGAGTTTTCTGAACAAATGCGGATGCCTTAAAATCAATTAAGTTCTAATTTTTTATGATATAACACTAAATTTTTTTAATCAAGATATTTAAATTTTTTTCTTAATCAAGATATTTAGATCTTAAGAATAAAGAAAAAGGCTTCAGGAGAGCCGGCTCCTAATTGGATCTTAAAAATGTTTAAATCGAATTAATATGATTTCGGATACCGTGGTCAAGTGTAAAAAATAAAAAATAAAATAAAATAAAATAAAAGTAACCTCAATCCTACAAAAGTGGTACTTAATTGAGCCATGGGCCAAAAAATTGAGCCATGGGCCGGTAAGTAGCCCATTTTGTAGCACCCAGACAAGCAAAGTCAAAAAAAAAAAAAAAAAAAAAGAAAAAGAAAGAGAAGGCCCACCTACTTATTCTCCTACTTTCTCCTCCTCACTCACCCTCCTCACTCACGTTCTCTCACACTCTTCTCTCGCCCTTTGCTTCTCCCTTTGCTTACAAATTACACAAATCCACCACAATCCAACATCAAACACATCCTGGTCGCTAGATAATGCCATAATAGCCGACGATCTTGCTCTCTATCTCTCTCCCTCTCTCGGCTTCTCCCATTTCTCTCTCTCCCCTATCCTTCTCACTCTAACAACTCTCTCCCTCTCTCAATCTTCTTAGAAATTAACTAACCCATTCAATGAAATTTCCAAAATCTCAATCAAATCTTTAGACAAAGATGGATTTGAAGAAAATTTAGGGTTTAACTCAAAAAGGGAGAAATTGAGGTTTTCGTGAATGGATATCTAAGATATGATTCAATCGCGAAATTGAGGTAATTTTTTCCTCTTAAACATGGTTTTAGTTTCCTCATTAATAGATTGAAATTCTTGTTGAGATTTGAGAGATTAAATTTGAAGAATTTAGACCTAGTGTTATAAAATATTGGGTTTAGGGTTTGAGATGAATGAAAAATTGTATAATTATGTAAACAAAGCATGGATTAATGATCTGAATTTAGAATAATGGTAGAAAGTGTGATCTAGTTAAAATTTTGATTTTTCTGCAAAGGGAATAGCTTGTGCATATTGTGATCTTTTTATTATAATTTCTTCTAGGTGCAGGCAAATTAAGTTAGGTTTTTTTTTTTTTTTTTTTTTTCCATGAAACTAAACTTTCAGAATTTTAAAATGACATATTGCAATAGGCATTTCGTTTAAAATTGGATTTTTGTGATTTTTCAAAAATACCTATTTTGCATAAATACTCTGTTCTGTCTATATTTTGCCTGTGAATTTCGCTGCGAATTTGATCAACTTTCTAGGCAAAATTTGACAAAACCCTAAACAGAAAAATTATAGATCTATGTTTTATTTTTAATTTGACACTTGAATCACTTAAATCCAATGTGTGTAGTGAAAGTTATGATGATTTTTTAGTGACTGCACAAATGTGTTCATAAATTTAGGACTAACATTCATAGACTTGGATAATTTTGTGTGATTAAAATTGAGTCTAACTATAAACACTAAGGTTATAGCCTTATGTTTTAACTTTAAGTAGCAATTAGAATTACCTCAATCCAAGATTTGTAGGCCAAGATATGATTAAGACATAGTTGTACTAGAAAATTTAGATTATGAGATAATTGGGGAAAAATTTGGTTAACCCTAATATTGACATTTTTAAGTGATGAAATTGTGTTTGTTATCTTAGCTTGAAACAATTGAAATGTTAAAAGGTTACCTTGGATTGAATTGTGGATTGAGAGTGCCAATCCTTCTAAGAGGTGAGTGAATAGTTTGTTGTGCCGTAAATGAGCAAAAATCGTTTTAAATTCTTTTATAAATGATTTTAAATGATTTTACATGATTTTGTGTAAATTTTGTGATTGTATGATGTTTGAAATAAAAATTGAATTACGAATGCATCTATTGTATTTATAAATAAATATATGCCATGTGTTATTTGATAATCAATTCATGAATGCTAAAGAATATGTTTTTGTAACTGTTTATTGAAATTTTGACACATTGATTGTGATTTAAACGGTTGTGAAATGATGGTACATGAGTATAATGGCTATAGTCATTTCTTTCACGAAACGACCAGACCGGATGACGTGGTTGGGATTATGAGTGGGGGAGTTAGACGTAGCTCCCTCTGTAGACGTCTGACTATCCGAATCGTACCCTGGTGAGGTACGAGTCAATGCTAAGAAATGAGAAAATTAGTGTTGTGAAACAAAAAATGAATTAAAAACCCTTGGCGGGCTTCCACCTGGATTCGGCCAAACCTTGGGTGGGAGAGATTTCTTTAGGAAGTCCCCGTGATTTTTGAAAAGTCTAAAATTTATGGATGAATGTTTAATTGAAATTATTCTGATTTGCTAAAACTATTTCATATAAATTTGAGTTATTTATGGTATATATTTTTGACTCCCTTACACGCACTCCTCATTTATTACACAATTATGTCATTGCACTCTACTCACTGAATATTTGTAATACTCACTATCTTTCATATTTTTCAGAGGAAATTTAGTCGGGAGACCTCATTTTGGAGCAATTGAAGAAGTATTTTGCCGAAGTTTGATAGGTATCGATGATGTGTGATCTTATTTTTGAGATTAATTTAGTAAAATTTATGGAATGAGACATTTGTATTTTCTTTTGGTATGGATTTGATTGATACTTATTTTATTTTCTTTTTGGTGGGCAAGTGTTAATGAAATCCTCATTTGGACAATTGAGACTTTATCAATTTTACTTAAATTTTACTGTTTGTAAAAACTTATTGTTTATATGAGACATTTGGACTTTATTGATAAATTTTAGGAATATTTTGAATTTGTGGGAATATTATTGAGAATTATTTGTTTGCCGTATTGGCCTAGTGTATGCATTGGAGTTGTAATGGCCGGGTTGGTCTCGTGCATGCCATTTGAGATTGGATGGATCGAGTTGATGCTTGGATGATATTAAATTATTTTGAAAATATGATTGAACAAGTTAAATACCTTGGTTTGTCCTAGTATATGGGGAGGTTCTGTCAGTATGCTGAGATGACGTGACGGTTATCGCGTGTTCGACTTAAGAGTTGGGACATGATAACTTTATTGGTATCAGAGTTTTAGACTCATGATTTTAAAATATTTAAAGGTTTGAAATATTCCTAAATGTCCCCAAAGATTTGAAAATTCAAAGTTTTAAATGATTTTTCAAAGGATGTTTAAAACCCTTCCATGGATCTTAGGAAATTAAGAGTATTGTTTTTAGGAGGTTAAGTAATTAGTTTTTCACTTAACCCTGTGTGCTAAACATAACTTTTCTTTTATAAATAATCATGCCTTCACGTAGAAGGATGAGAAATGTAAACGAAATTCCTCCTTAAAAGCGTGATGATGAGTTGTCCTCGTATGCTCTACCTCCATCAGTGTTTACACACTTGGCTCTTTCAACTGGGATTTTTGTACCTCATATAGCCGCTCTCCAGCAAGTGATGGAGTGGTGGAGTATTTACGGAGTACAATACCAAACTTCGCATCCAATTTCAACTCCTCCACCGGTTCCTCCTCCTACGTCGACTGTTGCACCAAGCATTCTAGTGGTACCTCCTCCGGTTGCTACAACAACTGATCGCCCTACCGTAGAGTTGTTTAAGTTAATAAAGGAAGCAAGGCAATTAGGATATGAGACTTTTTTCGGCACGTGATGCTTTAGTAGTCAAGGAATAGATTGGCCGAATTCAAGAGACTGTCACCGACATGAGACTTGATAATGAGATGAAGTTGTAAGTGGCAGCGAAATTACTAGATAAGAGTGCTAGAATTTAGTGGGAAAATATGATGGCTAGGACGACAATACCTCTTATTAGGGTGAATTTTCTAAGAGCCTTTGAAGAGAAATACTACACACGGTTCTATAAGGACCAAAAGAGAGAAGAATTCTTCAAGTTTGTTCAAGAAAACAAGACCGTGTTAGAATATGAAATAGAACTTAGAGAGTTTGCTGCTTATGTTTAGGAATTTGTGAATTCCGATGAGTCCCTATGTGCAAAGTTTGAATCGGGATTGAATTTGAGTATAAGAAAGAAGATGTCTATCACTAAGGGGAATACATTCCAAGATATTCTAGATTTAGCTTTGAGGGCCGAGAAAATGGTGTTGGAGAGAAGCAAAGTTAGAGAACACCATGGGAAGAGGAAGAGGCCTAGTGGTTCCAATCTGGGTTAAGGTTTCAAAAATAATCGAAGTATGAGCTCTTATAGTGGTGGATCCATTTCAAGGTCGGTTGGCTCTCTCCAAAGTCAATCAGCTTTTAGGCCAAACGCTCCCAGCAGAACTGTTGGTATAGGAATAAGATCAAGGGGTGGTAGAGGAGAAATTTACCCAAATCACAAGGGGCACCACTTGAGTCCATGCAGGGGACCCAAAAGATGTTATCATTGCGAGAAGGATGGTCACTTTCGACACTCTTGCCCGGAGTTGAATATAGAAGGGCAAGGAAGTTGACAAGTTCGGGGTCCCCCAAGTGGTTCTAAAAAAGACCTGGCAACTACTTTTATACCTTCCACTAACAATACATCGAGGACGAGCATAGGAAGTAATACTGTAACCACTCCTACTCAACTTCCCTTACCTAGAACTCAAACTAGAATTTATGTTATGACCAATAAAAAGGTTCAAGCCAACCCAGACGTGGTTACAGGTAAACTATTCTGAAAACTTGAACTAAAATTATTTAAAGTTACGAAGTAAATATATGTGATCATGAATTGAAATATATGGAAGATGTGATTTTTGTTTATGGTCAATGGTATAATGTTATGATTTTGTCAGAGTATGAATTTCTAAAATAGGTAGATATATGAAATATTCATGATTGTGTAGAATGATGAGATGTCATAGGGGTCATATGTATGAATTGTGAAATTTGTGGATTGACTACTGATTTTCTTATGGTCTATGCTAATAGGTACGTTAAAATTTTTTGTGTTGATACTCATGTATTGATAGATTCTGGATCTAATAATTCCTTTGCGAGTACAGAATTTGTTAGGCACTCAGATAGACCTTTAATTCCACTTGTGGAAGGATTGTTGGTTATTTTACCTTTGGGGGAACAACTAATTAGGGATACAGTATATAAATCCTGTGAGGTAGTTGTAGAAGGTGAAATCCTTAAAGTGGATTTAATTCCGTTGGATATGAGAGATTTTGACGCCATTCTAGGTATAGATTGACTACATCTTCACTGAATTTCAGTGAACTGTTTCACTAAGGAAGTAGAATTTCATAGGCTAGGGCATCCTCTGCTTGTGTTCACTGGTGAACAATGAGTCTTGCTGAGCTGTATAATTTCAGTTTTTGAAGCACGGAGATTAATGCATAAAGGGTACCAAGCTTACTTATCTCACATTATTGACACCACGGTGGGAAGCCTTAATCTGGATTATGTTCCTGTAGTGAATGAGTTTCAAGATATTTTTCCAGAAAAGTTGCCTGGGTTGCCTCCAGTCCGAGAGTTTGATTTCACTATAGATTTGGTTTCTGGCACTGCATCGATTTCTATTTCTCCATATCAAATGACACCTGTAGAGTTGAAGGAGTTGAAGGTCCAGCTCCAAGAATTATTGGACAAGGGGTTCATCCGACCAAGTATCTCACCTTGGGGTGCTCCAGTTATGTTTGTGAAGAAGAAAGACGGAACCCTCTGGTTGTGTTTTGACTACCGACAACTTAATAAGACAACGATTAAGAATAAATATCATCTTCTGAGGATTGATGATTTGTTCGATCAACTCCAAGGGGCAAGTGTCTTTTCGAAGATCAATTTGAGGTCCGTTTATCATCCATTGAGGATAAAAGATGATGATATTCATAAGACTACGTTTAGGACGTGGTATGGATACTACGAATTCCTAGTAATGCCCTTTGGGTTGATGAATGCTCTTGCAGCATTCATGAATCTCATGAATTGAGTGTTCCATCCCTATCTTCGTCATAGTTTTTATCGATAATATCTTGGTGTATTCCAAGAGTGATAAAGAGCATTCTCAGTATCTCTGAATCATATTACAAATTCTTAGGGAGAAGAAGTTGTATGTCAAGTTCTCCAAGTGCAAGTTTTGACTGAGGGAGATTGGTTTTTTAGGACATGTTTCCAAGGATGAGATTTTTGTAGATCCAAAGAAGGTAGAAGTCATTCTGAAGTGGGAGCAGCCTAAGAATGTTACCGAGGTGAGAAATTTTCTTGGATTAGTAGGGTATTATCGGAGATTCGTAAAATGATTTTCGAAAATAATAGCTCTAATGACTAATTTAACTCAAAAGGGAGTCAAATTCGAATGTGACGAAAAGTGTAAGGGTAATTTCTAAAAAATTAAGCGAAGGTTGACATCTACTCCTATCTTTGCTCTCCCCACTAGTAGCAGTGGTGATTATGTGGTATAAAGTGACATAAGCAAATACGGATTAGGGTGCGTGTTGATGCAAGGTGATAGGGTGATTGCTTACACCTCTCGCCAACTAAAGAAACGAAGAAAGTTCAACTCTCGATACATCGGTCCCTTCAAAATCTTTGAAAGGATTGGACAAGTGACATATCGGCTATAATTGCTGTCGAAATTGCAGAGAATCCATGACGTTTTCACGTTTCAATGTTGAAGAAGTATTTATCGGATCCCTCGCACGTATTGGAAGCACCTCCAGTAGAGTTGAATGAAAATTTGAGTTTCAAAGTGCAACCGATGAAAATAATTGACCGATAGATTAAGCAGTTAAGGAGTAAACAGATTCCTATGGTCGAGGTGTTGTGGAGAAGTAACCAAGTAGAAGAGGCGACTTGGGAGACTGAAGAGTTGATGCGAAAACAGCACCCATATCTTTTTGATTTATAATATTCTTTTAAATTTCGAAAACGAAATTTCATTTTATGGGGTTAAGTGTTGTAGTACCAAGACAAGCAAAGTAAAAAAAAAAAAAAAAAAGGGCCCACCCACTTATTCTCCTACTTTTTCCTCCTCACTCGTATTCTCTCTCTCTCTTTCACTCATTCACTCTCTTCTCTCGCCCTCTACTTCTCCCCTTGCTCACAAATTACACAAAGCCACCATAATCTAACATCAAACACATCCTCGTCGCTGGATAACGTTATAATCGCCGGCAAGCTTGCTCTCTATCTCTCACCCTCTCTCGGCTTCTCCCAATTCTCTCTCTTCCCTCTCCTTCTCACTCTCACAACTCCCTCCCTCTCTCAATCTCCTTTGAAATTAACTAACTCACTCAATGAAGTTTCCAAAATCTCAATCAAATTTTTAAACAAAAATAGATTTGGAGAAATTTAGGGTTTGATTCAAAAAAAGAGAAATTAGAGTTTTCGTGAATAGATATCTAAGGCATGATTCAACCATGAAATTGAGGTAATTTCTTCCTCTTAAACATGGTTTTAGTTTCCTCACTAATAAATTGAAATTCTTGTGGAGATTTGAGAGATTAAATTTGAGGAATCTAGACCTAAGATTATAAAATATTGGATTTAGGGTTTGGGATGAATAAAAAATTGTGTAATTATGTAAACAAAGTATGGATTAATGATCTGAACTTAGAATAATGGTGGAAAGTGAGATCTAGTTGAAACCTTGGTTTTTTTGCAAATGGGACTGCTTATGCTTGCTGTGATCTTTCCATTATAACTTCTTCTACATGTAAGCAAATTAAGTGAGATTTTTTTCTCATGAAACTAGATTTTTAGAACTTTAAAATGACATATTGCGGTAGGTATTTCATTTAAAATTAGATTTTTGGTGATTTTTCAAAAATACCTATTTTGCAGAAACACCATGTTCTGTCTATGTTTTGCCTGTGAAATTCGTTGCGAATTTGAACAGCCCTTTAGGCAAAATTTGTCAAAATCCTAAATAGAAAAGTTGTAAATCTATGTCTTATCTTTAATTTGAGATTTGAATCACTTAAATCCAATGTGTGTAGTGAAAGTTATGGCGATTCTTTAGTGACTGCACAAATGTGGTCATGAATTTAGGACTAATATTCATAGATTTGGGTAATTTTGTGCTATGGAAATTGAGTATAACTATAAACACAAAAGTTATAGTCTTATGTTTTAATAAGTAACAATTAGAATTATCTCAATCTAAGGTTTGTAGGCCAAGATATGATAGCTTTTCTAAGACATAATTGTAAATTATGAGACAATTGGGAGAAAATTTGGTTAACCCTAATATTGACCTTTTTAAGTGATAAAATTGTGATTGTTATCTTAGGTTGAAACAATTGAAGTGATATGAGAAACTTACCTTGAATTGAATTGTGGATTGAGAGTATCAACCTTCCTAAGAGGCGAGTAGATAGTTTGTTGTGTTGTAAATGAACAAAAATTGTTTTAAATTCTTTTATAAATGATTTTAAATGATTTTGTGTAAATTTTATGATTGTGTGATGTTTAAAATAGAAATTGAATTACGAATATATCTATTGTATTTATAAATAAATATGTGACATGTGTTATTGGATAATCGATTCATAAATGTTAAAAAATATGTTTTGATAATTGTTTATTGAAATCTTGTAACATTGATTGTGATTTGAACGATTGTGAAATGATGGCATATGAGTGTAATGGTTATAGTCATTCCTTCCACGGAGCGACCTGACGGGGTGACGTACTTGCGGTTATGAGTGGGGGAGTTAGACGTAACTCCCTCTGCAAATATCGGACTATCCGAATCGCACCCCGGTGAAGTACAAGTCAACGCCAAGAAATGAGGAAATTAGTATTATGAAAAAAAAAGAATCAAAAACCCTTAGCGGGCTTCCACCTGGATTCGACCAAATCTTGGGTGGGAGAGGTTTCTTTAGAGAGTTTTCGTGATTTTTGGAAAGTCTGAAATTTATGAATTCATATTTAATTGAAATTATTTTGATTTGTTGAAACTATTTCATATAAATTTGAGTTATTTATGATATATGTTTTTGACTCCCCCATACTCACCCCTCATTTATTGCATAATTATGTCATTGCACTCCACTCATTGAATATTTGTAATATTCACTCATCTTTCTTATATTTTTCAGAGAAAATTTAGACGAAAGATCTTATTTAGAGCAATTGAAGAAGTATTTTGCCAAATTTTGATAGGTATCGATGATCAGTAAAATTCATAGAAGGAGACTTTTGTATTTTCTTTTGGTATTGATTTAATTGATACTTATTTTATTTTCTTTTTGATAAGCAACTATTAATAAAATCCTCAGTGGACAATTGGGACTTTGTAAATTCTACTTAAATTTTACTGTTTGCAAAAACTTATTCTCTATATGAGATATTCGGAATTTATTGATAAATTTTGAGAATATTTTGAATTTGTAAAAATATTATTGAGAATTATTTGTTGGCCGTATTGGTCTAGTGCATGCATTGGAGCTGAAATGGTCAGATTGATCTTATGCATACCATTTGAGATTGGATGGATCGGGTTGGTTTTTGGATTATATTAAATTGTTTTGAAAACAGGATTAAACATGTTAAATGTTTTGTATTGTCCCAATATATGGGAAGGTTCTATACGTATGTCGAGATGACGTGACAGTTGTCACGTGCTCGACTCAAGGGTCGGGAAGTGACACATTTTGGATTCCTAACGGCCATTGGGCCCAGTTAATTTTTGCCAGTCTACCCATGAGGCCCATATTCGGCAAAGGGGGCACCTTGACAATTTCCAATTTTGTTGTAACCGTCACTTTCCCGCCATCACGCAAATCTCTGAAGGACAAAAATTCCTCTCTCTCTCGCGCGCGCATCAAGAATCACTCAGATCAGAAAAAGAAAAGGCTTGGAATCGACCACCATGGAAACCGTCATGAACATGCACTTTCCGGCAAACTTTTCTCCAAATTTCCTACTCCTAACACTTCTCACATCAACAATCATCATCGGAATCTCAGCAGCATCACTGCCGTCTCAACCACCACCGCCACCGCCACCGCCATCCTTGTCCGGAGCCGGAGGATGCAGTGATAAGCTCGTTGCATTCTCGCCATGTCTTCCTTACGTCTCATTGCCGCCAAACTCCATCATGCCGTCGCCTTCTTGGCAGTGCTGCAACATCTTCGCTGCCAATTTGGAGTCTGGCGACAGCGAATGCCTCTGTTACCTTCTCATTCAGCCTCTGATCCTCGGTTTCCCGCTCAACACAACAAGACTTATCTCTCTTTCGTCCCTCTGTCAGTGGAGAAACTTGACTTCCAGTGGCTCTCTCGAATCTCTTTGCTCAGGTTTGGATCTTACTTGAATTCTCGAACTCATCTTCGATTTTGCCCTAAATTACTTCAAAAAAAAAATTGATTTATCTTTTGAAACGAATTTTGTAACAGGAACGAATTCTTTGAATTTGCCTCCTCTTCGAAGCAGTGGTAGTATCACAGCTGTGATTATATAGTTTTCTTGCTCTTCATCTTTATTTCTCTTGGAAAATCTCTCTCTCTCTCTCTCTCATTTTAGGTTTTGTGTATGCAGGTGACAGCAGTACAGTTCCAACATCTTCTCCTCCAACTCCAAGTAAGCAACAGAAAATTCGCTCATTTTTCTTTGCCTTAAGCTCCATAATGCTTCAGATGCTCAAGTCCTAGGTTTTCAAACATGTCTTTTATTTCCATCAATGGACTAGAAACATTCACACCAGGGGGAATATGAATTTGGGTGTGTTATTAAAAAGTATTTTAGTTTTGAGTAATACTATTTGGAGCAAAAAATCAACAAACCCTAATTTGACTTCGATTAAAATTAAAAAAAAAATAGTCATTTAGTTTCAATATCTAATAAAAGTCACAGTTGGTCATTTCTTTTTTTGCATCTTTGT
This sequence comes from Dillenia turbinata, assembly GCA_037126225.1. NCBI lineage: Eukaryota > Viridiplantae > Streptophyta > Magnoliopsida > Dilleniales > Dilleniaceae > Dillenia > Dillenia turbinata. Next base: position 4,042,432 of record JBAMMX010000026.1, read on the forward strand.
CATTCCAAACCTTTTAGTCAAATAAATGTTTCAGTAATGTTACATGAATCATCTGGCCCATGTATCATTACTCATGAATGTATTGGGTCAAGTACTTCGAATGGAAATAGTAATGACATCATACCAAAAGTTTCAGATTTTGCCCTAATATAGCTGTTTACAGAATAACACTTGGAATCCATTTAACAGGTGCTGCAATTTCTTCACCTGCTTCTGCAAGCATGCCACCAAACAAGGCTGAGGTAGAAACAACAGTAGAAACAATGCCTGGAAGAGAGCCTCTGAGAAATTCTCCTGGAGAGCACCTGATTTTCAGCTGCAATAACAAATTGGTGCATTCTTTTGCCACATTTTGCCTCGGTCTCATTTCCACTGCATCTCACATCTAACATGATACACATTGCACCAACCTTAGTTTTGTAAATAAATGATGACATTTACTTCCAAAGAGTGCATGTAGTCGCTACAAATAATTGTTGTGATAGTTTCCGTACAATTAGGTGTGTGAGTTTCCATGTATGGTTGTTTTTGTTCCAACAATGTTAATGGTACATGGTCTAACGTACCATTATCATGAAACCGAGCAGGCCATAAGCAACCTCCCTGTCAGTTTTATCCTGAGTCTCAACATAACCCTTTCAGCAGAATCCTTTAGATCCTCATGTTGCTCGACCTCTCGTCTGACGAATGGTCTGACAAATGTTGTTAGGTCTTCCAGTCTTTCGGCTTTAGGACCTCTCGGTCCCGACCTCTCTCCCTCCTTGCAAACTTGATTCCTACCACAGTACGAGTGTTAGTCAAGATCACTCGATAAATAAGAAAATCTGTGATAAGTTTAAACCTCAATCTCTCTCAATAAGAAAACAAATCTCTTAATAATTCAAATCTTCACGAGTCTCCGTGACAGTTAGGGAAACTTTTGTATCTCAAAGGTATTGAATTTATAGGAAGTCTACCAATACCATTCCTGCAATCTCAAAAGATTTCATACCATTTCTCTACAATACAAGTAAGGCTTTTTACACCCATATGCACATAAGGCATTACTATGCATACTATATATATTAAACAGAGTCAATATGTCAGGTATGCGTCTCTCTCTCTCTACATACTACATAAGGTAGAAACTCTCTCGGTCTTTCTTTTTAAAACCGCTCTTTCTGAGTTAAATATCGAAACCTCCTCTATCGGAGTCTCCTCTATTGCAGATTTTTCAAATCACTCTGAGAATTCTTGCCCAACGTTTCCCCCTTCAAGACACAAAAGGCAATCTGCTGAAGTCATTTTTTGGCTTCAACAAATGTAATCCTCGTCATCTCCAAGATAAAATTGTTATGAATCTGAAAAAGAAAATGTAGGAAGACTACTTCAAACACACTGAAAAAAAAAAAAAAAAAGGAAGCCTCATCCTTTACTACTTTTCAACTCAGCGTAAGACTGAGCATGCCAACCAAAAATTTGTTACTGTGTCAATATATGTAATACACCAATATGCTGAGCAATCAATCAAACCAAGTCCGGTAAGGGGGGGGGGGAGAGAGGGATGAAAGGAAGTGCTTAATCTTAAGATTAATCCCTCCAGCCATCACACCATTCAGATTCATCCATAACAGGTGCAGGGATAGGTGGTGCTTGAAAGGACGCTTGACCCCACTTGGCTTCAGAGAATTGAAAGCTGTTGTGTTGATTATTTTCTTGATCCCACCCAGCTTCAGAGGATTGAAAGCCTTTGTCTTCATAATTTTCTTGACCCCTCTTGGCTTTGGAGGATCCAGAGCCGTCTTCTTCATTGTCTTCTCCACCATCTGAGTAGCCCTGCACAACCTCTTCATTCTCATGGCCCCACTCTTGTCTTCCAGGGAGAGCACATCCCTGATAAGAGTTGTGCTCCGAACAATATCTCAGAAGTTGATCCCAATTCGGATCCTGCCACCAAACAAATCATTACTAAAACCCAATTTTTACATGATACTAAAACTTTCAATTATCCTATCACTTCAGAAAATGCATTCAAATATCTAAAATTAGCATATAGAAACACATTGTACAGAAATAATCTCTTGTCCATGATAGTAATCGCAAAAGGTAAACAAGTGAAAATCATTGGACCCCGAATAAGCCATTGGGTTCTGGAGCTAACTATTGTACTTCTCATTCCCTCACACCCTACAACTCAAAACAAAACTCCAATCACTGAGCAACAGCCTTTCATATGTGAACTTCTAGACTTGCTCAGTAACATGCTGTATGATCGCAAAGATTTTGCATGTCCAAGAAAAACAAGGGACCTGTTCTGGCTAGAGAATGAAATGTTTCTCGTTCGGAACTAATAGAACCAAATTCATATCTTCCTAAATTTCTATATTTAAATTAAAATGTGCCATCTAACAAGCATCAAATCATTCAGAACATGTTTTAACCTTCAATGAAATCAATACTTTCAATTTCTACCCTTCATAGTTCCATTATGGTTGAAGCGGGTGGGATGAAATGTAAGTTTAGTGGCAATCATTAGGATAATGAAGAAACAATTAGATTAGAAGGAAGAAAAGTCTCGAAGAGCGAACGGTTTAGATATCTTAGTTCCATCATCCAAAATGATGGAAATATAGATGGGGATGTCAATAATAGAATTCAAGCGGGTTGGATGAAATGGAGAAAGGCATCCGGAGTGCTCTGTGATCGCACGATGCCATTACATTTAAAGGAAAAATTTTATAGGACCGCAGTGAGATCTGCTCTATTATATGGCATTGAATGTTGAACTATTAAACAACAACAAGAGCAAAAAATGGCTGTAGCTGAAATGAGAATGGTTAGGTGGATGTGTGGCAAAACTAGAAATGATAGAATTAGAAATGACGAGATACGTAGTAAATTGGGAGTCAGTTCTATTGTGGATAAGATGTGAGAATACCGTCTGAGATGGTTTGAACATGTGCAATGAAAGGCCTAAAGATGCAACTGTTAGGAAGGTAGAGAACTTAAATATAGGAGATTTAATAAAACGTAGAGGTAGGCCATTGAAAACTTGGATGCAATGTATTCGTAAAGATATGATAGTGATGGAGTTAGTTGAGGAGATGGTCTTAGATAGGAATGAGTGGCGTAGGAGAATCCGCACAAACTAAATCCTTTTTTTTTTTCTTTTTTTACTTCATTATTTGTCTCTCATATGGCCGACCCCAAATTTTTAGGATAGAAGGCTTAGGTTGTTGTTATTGTTGTATTGTTCCATTATGGTTAAATGGGTAATGGTCTCCAGTATGGAAGCTGTTCAATGTTTCTGATTGTCCCCTATTGTTTGTTACTTTCCAGTATAACAATGCTAGAACGTAGAATCACATCTATTACAATTGAGCATGATAATTCATTAGTAATAAGCTAAAATCAATTGCTTCTAGTTGTGGCACAAGCATCCTCTAATGGATCAATTGTAAAACAATTGAGCATGATGGGATATACAACATACCTTGCATATGATGTGAGGATTCCCAATCAGAACAAGCAAAGATTTAGCACGAGTGATTGCAACATTAAATCTTTTTGGGTTACTCAGAAATCCCAGGCTGTGCACTCTGTCGAACTCATTGTGTTTAACAGTAGACCGGACAGTAGAAATGATAATCACCTCCTTTTCCTGTCCTTGAAACTGTTCAACACTACCAACTTTGAGATCTTCCATATTCAAATTTTCAAGTGCTTTCCTTATTTTCAGTACTTGCTGCCTGTAAGGTGTAATAACACCAATATCATCCATCTTCAGATCACCACCAGCTGTTAACTTCTTAATTATCTCTACAATCTTACTTGCCTCAATCCTATTGAACCAGGAAGGATTATTTCCTTCCCTCTCATCACATCCTTGGATTCCGACAAAAGAAACAGTAAACTCCTTATTTGGAAGGAAATCCCAATTCATCAACGATTTCGTATCCTTTTTGCATGCAATCAATTCACCTTTGTAGAACAATTTGGAAGGGAGACATAGAATATGTGGATGGCACCGATAATTTCGGACCAATTTCGTCACATAGTTCTTGTCACCTTCTATATAGAAGTTGCACTCAGAAAGCCTCTCCAGAAATGACTTGCCCAATCCATATGTCTCTGCATCTCTTGAGTAAACCACAGGACCTAGTTGCAAGGGGTCCCCAGCAAGAATGACAGTTGTCTCCCTTCGGCAGAGGTTAGATATAGGAACCATGGTCTCTGGCTCTGTGGCCTGACCAGCCTCATCCAAGAAAATATGAGAGAAGTGCCCTCTTGCAATGCCCTCTTCATAAAGAAGAAAGGCACTTGTATAGGTTGTTATGATGATCCTATAACCCTTGAGGGCCTTCAGAGGTGGACACTGGAAAATAGAATCTTCACAGAAGCAAAATCCGAGCAAGTCAGGGTTAACATCTTCACAAGGACGAGTAGCTGCATTAAGCCTAAACACCTTATCTTCTTTGATTTCAACAGCCTTCTGACCAACAAGTAGTTCTAGTATGTGATCTGCAGCGCTATTTGATGGGGCGCAAGCAAGAATCCTTGAGTTTGCTTTAGTTGTATAAAGCTGGAGGATTGCCTCCACAAGCGTAATAGTCTTTCCAGTTCCCGGAGGCCCATGGATCACATAAGGTGGTGCACCCCGACAGCACAAGATCATCTCAATTGAAAGCTTTTGCTCCTCATTGAGCATATAAAATATGGGCACAATTGGCGTTGGCTTAATCAATCTCTTCCCAGAGAATTCTGATGGAAAGAGAAGCTTAGGCTCTAGCTTTTCTGCAGCTTCAACAGCTTGATATAATCTTCTCATTATCACGCGATTATACGTGAAAAATACATTGTAGAGATTCGAGTTCCTATGATACATGTGAAATTCTCTACTAAACTTCAAATACACTTCGTCTGCCTCAACTCGGTGAATATAACCCTGCAAACAACAGCCAATTGAGAAAATTTTTAGAAAAAATAGATTCAATTCAGAATTTAAAGTAAGTTCTCTTTCTTCTTTCACCAGGACTTCATCCTCAGCAAATGATTTTCAATGGCAAACAAGGTCAAAATGTGTACAATGAATAAGTTCCCAACCCCTCAACTGTGCACAGGAATTAGATCAAAATTTTTAATTTGACCGCAGGCAACATCACAATGTATAGTAACCACCGCACTATGACATGTTCCTTGCACTATGACATGACACGTTGTAAATAAATGTCCAAATGGGAAAAGAAAAAATTTACCGATTTTATATAAAGCATGTATTATGAATATATACATCATGACACAAGGTTAACAAGTATGACTCACTGGATATAAATCAAGTTGAAATACTTCCAACTCTATTCAACAATGAAATTAGACTTAATATGAATTCACCTGGTATGAAGGAGGTTGGCCTCTACCATCCAAATACTCAGAGGCAAGACTTGCACAGACATAATCTCTATAAACAAGAGAGGGCCTCCTCTCTGCCAAACCTGGAACTTCAAGGGTCAAAAATTCAGGCCCCTTCTTCTTCATAGTAACACGCTCCATGTCATAAGCTCTCATGTCCTCCTGAAGCAACAACATAGATCTTAACACTAGTCACGTTTAACCCTATCTTTTCTTTTATGTAAATAAATAAATAAATAAATAAAACAATAAAAAAGAAGCATGAAATTGGTCTTACCTCCAGTTGTATCTCTTCCATCATCAGCAGAGTATGGAAGTAAGAGGAATACTGGGTTCTTGTCAAGCCTTCTCCAACAACATCTGGGATCTGCTTGTTCTCTAACACTTCCCTAAGATCTTTTGGAATACGATACTGAGGAAGCTTGAATCTATGTCTTCTATCTGCCCCTCTAGAAGGAGGAGTACCAGGAACAAAAGATTCTACAGCTGCTAATTTCTTTTTCTTGCCTCTTACGTATGGCTTATTTGAAGCCAAAGACCGAGAAATCTCATCATCAGCCAAAAGGAAGACCACGCGCTCTCTGATTTCATTCATCAGATCAAAATGCACCACTGATGTGTGCAAGCCAATTGTTTTCGGTTTGCATGATAACCAAACACTTAATGTATGTCCTGGTGGAAGCATTCTCTCCTCTATGGAAAATGACTCCAGAAAGCTCCGGGTGTACTCCTCATCTGAATTTTCTGATGGGGGTTCCATCAATGACAAGGTGAATGAATCCTCGGGTTTTGAGCAGAAAATTTTTATAGCCCAAACTTCTACTGTCTCATTGGTTGTATTCTGGATGGTGATCACATCTGTGACAGTTTTACCCACAAATACGGATTGAGGCTTCTCAACATAGGCAAATGGCACGGAGATGATAATGGGACCCTCTTCAAGAGGTTTGTAGTCACAAACCGCACCCTCTTGTTGATAATCAATATAGTCAATATTGCCTTTATCCCCAATAACCGAACATTCACCATCGTCTGACTTGTAACAAGTTGAGCCCATGTTCAATCGGATACTAGTACCAACAAACAAATGTTTTATTATAGATAAACATCATCAACCAAAGATTTCCATTTATCAAATACAAGAAGATGAATGCCTTATAGCATTACCGAATACAAGGCCTGCTGAAATGAGGCACTAATATCTCAATGTAACCATGCATAAATCAGTATACACAACATTGTGAAAAGCAAGGAGCATGAACAAGCACTTGTAAAGACAACAAAAGAAGCCAATTCCAGGTCAAGGGCAACAAGATTTTGAAAGAAAACAGTGTAGAAGCTTTAGACAAGAAAAGAAACTCATCAATGACACTTCCATTTACCAACGCATCCTTGCTAGAAATTGAAGAATAATTTGGAATTTTCAAAGGCAGCAACAGAAGTCAAAATAGAAGAAATCACATATGCATAAACACTCGTTGTTGCAAATCCATGAAAGCATGCACATATCATCCATATCTAAAAAATAAGATGGGAAAACTCAAAAACCACACACACTCATAACCCTAAAAAAACAGTTGTATGAAAAAATGGGGGGACACTAAAACCCACTTATGCATATAAAAGTACTTTTTCAAATTTATACTAATATCTCAATGTACACATGATTAAACCTAAATCTGTCGAACAGAAGGGAAAAACTCAAAATTAATCAAACATAAAACCTCAAAACTCAATGTGGGCATATGGAAATTACAACACATAAACCACAAAAACCACCAAAAAAAAAAAAAAAAAAAAGCAGAATCAAACACTACCGAAGGTTAAAAGACGAACAATGTCAGATTATGAACAACGACAAAATTCATGCAAAAGAAAAACGGAAGCTCCAAAACGGAGAAATGAAAGAAACCCACTTCTAATCAAATCCCAAGAAGAGTAGGAGTCCTGAAACGACAAAACCCAATGCAGAATTGTAGACCCTTGATCAAGCTAATGATCTTATACCAAAATCTCTGATTTGTTTGATGAAAACTTCAACCTGCATCCAAAAAAAGAAAGAGAACAGGAGAGGAAGAAAAAATGATCAGTAGTGTCAGCAAGAAACATCATTTAGACAGACGGGTCCATGGGTTTGCTTCTTTCTACCAAAGAAAAAGTGAAGGATCCAACGAATAGTCATAAAATTGATTAATGGGCTAGACTTCTGGTTGATTTTCCCTGTACCCACAAGCATGAACTTTTGTGGGTTTATGAAAATTTTAATCAAAAGACCCAAAAAAAAAAAAAAAGATGAGTTTCTTAAGAAGGGTTAATTAACTGCGATTGAGGAGTTGAGTAGCCTTTCACCGTATTGAGTTCAAAGACTGAAAGCCCAAATTTTCTGATGATGGATCATTTTGGGGTAAGAGAGGATAAATGACTATTGAATTTGCTGGGCTGGTTGTGTCTGCTTTGTGAAAATAAATATGTTGAGAAAATATTATTTCCTCTTTTATTGAGAGAAAAAAAACCCCTTAACAAAAAAAAAAAAAATTTGCTTAAAATTTTATAACATCTAAAATTTTTTATATGATTTATTCACCGACACTCATCAAATTGAAATTATTAGAATCTTTAAAATAATATTATAAATCCAAACCTGAATATATTATAAGACGAGGGAAAAGCTCAAACTCGACAAAAAAGAGGGATAAGGGGGGAACCTATGGGTGTGATTTATCTAAGGATTTTTTTTTTCTCCATAGTATCATTAGAAATTCAATAGGTTCTTTAAAAGTTCAATTTTATTAATTATAAAAGTTACAAATTTATTTTTATTTGCAAAAATGATTGACATGTGGTGGGACCTCAATTCCACTGAACATATTAACAAGTCCAAGTGCACAAGGCATGATGATTCCATCCCTTCGCTTTTAAGTAAAGCTAACTATCCTATGTTTCAGGCACACATGAATTTTCGCAAACAACAACAAACGAACAAACAAATTGTCTATATATTATTATTATTAAGTATTCAAAGGGAAAAGTAAAGAAATCGTAACTTTGCTTTATTTTTTTTTTATCATTATTTGGTATTTGAAAATAAATCTTAAAATTATTTATTAATAAATAAAGATTTAATATCTGTAAGATAATTATAAATTGAATTATTGAGTTTAAAATAGATGCAAAGAAAATAATATATAAATTAATATATGAAATCGATCGAAAAATTCATAAGCTTAACATTGTTGCTCGGTAAAGAAGATTTTGTTTGATATCAAGTTGGAACATAGGGTTACAATGTTTTTGGTAAACTAAATTTAGCTCAATTATTATGATTATGTTTGATTTTTCAATATAAAAAAATTATTCATCTAATAATAATTATAATTTATTCTATAAAAAATTTTAATTTTATTGATATCATTGATAAAATTCAACCATAGTCACATAACAATCGTAAATCACAAGAATTTGATTTAATGATTTCGAATTCAAATTTTAGTTTGACAAAAAACAAAAAATGGTATAGTTGAGAAGATTATTTTAGGCGATGATTTTTTTTTAAAAAAAAAAAATAATTGAAAAGGGTGTTTGATAACCCAACAATCAGTAGAGGGAATTCCGAGCTTTTGGCCGATGATCTTTCCAACAACAAAAAAATGGTGTTTGATGATCCAATGTCAGTCAACTCCTGCTGATAATTCAAAAACGGTAAAAATGTTATCTATTACTCTAAATAATTTTTGACTTTTCAAATTTTTTTTTTTACTATTTTACCCATTTTACATTAATGACAATAAATAACAAACTTTTCATTACTCCATCTCAATCCCAGAAACTTTTTTTTTTTTTTTTTTTTTGTAAAATAAGATTTAATAAATTATTAATATCGTGTGTACAGGAATCAATTGATTGTCTTCTTTTTTTTTCCTCTTCCAAGTAGTAAAAAAAAAAAAATTTATTTTTTTTGTATAAAGCTATTGATGTTATATAATCAATATCATATTTTTATAATATGTATTTAAATTTATTATTTTTAAAAATTATAAATATTATATATACATGACAATAATATGAAGAGAAATATTTTAAAAAATAAAATAGATTTAACATTTTCAATTGTTTTACACATGAACAATATCCTTATTAGTTAGACAACTAAACAATAAAATTAATTAACAATAACTATTAACCATCGTCATTAACTATCAACTAAATTTAATCAGGTCCTTAGTTGTGTATAAATTCCAGATTGGTCTCTAAAAGGACAGCTTAATGATTACAATGTTTCTCCCCTAACCTGATAATTGTGGATTCAAATCTTGATATAAAAATAAATAATTCAAATCTTGATATAAAAATAAATAAATTCTAGAATGGACCTTTTCAGCTCTTTTTAAGTATCAAATATTTATGTCACTTATCAGCCAAAGTTAAACAAATATAGTATAAATAAAGATAAGGTTATTAAAGTGCTCCTCTGTAATGCTATTAGATGATTAAAAAGGCGAGCAATGATCCCAAGTGCTCTCTTGGTAATAACACAGTGATAGGTGGACCATTCGATTTACAAACCTTCCTATTTTCAGGATTGATTCCACAGGAATTCCATCCACTATCCCTAACGCTTGCGCCACATGAGGAGAAACAGCCTACACTAACAATTTCAGTCATTCCAGGCACCATGTTCAATCTTCTTGAGAAAATATATTATACATAAGAGAGTTCACATTTCTCAAAAGGAGCTACAATAACTTTTTCCAAATAAGATCTATTCAAGGAGTGTCACCAATTCAATGGGCAAACTGTTTGATAAAAGTTTTGGCAGTGAAAAGAAAAGAAAAAAAAAAAGATAAAAGCAAATTCAGCAATAGAAATTGGAACGAAGTAAAAGAGACAAGTCTGATAAATCTCAATCTGAAGGAATGGGTGCATCCTTAATTGTTTCACGCCACGCATACTCCCTTGCTCCGTCCTTGTCAACAATCTTAATCACGAAATTTGGTGGTGCCACAACCAACCTCGACCGGATCTCTGTTATGCACTTATCAACCAAATCGATTGCCTCTTCAAGTGACATGCCACTATGGTAGTGTCTGTCCATCATTGCAAGGGAGAAATATGAACCATAGCCAAATGCTGCTTTATCAACCTTGTGAAGGGTGGCAATGTAGTCCAGGTAGTACAGAGATGGGCCTATGTCCTTATCATATCCAGCAAGAAGGATGTTCACATGGTATGGGTTCTGGAAAAAAATAAATAAATAAATAAATAAATTTACTCAATGGTTAGCCACACAGCTCAAATTTACAAATGACTAAATAGCTCAAATAAATGATGAGCCCCTCCATCTCCTCCACCAAAAAGAAATATATAAATATAGGAAAACAAAACCATTCCAAGAGCTCTCTCAATACGCTGTTCATCAATAGATGAAGCTCTCTTTTTAAGATCTCCTTTTTCTTTTTAAGATCTCCTTTTAAGATCTCATGTCATATGCAACAAAGGACGAGTCCTTTTTCTTCCCCTTGGCTAAAAGTTTGCTACTTCTGCTTTAAATAATAAAAAAGATAAAGGGTATGGAAGCATTGGCAATAGTGCTTTGTTTTAGTACTGCCTTAGTGAAGGCAACATAGCCTGTTAGCCACCACAACAATAGTTTAGCTTGTCGGGCAGCTATATCAACCTCAACTTCTGTATGTATGCCGGAAAGGCTGCCCCATTAGCATCTGATATAGTTCATGGGTCATTTGGAAACTTGGTCACCAATCAAGCTTGCTTCTAAAACAGTCTCCTCTGCATATATTTGTATAATACATATATAAATATATATTCAATTCTAATCCTGTAACTTTATCGAGTAATTTTCGGGCATCGGAAAGTAATCAGAGATTTTTTGAACCACTAAAGGTGCAGAGCAAGTCAGGAATCTGTACTTCAGCAGACAAGAACAAAAGCAGATCCTACCACAAGGGCAGATCCTACCACAAGGACATTATGCCAGAACTATGTATACAGTGGATCATATTTCCGCAGCTCATGTCCACAGTGGCAGATTCACAACCTAGAACATTAAGTCACAATCATCAAGGCAGAATCCACAAAATTTGGGAGATCATTATAACTGAGAGTTGCAATAATTGGCTGATATGTATGGTGACAAAATAATTCAGAGATGATATCTTTGGGAAGGGCTTTTCCAATCTAAAATCAAAGAAAACAAAGATGAGACATTGCTTTTCCTATTTCCTAAAAGCTTGGTTCAAAAGAGGGCCTTCGGCTCTATTAGCTGAAGTGGAAGAGGGGAAGCCTTGAACCCCCAACCTCTTGGATGGAGAGAGGTCAGCACTCCTCAGCCTATAAGGTCGGGGGTAGCACCCCACGTTTCCAACACCAAAGAAGTATGAATAGAAAGGAAAAGAAAGTATTATTATTATTAGGGGGGAAGGGTTACAAACCACAAAAAAGAGTGAGAATAACATACCCTCATTCAGGTTTGATTATATTGGCACCCTATTAAGTCTAACTTTGGTGGGTATAGGAAAGAGCAAAGTCAGTGCCACATAGGGGTGGCAGTATTGAATGCAACATGCATATACACAAGACAATCATGTTTTCAAGTAATGCCATTCTCCAAGTGGTGGATGCACGTGCTGTCCAGTTGGGGCAACCGGTCCTATGCATAGGTTGAGTTTGCCACCATAAAATTTTTTAAAAAGTTCATATATGCAAATCCTCCATAAAAATGTAAAAATAGTAAAGATCTTAAAAAGATAACTTAGGACTCTATTATAATATGGTGCAACTAAATAAGAACTTTACTAGCTCCTTTTTGCATTGGTCTTTCACCAATGGATAGAGTGAATACTAAAAATGGTAAACTTGACATATTAAAATGGTCATGGGTCAGTTGAAAAAAAATATATATATCCAGATACAATAAGCATTTGTCATGTATAAAACTGATACTCATGTATCCCATCATCCACCAAAAAACAAAAAAAAACCTCAAACTAAAGATTGTAATTGAAATGCTCCCACCAACCAAAAATTCTGAATCTTTCACAGGTTGTTTCCAAAGGAATCAGTTACAGCCCTATTTTAATTGTTTTGTCATGTTGATAAACATGAAATGGTATCTTGTCATCTCATAATCATTTGGAAGGACTAGTGACTTTTAGGAGTACATGTAAAGGTTACTAAATTTTGTTAACTAGTTTATTTCTTTCTTTAATGGAAGAGAAAGAATTTTATTCACAACAAAAGAAATACAAAAACCATGAAAGAGCATGAAGGAGGTGCTCACACAAAGGAACCACAGCAGAGAAGAGCCAAATAAAACAACATCTACAAAATATTCCAAAGACTTCGAATCAACCAAAAACAAAAATATTTCAAAAAATTATATCAACGAAGGCCGTCAACAAGCTCTCTACCCCCTTAAAAACTCTTCTATTCCTCTCCCTCAAAACCAATCAAAACATGGCTAAAGAAGGATCCTGACCACTCTTCTCACTATATGAACCCTCACGTAACTCCAAGCCCACAACTCACTTTTCATAGTCTTGAAGTCACTCAATATAAGTGCACAAGAAAGTAAATTTTATTCCATGTGGACCAAGTCCATGTGCAATGCAATAGCAAGTGATTGAGAGATTCCAGCTCTCTTTTGCATAATGAACACCTATTAACTAAAACAATGCCTCTCCTTTGGAGACTACCTAAAGTAGTGATCATTTTCAAAGTCACCTCCTATACAAAAAAAGCCACCCTTGGAGGCAAGTGCAGTTTCTAAATAAACTTCCAAGGAGCCCTCTCCTTGACCCTACAAATTCATATGAGCAAATTACAGTATCTGTTCACCTCAAAAGTTCCCCTCCATGATTGCCTCCAAACCACACCACCTTCTCTACCAACGTCCACTTTGACACCCTCTAGAAATTCAAAGAAAATGAAAAACTCTTCCAATTATCCGTTGGTTGGGAAAAAATAAAAAACTAAAAAGAAGAAACCCCCGAGGGGGGGGGAAGAAAAAAAAAAAACAAACCCAAACACAACAAAAAAAAAAACTTTGACACCCTCTAGAAATTCAAAGAAAATGAAAAACTCTTCCAATTATCCGTTGTTTGCATGCCTAAAATTTATATTCCTAAAGAAGCAATCTCCCTGGAAGGAGATTAATGAACACACTAACTCATCTTTATCCACCACAACTCATAAAGGTCAGTGACACGCCTCTTGAGTGAACTAGGACCATACCACTTGTCAAGCCAAAAGGAGATATTCAACCCATTGCCCACATTAAAATCCAGTGTGCCACTGAAAGTTTCCCACCCTCTATTTACTTTCTTTTAAACAACTACTCCTTAAGGCCCAATGACTTCACTGGATATCCAACCTCTATGAGAAGTCCCATATTTAGCCATAACAATCTCTTTCCATAAGGAATTGCTCTCATTTATGAATCCCTGAAAGCACCTCCCTAGTAGTGCCCTAATTGAATTCGCCAAGAATTTGTTGATGGCAAGGCCCCTTTCTTGCACAGGCTGCTTCACAAACTCCCATTCAATTAGGCTGACCTTGTTCTCACCGTACTCATTACTTCCCATAAGAATCTTCTTTGGATGTTCTTTATTCTTTTTGCGATCGACACCGGAATGAGACAGAGGGACAAAAAGTATATCAGAAGATTAAAGGTGCTTTTACTGAGATTTAGCCTTCTCCATTTTGATAGACGCCACCTTTTCCACCTTGCTAGTCTTTTCTCAAATTACTCTGTAATGACACTACCAAATCCTGTATGGCCTTCTCCTTGTGCTTTGCTCCGAGGGGGAGTACCCAAATATGCCAATGGAAGACTCCCCATGCCACACCCTAAAAATAGAACTTACTAAACTACTTTTACTCCTTACTAGTCTATGTCACATGATACATGATAAGTATCAAAATAGTAAAAAGATCCGTAGGGGGTATAATAATTAGAATTAATTAATATATTAAATGGACCATTATGTTCTAAATGCTATTTCCTATCATATTGTGTTGAGCTAACACTAGTAATCCACCTGTGTTATGCAAGTTAATACAGGATTGTTATTACCCATGTTATGCATCTCCTATTTGTGATCATATTGCAAGGTGATAAAGATATTGCTAAAGGAAAGATAGACAAGATGTCTACCCATAACACTATCTTCATCAATCATACTCAAGGAAATTCTGCATAGTCCAGCTTGCCCACTTGGTCTGCTTTATAAATCTAATGAATATTTCAATAAGTCATTCTTGTACCTCCATTGATTTGAAGATGAAAAGCCTCTGCTTCATCCTTCCATACCATCATTTTCTACAGGTCAGACAAGGATGATGGTTGAACTAGACAAATCCTATATCATGTATACTACTTGAAAACTAGACTGTAGACAAAAATAAGCATGTCAAATTTATCCTTTCACTTCTATATAAACATACATTTTGCTATGTGCTTAGTTTTCATCCTAACAAGCCCACTCTTCTTTGAATGCACAATTTCAAACTATGGACCTTGTTAGTTCATAAAGTAGGGACGTGATAGATCATGCCTTTACTTTTATCCATACATGACTCCTTATCATAAGAATGAATTCAAAGCCCACAGCATACGATAGAGCAAGAGCACATTGTAGCCAGCAAAACAATAGTGTGAGATAACCCAAAAACAAGGTTTTAACACTTCCACACTATATTGATCCAGTCCTAGCAACATTACTATTGTGCTTGGAGCCTGACAACATTCATCACACTGGTTTAGCCGATGAATGCAAGAAGTCTCCTTTTTTTTTTGGGGGCGGGGGGAGGAAGGGTTGAATCAAGATTCATTCACTTTCTAATAAAATGCGCATTTATTTGTTTGGGATGCCTAATTGTGTGTTGGCACCACCCTACCACTTCCACAAAAGGAACACAGGTCCATACTTGCCTCCCTGATAGGGTGAGCTCGAACATCTTAGTCTGTTGAATCATTCTAATCATAATTTATCCAATTATAGTTATGAAAACAAGAAAATGAAAATGGATTCTTATAGTCACGATAAGAAGGGCACTCGCACAGAACATGATAGATAAGAATGAGAAGGAAAAAAAAATGGTTGCACCCATTCCATCAACCAGAAATTTAAGGAGTCACAAAATCATAATGAATTGTTAGTACTAGACTGTTTATTTCAAGAAGCAGCTTGGCCCTTGCTATGCACAACTACTTACAATAAACCAATATATAGCATCTCTTCTATTGAAGATGAACTGATAAGGACTCCCAAACCGAAAGACCAACTAATACCATAAATGCATTGCCCTAGAAAACCTACACAATATCTTAAACAGCCTAAGAAAGACAAAGGACACAAATGTGCACCTAGTTTCATCAAGGTTCAAATTTAAGCCCTCATTTAACCATATTAGCATTGGGTTAAATACAAGGACACATATAGGATAAGGCCCCATGGCATTTTCAATATATGGATAATACAATAAGGTAATCCATTAGTTCTGAGTTAAAGAAATTGAGGAATGCACTAGAATTATTAAACTTCACATCAAGTAGGTAAAAAAGTAAATGTGGATTTGAGTGCAGCTATAGGATAATTAGAAAGACAGAGTTGTGGAAACTACTGGATAAGAAATTATCTTGTAACTTAACTAGAAACCTAGGTCATTCCACCATCTTCAAGGTTGACTAGATTCATGGATGACAGAAACAGATTAACTGTATCATGTGATCCACCACTATCTTGGCTTGAGATTAGGAAAATTATGAACAGAAGATGGGAGATTTATGATAAAAGGTAGTATAAAGCACGGAAATTGTAGGCTAGTAGCAACAAGATTGGGTAAACAGGCAGTAAAAAGTTTTCAATAGAACAAATTTCTAAGATGAGTGCAATAGGAACAAAAATTTACAGGAGAAAATGGTTGTCTAAGAATATAATCTATAGATAGCTTTGTCAGCAAGCAGTCCAATGTATAGGCATATATCCAATTGCCATGCAAAAGGATTTATAATCAAGGTGTAATGTCAAACACACAATCACAATAATATTTTGTTATGTTGATAATGGGAAAAAAAGAGCAAGGAAACTCCATCTAGGGGACCAATCACAATTACAGATGATAAGATGCAAGCAAATTGGTAAAGATGACCAATCATATACAGTAGTGGCCAAAAAAAGCACCACATAAGAGGCATTCACATGAAAAAGTAAAGCACAAAAAGACAAGTATGACAATAGGACTATAATTGCACAAAGGAAGACTTTAACAGCACTTTTGAGAGCCCTGTATGATCATAATCAATTCTAAAAACCTGACATCATTAGAAGCACTCTTTCTATAGTTCAATTCTATTTCATGTCACTCTTTTGCATTAGGAATTCAAATTTCATTTAAATAAATAACGCTTATTTTGGGTAAGCAAAAGATTTAGTTAAATAATGAGGGGGGAAGCAACAACCTAGCTAGTAGAAGCTAAAAGTACATAACTCTCTCAAGAAAGCCACAAACAAGCCCCCCCTCCCCAAAAGCAGAGAAAAGGGCATAGCCAAGCCAGATAAGAGCTAAAACTTCACAACCCTGTCCAACAAAAACAACATAAGAGAGCAGAAGTCCCTCATATATAGCCTAAAAGGATTTGGGAATAACACATCAATCACAATGACAAACACCCCGGCTCTCGCAGCCACAACCACATAAGGCTACCACATGCCAATGAAACAGAAAACCACCGAACTTACCATAGATCATACCCCATAAAACAACCACAACTAACAGACCATTGCCAACAACGGAAGAGGATACATCTGGAAAACATAGCAATTACATGTCTCGTATGCAATTGAGTGACCTATCAGAGATTGATGTTCAGAGGTTAAACATTTAAGGCATCTCAATTAAGATTTATCTGTGAAACTACGTGTAGAGATTGGGAGGAGAAGGGTCATGTGTCAAAAGTAGGGTCAATCATCTAGGAATAGCAAAAAATGGCTTAAGATGCACGCAGAGTGGGCTTTCAAGGGCATCACGAAGGAGAGGCGGGAATTCAGAATTACTTGAAAGCCAAGACAGAATATATTTTTTCTACTTCCTTTTAGCATAGTTAGTGAATTATGCCAAGTGCGCTCACTGAAGACAGCTGGGTGGACCTTTTGGTTCTTACAGGAGATTGGGACAGCAGCATTATTTCTTGACTCACATTGCACCAGTGGAAGATGAAAATGTGCATCTCTTTATCCATGTCAAGATTTTTAAAGATGGATACTTGACGATTATTGTTATATCCTTCGTGAAGTGGAAGTGAAAGATGGATAATTCAAAACCCTAACAGGAACACTAATCACCGAATCACCAAAACACCTCTGTAGCTTTAAAAATACCATTCTAAGTCATCCCCAAACATTTCAAAACAAAATTTATACTATATCCACAGGGTTCAACATAAAATACAAACCCTAATTCCTCGTCCCTTTATGAACCCTAAAAATTTCAAAAACGAAGTAACCTTTTCAAAACCCTAAATCAAAAATATAAAATCATACCTTCCTCAAAGCCGAAGCAAGCTCGCCGCGAGTAAAGTTAGCAGCCGCCGCAGTGGTCAATGGAATCCCATTCCTAAACTGATACAACGACATATTCTTCTGTATATACTCCGTAAATTGAACCCTACAAATTCAAAGTCAACAAAATTAGGGTTTCAATAGCCCTAGAAGGAAAGGAAAACCCTAGAGAGAGAGAGAGAAGAAAGACCTGTCACCAGGTTCACCGCTAGCACCCATGAGCTTGTGAGAGTCAAGGAGGAGGATCTTGTCCTCGTTGGGCTTGTGGACTAAGATGCTGTGGACTGCAGAAGTGTCGGCGACGACCACCGCAAACCCATTTCCGACTAGTCCAAACACGCACTCCATTCTTGTTTGCTTTTCAGTTCAGATGTTGAAATCTGGGGGTTTAGATTTGATTGTAAGAGAAGTTTCTGGGGTTTGAGCTTCAAGGGTTTGATCCACTGAAAATGAAAGTCGCGGAGTTTAATCAGGGTTTGTTTGTTTCTTGCAGTTCAAGAACACCATTTTCCTCTTTTTTTTTTTTTTTAAATAAATTAGTGTAAATACTTTATAAGAAACACCTGCAAACCCATTTAGGGGTGGATGGCCTAGTTTTGAAAGGTTTGGGCCCAACAATGAGGCCCTATGTGGGTTGTGCTTAGGCTTGGGGATTCGCTATAATCGTGTTGGGCCGAGGCTAAAAAGGGAAATTAATTTTGTTTCTTTTACACCTCTCTTTTGCCTATTTAGAAAGAAAAAAATAAATAAATAAATAAATAAATAAATAAATTCTGAGAACGGTGGAGGGGAGTATAACTTGTGTAACTATCGCTGTCTACCAAAATGGTATTGGTATGGTGAGAAGGGTGTCTCATCTCTTAACCATGTACTCGAGTTTGAGCTTTCATAGGAATGGAAAAAACACTATTGAGAGACCTCCCCTAACAAGCCTAACAGTAGATTGATTCGGATTAGTTTGGATAAAATTATGGATACCAGACGGTAATATACCAAAAAAAAAAAACCTACCGCTGTCTACATCATCACATGAGAAATCGTAAGTTGTAAATATAAAAGTTTGATTTAAATAAATACATATTTACGTAAATTGTTGAGTTACTTTTTCTTTAGAAAATGATTTCTTAAACTTGAATTTGAATTTTATGTATGACAAAAACATATATCGAAAGAGTTTTATCATTTAAGAATCTAATTTGATTCAAATCGGATTTAATTAGATTCAATATAATTATTAGATAATAATGATTTATAAAAAAAAAGATTTGATTTTTAATAATTTCAGTTTCTATTATTGTGTAAATTTAGTTCAGTAAACCTCTCTAAGTCAATTTCTTAGGGTCTAAATTCCCGCTGGAAGAGATTAATCCTAACCCATATTGCAATTGAAGCCCACCACTCAATTTCCTTGATGATCTCTTATAACTCCACTTGCTCTCCTGCCGGCCCTGGGTTTCCCAGGGAAGACCCATCAGTGTCGGGGGCGTACTGACCTTTGGGTGAGGCGTTTGATGATGAGAAAGAAAGGTTTTGCATTCGTAAATGATAGAATCCAAAATTCCTTGGCCATGAGGGCAAGAAGCAATTCATTCATTCGAAATTAATGTAAGAAAAAGTAGGGATGGCAATTGGGTGGGTTTCTTTGAAACTCTGTCATTTCTTTACCTTAAAACTTCATACTCATCTCGATCCTTTAACTGCGATGGATAAGACATTTTATACCCTATCATCCAC